>OY856413.1:990342196-990687196 GCA_963693085.1 Alisma plantago-aquatica | reverse complement strand
CAATTGAGTTGAGAATGAAACCATGATATCAGAATATGATGTTTATCTTGAATTATGGAAATATGAAATCTCAATCAAGGATGTATAACCCCACCTAGGTCCAATGTAGAAGCTAGAACCCTAAATGTTGGGTTTGGAAGTCATGCTTTATCAAAGAGCCCTATTCGTTTGACCTAAATGGTGATCTCTCCAGATTTGTGATATTTTAATGACATATGTGACTATGATTGGACCTTGATGTTAGATTTCTTGATATTGGAATAATGTTGATTATTGAAGGATGCTGATTTTATATATGGAGTTCTATGATGGAAATGATATGGAATATAAATTCCCAATGTCTTTTGAAGATTCACTTTAATCTTGGGGAAAAAATTCCTTTTAAGTTGGGGAGGATGTGACACCTAAATTTTCTATATCCTCCAAATATGCAAACCATGACTCATAATAAACTCATTTTATTCAATGACCTTCCTCATCACTAATTTGATGTTTTGAAATGACATGTTTCCCAATTGATGTCTGTTGACGGCTAACTTACAATTTGAAACCGATCATATAATGTTGAGTGACTTTAAATACATTGACGAAGTTTTGAATTTTTGGGACCATTTAAAATTATGTTATTAATCTCAATTATATTCTGCTAGATATAGGATGAAATTTATAATCCAATGGTGAAGATTTCACCCAAATCTGATAATCAAGGAGAAAGTTATGGAAATTTCTTTGTTGCCCTTTATTTCTAGCCTTTTTCTCACATTTTTCTTCATTTTTTCCCTTGTTGGGCCTCAAACTCGTTCCTTTTAACTGAGTATGGTCCATGAACCACATCCAACAGGGTGATATCTAAGGCCAAGGCTGGGAGGACCCCAACCACTCGATGGGGCGCCCATGGATTAGTGACTGATCGAATGGTTGGGGAGTCATCCCTAATCTTGCACCAAAGTCAAGTAGCTAGAGCTTCTAGATATGTCTGACTCCATATTTTTGTGCTTTTTGACCTTTTTCTCATCCAATGCATCATGAAACTTCTCCCCTTGGTCTCCTTGACCATTTCCCTATGTTTTCTTAGGCTTTTAAGGCCTAGGAGGGGTATGGGGAACCCTCCCACCATGGTCATTAACCATGGTTGAGGCCACAATGGATGGTGCCATACAGTCCTCCTCTCATCTCCCTTTTAAGATCACAACCTCCATGAGAGTCCACTATTCTTTTTCCCCTTGTTTTCCCCTTCACTTAGTGCTTGATACCCTTCTCTTTTCAAGCCTTAACGCAACCTCATCGCTCCTCGGTGGCAACATAGAACTCCTTTGGGTTTGTGGGGGTCAAATGAGCTCACGTAAAGGCTTCCCTTACCCTAAGGGTTTCTCCCTCTCACCCTAGTCCATCCCTCCTTCAAGCTCTAGCAGTGCATGCTGCCGCAAGTAGGGAGTTGGAGCCACAGAGAAGACACACCAACACAGTTGATTGTGCTTGGGTTCACACCCTATCCAAAGGCCTGGATCACTCGAACTCCTTCTCTCTATCCTTTTTATCATGCTAACCAGTCCAACGATGACCAAGCACCCACATGCAATGACTCATGCACGGACCCACACTGAGCCAACGGGATTGTGTAACATACCAAATTCTAAAATTTTGCTTTTTGACCCTCTTTCCCATCTTTTCCTTTCATTTCTATCCTTATTGGCCTTTCTATTTAATTAGTGGAATTTATAGTGTTTTAGTGAATATTTATTCACTAATTATACCAATGTAAGGGTTTATGTAAAAATACCTCAATGAAATCTTATTTAAGGATCTAAAATGTAAAATCACCACTTTAGTAGAACAATGGTATATTAATTTGTGCTAGAAGTGCAAGACCCTAAACCTTGATTAATGTAATAAACAAGCTTAATTACCATAATTAAGTGCTATAAACCTTAATATAACTTTTTATATGATTTTAAAGCATAAAATGAGCTTAAGTTTCAAATTTAGTTCGATTTGGATGTTGTTTGTGCAAGTTATGCAATTTTAGGTACATTTCGGACTTTTATACAATTTACCCAATTGGGAGGTTTTCTTTGCAAATTATCACCTGAGTCTTAATCCTTAGATATTACCTTACCATTCACGAGATTGTGAACCATGGGTCACCTGGTTGCACCTTGGTTTGAAGGTGTTTCTCTCCAAGGGCATTATAGGGATTACCTTCTTTATAAATGTGCTTATCTTTAAAAGCTATCAACCAATGGGGTTATTTCTTTGTTTGAAGGATGGGGGGATGGCCTAGAAGGCTCTAGGGGCTCTTAGGACCGACCTTTAGTATACAATAAGATTCTATGAGCTGTACGCTTGCTTGGCCATGAAGTCCTAGCCTAAGGACACATGGAAAGTCCCATAAATACCTCATACTTGCCCCCTTCTTTATAAAGCCATGCCTACCCCTTCCCACCTCCCAATCCAAGAATCAATCCTATCCTTCTCTTTCCCACAGCTTAAAGCATCATCCCTTCTATGTTTTTCCATGAAGTTTCTTCCTCAAGGTAAAAGAGGGTGCCTACCTTGGTGAAGAAGGCTCCTAGGGTTCCAAATTTCTCTATTTAGGATTTCTTAAGCTCCTCCTTGGTGATTTTGACCAAAACTAGTAAGAATCTTCCTTTCCTTCCCTGTTTTCATGCTTTTAGTATTCCTCCCACCTTCTTCCAGGTCAGAACCATGACCTTCCATGGTAAAACTCCACCTAGAACCCTAAAACATCTCATCTCCATGCTCTTTTGCTAGGGTTTGCACCTCTAAAGTGGAGAAGGTGATCTTTGCTCAAGAAAGGAGCTTGGCTTGGAGCAAACAGACCTTCTAATCTCGGGATCCTTTCTGTTTGGACCATATTACCTTCCTAGATGCAAGTTTTTTTGACCCCCTTCTCATATATTGCTTAGTACATGCTTAAAACTCATGCTTCTATGTTTTAAATTGATGATTTCCATATCTTTTTACCATGCTCTTCTAGGGTTTTGGTTTCTTGCTATTTTTCCTTCTCTAGAAGCTCTAGTTTGGTTACCTATGCAACTTCAAACCTGAACTTGGGTCAAATGGTGTTTTCTCCCTCTCCCTCTCTCTTCAATTATCTCGATCAATTTGATGATGTAGCAATTTCCTATTGGTCAGTATTGAAAAATTCAGATCTTCTAAACCGCTTATCCAAATTTGACAAATAAATATGTTTTGGAATTTAAAAATTAATATCTATACAATAAAAATATTTTCAAGGTCTGATTTCATGGTTTTACGACAGGTGATTTTCGTAGAACGAATTTAATGCATAAAATCCATAAAAATCACATCTTAATCATCATAACTCCAAAATTAACATAAAAATATGTTTTCATGATCAGGAGAACTTAATAAGTTTATTGGTGATGTTTTAAGAGTCAAAATCCGAGTTTTTATAAAAAGGTCTAAAATTAGGGTTTCTATATATTAATGTTTACTATGTACTCTAATACATGTTAATACATTGAAAATAGGCAAAGTGGAACTTGGACTCAATTAAAGTGGTGAAAGTTAGTAATTTATATCAGTTAGAGAGGTATGCGAATTTACACCTTAAGTTTGGAATAATTGTGCCTATTTTTCTATAATGAGGCTTTATTAAACCCCATTTCATATACTCTTGAATCTTTTGCTATACTTGCCTCATAAATCAATTTTGGAACATTATTCTTGGGTCTTGGTACTCCACTGCCATGCTTTTTGATTCATATAATTATTCTTGCCATGATTACTTTTTCTAGCATGTGGATTTATGTTCTATTTAAAATAAAGTAGCAGTACTTATGTACAACCACCCACAGAGGGCATGTAAATAATCATCTTGGGGAATGTCTTATTCTCCCCATAATATTGTAGGTGACTGGGAATGTATTATTCTCCCCTCACCTAAAGGTTAGAGGTCCAGTAGGTGCCTCAACCCTACTTATTTGGGTAGACATAATTATCTTACATGCAAATCCTTTTTAATATAATTGTTAATGGCAAGTTTCTTTTGAATATAGCCTCATACTCTTGTTATCTTCATCTTATGATGAACCCTAGCCTATTCTTATTTTCTTTACTTATCTTGTTATCCTAGACTAGTTTTGTGACACATACCTTGATTTCTTTTCCCTTTTGCTGGATGCTTTCCCAACCACCCAGGTTAGGACTAGATGTTGAGTTGAATCATGAGAACATAGCTTTGGGCATAGATCTAACACTTAGAGATGTTGCTTTGGAGACAAGATTTGAAGTATTTTAGACTTCCCTCTATTTATATCCCTTTTATTGTATCTTTTTGTAAACCCTAATGGGAGATTTTGATGTACTTGTGTAATCTTTTATGAAAGTTGAATATGGTCAGTTATTTTTATTCCGCTTCTACACTTTGGTCTTTTGCATATCATTATAATAAATTTGGAAAATTTATACCTACTCCAACATACCTTTGAGTGTGTTTGGAATGGATGCTAATTATTCAAAATTTTATTTTAATAGGGGGGGTGATCCCGCCTCCTTACAGAATGGTATCAGAGCCCATGGTAGTTAGAATATGACTATTTTAGTTTTTTCTCGCTAATTAGAATCCCTACCTTACATAGTTCCTTTAGGTGACATGGTTGCCCTAGAGTTGATCTATAAATGATGAAAGGTTGATTTAGGACCCTATAGTTCCACATTAGTATCATGATGAATAAAACCCTAAAATACTCATAACTAAAATATGCATAACTTAATGTTGTTTAGGTTTGCCTTTAGGCAACTATTAAGGCATGAAGTTGAAGCAAAGGTGTCTAGAAAGGATCAGGTTCTGGGGGTTGGCAATATTTTCCTCTGTGCCACTTGCTTGGTTTACGAGGACTCCCTGATCCATATGATACCGGCCTGGCCTAAGCTGAAATGGAATGTCTAAAATAGTTTGCTTTTAGGAAATAGTGACCTTAGACATCTATGTTGTATATCTTTAGAAACCCTAACCCCATACTTAGGAGGTTGTTGTGGTTGAAACCTTAGTGGGGTCCAAACAAGTTATAGTTATAGCCTAACGTGCTTGTTTATATATTTATGAACATATAATGATCATCTAAGGAATAATTTATATGTTCAAACCCTAATGAATACCTAATGCACATAATATGAGTAACTCACATATTAATTCTAATGGATATGCATGGTGTTTCCCATGTGATAAACTAATAAACCCTTATGAAATGACAAGTAAGATAATTGTAACCTAATCTTGGACTTAATACATGCTAAGTAAAATATAGTGATCATATTAAGCTGAACCCTAAGTTGTAATCATCTAACCTTATCATATACATCCTTAATGCCTTTCATGATACATTAATGACATTATGTACCATAATAATTTAACATACTTTGATACACATAAATGATATATATAATCATCTAATCACATATTAATCAAGTCATCAATATGAAATGCATGGTATGTTACCTTGTTATCTAATACACACACAATTAGTCACTTAATGTGAATCAATTTGTAATATGCCTCACCTTGATCATTAAAATACATGGAATGGTTTCAATATGAATATGAAGTGATTCGATTCAAATAAATGTGCAAATCAATAATATAAATAAATATGAGAAAATGATTAATGATGACATTAATGTGAGCAATAAAGATAATGTGGTAATGAGTTAACGTTTAATATAAATATATGTAATTGATGTGACATAATTTGGATTGAATGAAGACTTAATGACAAATTGAATATTTCATGCAAAATAATTTGTTATAACTTAATGTGGTGATAGTATAAGGATAATGAAGTCAAAGTTCAAAATATTAAGGGAAATGATCAAGTATATTGAGGGAATTGAGTAACCCATAATTTTGCTAAAATTCTTAGTAAAATAAATGAGAAATGTATATATATATATATAATGTTTCATGGATGATAATGAAATATAACTTCCTTGGTAATAAAGTGATTATGACATGACATAATTAAAATAATGGTGATAATGTGATATCATAATGAATATAATGTTAATGAGCCAAAAATGTAAATAATGTTGAATATCCTAAAAAGAATATATAAATAATGGAACCGAGGTGATTCTTGAGAACCTGACCAATGTCGAGATGCTTGTGGAGTATATGATGAGTTGTTTAGTTGAAGTTAAGGTTGGATAAATAACCTGAAATTTTGTGATGAGATGTTGCACACTCACCCTTCCCTTCTTGTGATTTTGGGGATGAAATCCTCTTAAATGGATGGAGTGTTGTAACATACCAAATTCTGAAATTTTGTCTTTTGACCCTCTTTTCCATCTTTTCCTTTCATTTCTATCCTTATTGGCCTTTCTATTTAATTAGTGGAATTTATAGTGGTTTAGTGAACATTTATTCACTAATTATACCAATGGAAGGGTTTATGAACAAATACCTTGGTGAAATCTTATTTAAGGATCCAAAATGTAAAATCACCACTTTAGTAGAACAATTGTATATTAATTTGTGCTAGAAGTGCCAGGCCCTAAACCTTGATTAATGTATTAAACAAGCTTAATTACCATAATTAGGTGCTCTAAACCTTAATATAACTTTTTGATATGATTTTAAACCATAGAAGGAGCTTACATTTCAAATTTGGTTCGATTTGGATGTTGTTTGTGCAAGTTATGCAATTTTAGGTATATTCTGGACTTTTATTCAATTTACCTAATTGGGAGGTTTTATTTGCAAATTATCACCTGAATTTTAATCCTTAGATATTCCCTTATCATTCATGAGATTTTGAACCATGGGGCACCTGGTTGCACTGTGGTTTGAAGGTGTTTCTCTCCAAGGGCATTATAGGGATTACCCTCTTTATAAATGTGCTTATCTTTAAAAGCTATCAACCAATGGGGTTATTTCTTTGTTTGAAGGACAATGGGGATGGCCTAGAAGGCTCCAGGGGCTCTTAGGACCGACCTTTGGTATACAAGAAGAGTCTATGAGCTGTCCTCTTGCATGTCCATGAAGCCCTAGCCTAAGGACACATGGAAAGTCCCATAGATACCTCATAGTTGCCCCCTTCTTTTTAAAGCCATGCCTACCCCTTCCCACCTCCCAATCCAAGAATCAATCCTATACTTCTCTTTCCCTTATACCTTCTATGTTTGTCCATGAAGTTTCTATCCCAAGGTAAAAGAGAGTGCCTACCTTGGTGAAGAAGGCTCCTAGGGTTCCAAATTTCTCAATGTAGGATTTCTTAAGCTCCTCCTTGGTGATTTTGACCAAAACTAGTAAGAATCCTCCTTTCCTTCCCTGTTTTTATGCTGTTAGTATTCCTACCACTTTCTATCAGGTCGTAACCATGACCTTCCATGGTAAAAATCCACCTAGAACCCTAAAACATCTCATCTCCATGCTCTTTTACTAGGGTTTGCACCTCTAAAGTGGAGAAGGTGATCTTTGCTCAAGAAAGGAGCTTGGCTTGGAACAACCATACCTTCTAATATCAGGATCCTTGCTATTTGGACCATATTACCTTCTTATATGCAAGTTTTGTTAACCCCCTTCTCATATATTACTTAGTACACGCTTAAAACGCATGCTTCTATGTTTAAAATTGATGATTTCCATCTCTTTTTACCATGTTCTTCTAGGGTTTTGGCTTCTTACTATTTTACCTTCTCTAGAAGCTCTAGGTTGGTTATCTATGTAACTTCAAACCTGATCTTGGGTCAAATGGTGTTTTCTCCCTCTCCCTCTCTCTTCAATTATCTCGATCGGTTTGATGATGTGGCAATTTCCTATTGGCCATTATTGAAAAATTCATATCTTCTGAACCGCTTATCCAAATTTGACAAATAAATATGTTTTAGAATTGGAAAATTAATATATTTCTAATAAAAATACTTTCAAGGTTTGATTTCATGGTTTTAAGAAGGATGATTTTTGTAAAACGAATTTAATGCATAAAATCCGTAAAAATTACAACTTAATCATCATAACTCCAAAATTAACATAAAAATATGTTTTCATGATCAAGAGAACTTAATAAGTTTATTGGTGATGTTTTAAGAGTCTAAATCCGATTTTTTATAAAAAGGTCTAAAATTAGGGTTTCTATATATTAATGTGCACTATGTACTCTAATACATGTTAATACATTGAAAATAGGCAAAGTGGAACTTGAACTCAATTAAAGTGGTGAAAGTTAGTAATTGAAATCAGTAAGAGAGGTATGTGCATTTACACCTTAAGTTGGGAATAATTGTGCCTTAACCTATTTTTCTATAATGAGGCTTTATTAAACCCTATTTCATATACTCTTGAATCTTTTGCTATACTTGCCTCATAAATTAGTTTTGGAACATTATTCTTGGGTCTTGGTACCCCACTACCATGCTTATTGATTCATATAATTATTCTTGCCATGACTACTTTTTTTAGCATGTGGATTTATGTTCTATTTAAAATAAAGTAGTAGAACTTATGTACAACCACCCACAGAGGGCATGTAAATAATAGCCCTGGGGAATGTCTTATTCTCCCCTCACCTAAAGGTTAGAGGTCTGGTAGATGCCTCAACCCTACTTAGTTAGGTAGACATAATTATCTTACATGCAAATCCTTTTTAATATAATTGTTAATGGCAAGTTTCTTTTGAATATAGCCTCATACTCTTGTTATCTTCATCTTATGATGAACCCTAGCCTATTCTTATTTTCTTTACTTATCTTGTTATCCTATACTAGTTTTGTGACACATACCTTGATTTCTTTTCCCTTTTGTTGGGAGCTTTCCCAACCACCCAGGTTAGGATAAGATGTTGAGTTGAATCAGGAGAACATAGCTTTGGGCATGGATCTAGCACTGGGAGATGTTTCTCTGGACACATGATTTAAAGTAGTTTAGACTTCCCCTTATCTAGATCCTTTTTGTTGTATCTTGTTGTAAACCCTAATGGGAGATTTTGATGTACTTGTGTAATGTTTTATGAAAGTTGAATATGGTCAGTTATTTTTATATTGCTGCTAAACTTTGGTCTTTTACATACCATTATAATAAATTTGGAAAATTTATACCTACTCTAACATACCTCTGAGTGTGTTTGGAATGGATGTTAATTATTCAAATTTTTATTTTAATGGGGGGTGGGGTGGGTGATCCCGCCTCCTTATAGATTGCTCCACATCACTCCTGTCATGGCATAAACATCCCTCTCTCCCCCTCTTTTATACAAATATGTCTTGATCTTGAAAAATTCATATAAAATCATCCCTAAGACAAATGGAAAATATTATATATGAAGATTCATATACTCAATGAGGCCTATCCAATGCACCTATTTGCAAAGACTAACTCTATTTTTATCTATTGTTATGTTTAAAATGGCATGTACATGTCCTCTTTTACATGATTAATGATGTTAAATGTGAAACCATGATTGTATCATGACCCCACTTGATCTTGAAGAACCTAATTAGTAACATGTTCTATCTTGATGTATATAAATTGAATCTGATCATGCTTTGACCTCTCCATGACTACAATCTATGAAATGAACCATGAGATGTATGCATTTTAGACTTTTATGCTAAAGACTTTCAATTTGATGCTCAAATTGATTATATGAACTCTAATCATCATTATTTCTCTAGATCAGTAATGTTTACTGCATTTTTCAGACAAGAATTGAAATTGTTCATATTTGAAATCAATCGCATCTTGATGAAATGAAGTGACATTAAATGGGAAATTTATGGACTTATCATGATGATCCTTAAACCTTGTTCTATTATGGATAAAATATGATCAAAACTATATTTTGACCTTTAAATCAAACCTTGTCATTATTTGTAACACATAATATCATGTGGGACACTATTGGTCACTATTATGACTAAGTGACCTAAATATGACATCAAATGTGACTTGATGTGCATGCTGCTAAATTTGATATCTAATAATGTAAAAATATCTCCCAAATGGTCATACATTCTATTTGATGTATTCAAACTAGTAACTTGTTTGTGTGTATGACAAAAATCAAGATTGAACTCATGTTTACTCTAATGATGATTTTCTTGAATGAAATGACTAAATATGATTTAAATGGATGATATGATCATTAATACATTAGTCATATTCAAATCTTATGAGTTCCCTATTAAGATCATGAAACCCTACGATTGAAGTGTTGGACCTTGTTAAGGATGTTTCACCCTAAGTCAAAATGATATAATGATCTAGTATGTAGCTTGATGATGTATATTGCATGAACATTGGAGATGTCAAAATCAATATTTGAGAAATATGGAACTTAGATTAGGTGAAACATCCACCCTTGTTGAATATGTTTAAGTTGACCTAAGTCATGTGATGTTCATATAGTCACACTTTCTTGTAATGCCAAGACCTCTTTGACAGACTCTATTCAAGGATCTAGTCTTGTCATTAATGCTAGTTTTCTCGTATCAAGGTGTGATTTTCCTCCTATTGGCCAGATTAGTGGTAGTGAAAATTTTTTTGGTCGGTCAAAAATACGTGTTGCTATGATACCAAAACTTTGGGAATAAAACCCCATTACATGACTGATAGAAAACATAAAAAACACTCATCTAAGGATCAATCCCCACGTAGGAGGAGAACTAGATCGCTAGGGAATAACCCAAACACTGCAAAATGCTATCTAGCTTATCGATCTAATCCAAGAAATCCACACAGATGACACCTTTTACAAGCAACAATTACATACGTCTGTACACCCACAAATGGTAAGAGTTACTTGTATAAGAGCAACCACCCATTGTCCTGCTTGGAGGTAATTCTCAAAACTTCAGACTTTTCCAGTTCTCAAACTCTAGGTTCCATACGGGAAAGCACCCCTCGAAACCCCATGACAACTAATCAACATAGAAGCTGGACAAGTCGAATAACAGCACAATCAGAGCAGCCTACAGCAGATAGCAGCATGAATGCAAATCTAATTCAAACCATCATACAAAGCACAACACCCGCTATCAATCAGAGTACCCACAAAGTGTGGTGATGAGCCAAGATAAGGAAAGTCCTTAGAGTTTCCATTCCTGCCCGCGACTCTGTTTGTAGTCCTGCAATATCATAACTATCATCACCTGGAAAAAACTCAGATGACCAAGCCCAAGAGAGCTCGGATTGCTGACAGCTTCTCATATAGAAACTGTTTGCACAGTGGCATTCCAACAAACACCTAGAAGGTGTTCCTTCACACAGCAGCAGGAGGGCCAAGGAGAGGAGAAGAAGGATCTGCCCCCCTTAAACCCAACCCCATGCGGAGACAACATGTGGCCGGAGGCCAAATTTTCCAGTGGCCAGGGGCTGACATGAAGGTAGAGGAGCTTGCGCATCACCGACGGCCAGAGGAGAGCTTGACTAGTCACCAGGGAGCAGCAGGACTCGTTGTCGACGCATCACCTGGTGTAGGAGGGCACAAGCCGCCATCCCACGACGTAGATGCCAGTCTTCCCTAACTGCAAGAAGACGCCACCAGGGCACAACATCTGAGAAGGAGGATCGAAGCCTGAGTCAAGGAGACATCGCCGCCGCCCCGCCCGAGCCGAGCACGTCGGAGAAGCTCCAAAACCGTCCCGCGAAAACCCGACCTCCGCCGGGATCGCCAAGGCATCAACCGTAGTCGAGGGTCGCGTCACCCTGGATAAACCATATTCTCAGGAGAGTGAGATGAGGTTGCCTGTGAAGAAAGGGGTGAAACACCCATTTACTTCACCTGCGAACGGAGCACAACGCGGAGTAGATCTAGAGGGGAAACGGCTTCTCTCCCACCATCTCTCTTGAACGGGGCGGAGTCGACGAAGTCGAAGTGCCGATCCGTAGACCCCGATCTAGGCTCCTCGCACGCATCACGTCCCCTCGTCTCCCTGGCCTGTCAAAGAGCGACCCAACGATTTGGGCTAGACGGTCCGCCTGCTGTCTCCAGCGATCCATTACACCTTCAATCTTTCAGACCACGACTATGGCCGTTAGAGCCAGGGGGGAGACGCAGAGGAGGAACTCCCTCCCCCAGCGGCTGCGCGCCGGGAGTTTAGAGAGAAGGGAGATCAGAACCCTAGAGAGAAGGAGTGGACCACTTAATAGGAAGATACAGTGGTGGTGAAAATTGCAAGTGTGTATGTAGTAAAATCACTTGGATTAATATACTTGTTTGAGCTACATGTTCCCCATGACTATTATTTTTTTGGTCTTAATTACATATGTTTAACAAACTTGAAAAAGATAATGACATATGTTCATTATACAACCTTGTGCACCTAGATGTACTCTCGGGGTAAGGGCATAAGGCTAGGTGTCCTACTTGAGTTGTCAATATGGGGTAGTCCATGTTGATACAATTATCTCTTGGTGATGGCCTTAAGGTCCATTATGAATAGGTTTAACTCATGACATTTAGTATTATAGTCCCTCTCATTGAAACATAGTATCTAAACTTGAGCACCCTCACAGACCCTTTCCTTTGAGAAGCTGGTCAAAGGCCTTATGATATTGTTGGTATGATGTAAATGAACTTAAAATATGCTTGCATGTTAATAAGAATGTTTTTAAATGTTTTTGCTTTGTTCTTGTTATTACATTATTCTTTTGTCAAGCAATATATGTTTTCTTAAACCTATGATTTTATATTTTTGGACAACATCCTCAACACAACTGTGCTGACATGTACCCATTTCATGATTTTAGGTAACATGAACTAGAGAAATGATTATGTACATGTCATATTCTAAGAATTTCATGCTTCTGAATTCACACTTTAGTAATACCATGCTAGGGACACACACCTAGGTTCTATCGCCATTGACATTGTAGTCATTTGGAGTTAGGATTTGGGTAATAAATGGTTCTATGACATATACGATCATAGAAAATGAATCGAACATCAAAATGACTTGAAACTTGAGATGCACCTTCACAGTCACCTCGAAATTAGTATAATATCAACTAATGCACTAATAACCATCTCAGAACCAAAATTGGCTGAAACCCTAAAATGAAGTTAGTTAGGGTTAATGATGAGAATCTAATGCATGCATGAATCTTATGCTTAATTCGGTGTTCTTGTGCTAGATTGTCAATGATAAGTTAAGAATATCTAAATTAGGTATGCGATTTATATAGTTATATGACTATGGATTTATTACTTCAGAAGTATTGGTAAATATATTTCCGACCCCACAAGTGGGGACAAAGTTACAAGCCACACCCACACGTGTAGCTACAAAGCTTACATAGAATGTAAATCAAAAGGAGAAAATTAGTCACATGTTGACTAATTAGTACAATTTAAGCTCCCAATTTCTAATAATGTAATTAGATAATTGATTCATTTTGTGATGATGAGTCTTTTAGTGCAATTGTAGCTCATGCTCGATCTTCTTGAAGATGAGTAACTCGTCATCTTTCTTCCCTCCATGTCTCCTGGAGTTCCTTGCAGTCCAAATGTAATGAATGCAGATGGTGATTGCCCATAAATTGAAGGCATGATCACCCTTATTGCATGTCTCAAGTCTTGATAAGCTATCTTTAAGAGATAATGCTGGGTCAAGTCCCAGTTTGAGTGATGCACGTCCCCAAAGGTATTTCCACCATTTGCAGGTGGAAGACAGATGTGTAGTGTCTTCTTCAACAGCATGACAAAGACCACACACGTTAGTGATTCTTGAGTTC
Source organism: Alisma plantago-aquatica (assembly GCA_963693085.1). Classification (NCBI taxonomy): domain Eukaryota; kingdom Viridiplantae; phylum Streptophyta; class Magnoliopsida; order Alismatales; family Alismataceae; genus Alisma; species Alisma plantago-aquatica. Next base: position 990,673,482 of record OY856413.1, on the reverse strand, counting down.
CATCTCTGAACCTTATACAAAGTGGGAAGGAGGTGTTTGAGAGATATTTAAGCAGTGAAACTCCATCGTGGGTTATGTAGGGGATGCCAAAAATGTCTGGCAGCAACATTGACATCCTGACGAGATCTGTAGATCTCCCAAAGTAAGGTATCGTCTTGGTTCTGAAATTTGTCCCAGACATCGGTGAATCTTCTCCAGCTCGTGGAGAAGCCCGAACGGTGTGGCGGCTTCTGAAAATTGTTGACATCATATCTACAAGTCATCCAATCAGCCCAGACTGAACCACCATTAAGCAAACTTTTGAGACACTTCATGGTATGGAAGTTGACAAGTTCTTCGAGGTTCTTCAAATTGAGCCCACCTTCTTCATAGGGATTGGAAATACACTTCCAGCTGGCAGGGTGTATGGACGAACCCCATAAGAAATCACCAAGGAGAATTTCCATCATGTGAAGAGTAGACTTGGTCAGTTCACCTTACCCAAGCCAGTACTGGATGGTACCTAGAGAACTGGACTTGATTAGAACCAGTCGACTAGATAAAGAGAGTTTATTTCCTGGCCATTTGGTTATCATATCTTTGAGCTTGTCAAGGCATGGATTGAAGTCAGTTCTACGTAGATTTCCACCAGCTAATGGATAACCCAGATAGGTGGTGGGGAGCATGCCCAATTGGACACCAAGCGAGTCAACTTTTGCCTGTTGGTCAGGGACAGATTTGGAGAAATAAATGTAGGACTTAGAGGCATTCATCTTCATACTAGATTCATGACCAAACTCAGACAAAAGTAGTTTGAGATTAGTGAGGCTTCTGGTACGAGCTTCACAAAATATTAGAACATCATTAGCAAATAGTAGATGCGACAGAACTGGTGTGTTTCTGATTGTATAAGTGCAGAGCATTTTTTCAGACACAACATGATTAAGTTTCTTGCCGAGTCCTTCCATGACAATAGAGAATAGCAGAGGTGACAATGGATCACCTTGGCAAAGGCCGTTCGAGTTTCTGAAGAATCCCTCAGAGGCTCCATTGAAAAGAATCAAGAAAGAAGGCATAGAGACACATTGCTTGACAATGCTTATCCATTCTTCTCTAAAACCCAGGAGTCTAAGACAATTCCAAAAATATGACCAGTTAACAGAGTCAAAAGCTTTGGTTATGTCCAATTTGATACAAGCTGAAGGTGAGCTTCTAACATGATTGTAGTTCAGTGTAAATTCTACAGCCAACAAGGAGGAATGCTTCTGCCTTTGATGAAGGCCCCTTGGTTAGGGTAGATTATCTTGGGCATGATATCTGTAACGACCCCACCTTCCGGTACCCCCAATTAAGGGAGACCAAAAGGTCAGAGCTGTTATCTCAATTAACAGGATCAATGGTTCGACAAATAATCAATAATAATTACTAAATTCTACCAAGACTATACTGAAAAGCTGGAATAAAAGAAAACTTTACATACCTTTTAAAAACTTGGATATCTAACTTCTATCCACATATGGAATCTATTTTAACTAATCCTCCTTGCACTTTATTTCTTATTTTCACAATTTGCCACTTTACTGTTTGTCCTTTTCAATGTTGTACCTAAAATGTCGACAAACAAAACATCGGTCAGCATAAATGAATATGTCGGTATGTGGGGGAAACAATAATCGTGTAATTAACTATAACAATATATTGCAAGAAATTATGATTTAGCAAGAAAACTTTACATTTTAAACATAATTGCTCAATCCATACATACCCTAGCCTCTGCGATGTCCCTGCAGTGGACCTGGATGCTACCTTCCTTATGGTAGATCCCCATTAAACCCCTCATGATCCTACCTAACATGTGAATCAATTTCTAGGGTTGAGTTACATGACACTAACCATAGGTAGCCCACTCCTTAACTCATGGTGAGCTAAAGAGTCGCATGACACTACACGTGGGTAGCCCAATTCCTAACTCATGATAACTTGATGTCCTACTTAACAAGTAGGACCTATACTAGGTTGCCCTTTTCATCATTAGCAAATCCATAAAGGAGGACTAGGATCTGAGCCAGTCATGTATATATACATTTATGGTGATAATCATAGTCACTTTATAGTTGCATGAAATAAAAGTCATCCAAGCAGTTATTTTCAGGCAATCGATAAAACATCCGGGAATCACCGTGAAACTAAAGCGATTAACCATAAGTGTAACCACATACCTGATCCAGAGTAACTTGATGTCCAAGCAAGAATATTCAAGAACAATCGATCAAGAAATCAACAATATCCTGAAATTAATGCATAACATCCAAGTGTCATTGTTTTATTCAAAACATTCTCAAGATTGACTTAGATTCCACCTTAGGGTTTCTAGGCCAACTTTAGGGGTTTATTAGGGTTTTATCCTCCATTATGCATCTATCACTTTTAATGCCCATTTGGTCCACAAACCCTAATTTCAACATCATAAGCATACTTGAATGTTGATTAAGTCTAATATATCTCTTTTACACTAAAACTACCATATTTATCCTTTTAAGTTATGACACGATCATTAAGGCTAATGATCATCTTTGGTTTCTTCAGGATTAACAACTCATAATTCATTATGGTCTAATTCACATATGAACCCTATTTATCACTAATTCCACTTTTATACACCGGAAACCCTAATTACCAAATTAAGGGTATTTATCCACAATTAGAATCTTTTATACTCAAATCATCTTAGAATCATCATATCCCTATTTTCTTCATGGATTTGCACAATTAAAACCATTAAAATCCCTATCAACATAATTTAGGGTTTCTAAGCCCATTAATGCATATTCATGTCCATGGAACCCTAAATTAAATCAACTATGCATAAAGATCATCCTTTTAGATCTAATTTGCCCTTTTTATTAACAACAAGTTAATATAAACTTTAAACATCCATATAACCCTTCCTAACTCATTAATCATCAAAGATTAGGGTCTTTCATTAATTAAACCACTAAAGAGAGCATCTTTACATACTTATTGAATTTCAAGCAGAATCAAGATTCAAATATATTTTTTTTTGTGTTCCTCTCATTTTGAGGATCAATTTTCATATATTGACTTTATTCATCGGAGCTTCCTATCAAAAGTTATGATTTTTGCAAGAAAAGCATTAATTTGAATTATCTATTATTTTTAGAAAAATGTCGGCTGTTGGATTGATGATCCGTTGGACCATGCTGGATCCAACGATCTGTGATCGCATGTCCCACCCGAGTTTTAAAAGAAACAAAAGGAAGAAATGCCCTTACCCAAAAAATAGTGGCAGATGGGCATTTTGGTAATTCTCCCGGGGTTGTCTTCAACCTCTCACTGCTCTACGCACGAGCAGGTGGTCAACTCCATCGGTTGACTTGGTAATCCTGGGCCACTGCGAGCGAACTAAAGCTACTCGTAGCTTCATCTTCCTCCCATGAACTCAACCGCTGATCCAATTTCTTCTTCTCGCCATTCCTTCACCGTTAACAAGGCAAGGCTCCCCCCTTGTGCTACCTGCACCTCGAAGTGGTCGTAGGTCAAGCTAGTTCTTCGAATTGAGGGCACTACGACGATCGTCGTTGCACCACAGTTACGAGAGGGTAGATTTTAGGTTTGCTCATATTGCTGTGCACACTACCCTATATATAGGGTAGTTATAGAGTCCTCGGTGAATTGGGGACTTCCCCATTTCATAATGAAACCCCACCAACCTTAGGGTGGTTGGGTTCGGAACAAGCTCCTGAAGAAGATGGACTCCTTCACATTTCCACAAACCCCTTTCGCGAAAACTTCGATCAAAAATTGTAGCCTGGACTCTGTCATCCCAAATCCTTGTGAGACCAGGATTATTCCCAGGCCGTGGATCATAGATCCAATGATCACAGATGAGCACCCAAAAATGAAAAATCGGGATTTAATCCCAAATAAATCGTGACACATGATTACTATACAATTAATGTCCATACTTTAGGATAATTTGTAAATTGCATAACTTGGAAACCATGCATTGTTTTTCAACCAAATTTTAGGGAAATATTTATATTTGCATTATCTTCCGTTATTCCAATTTTGAGCCTTAAACTCAAAAGGAAAGATGTGTTTTCTTCATATGTAAGAAATTGTTTAATAAAACTTATTTTATTCATACTCTCTTTATTTCTCTTTTTATTTTCCTTATTTGAATTCCTTCTACCGTTATAAGCCTTATGGATAAAAAAATATCCACCCATGATGACTAAATAGTACATATTTCCACTTATTTCCCATATTTTATCATTATCCCCAATTTCCTTCTTAATAAAGAAATATTTAATTGATCTTTTTCCCTTCTTGTTGCATTATCTTTGCAACTTGGACTCCTTGGAACCCAAGGAACCCAAGAGGCACGAAATCCACATTTGGATAATATTCCTTTGCCTTCTAGAGGTTTCTACATCTTTCTTTTCTCCATTTCTTAACTATTCATTTACTAATTGAATTTCCTTTTTCTTTTCCTTGTTATTGGGCCCAATAGTTAATAAAGCCCACTAAGAAACCAACAAGGCTATTATAAATGAAATTCATTCATTCGAAATCAAATCACACCATTATTTATTCATATATCTTCAATAGGAGAAATTACATTTCTCCCCAAAAGAATCTAAAAATTGGGGTAGTAACATCCTTCCCCTCTTATAAGAATTTTGTCCTCAAAATTCCATCAAGCATACAAACAATTCAGGATAAGACTTTTCCATGTCCATCATCGACCCCTATGTGGCTTTACCCTATCCATGGTTCTTCAAAAGAACCTTTATCATCAAATATTCCTTTCTCTAAGTTCTTTCACCTTGGCATCTAGAATCCTCACAGGTGACTCAGGACATTTCAGCCTCCCTTGGAGCTTACTAGGTTCATTGCTCAACACATGAGTCAGGTACCTCACATAGTGCTCTAAAGTGGACACATGAAACTCATCATACATCACATTATCCTGAGGGGTAAGGTCAAACATAAATAACTCCACCAACCCATCTCAAATGGACCCTTGTATCGGGGACTCAGCTTTCTCAATTATAGATCAGAGGGGTCGGATTTTTCATATCACATATTATCCCACAGTGAACTGCATGTCAGTCTACTTTGCATTAGCTCATGACTTATGTCGTCCCTGGGCTCTCTTTCAGCCATCGCATGATCAAAGCAACTTTATCTGCACACACTGTGGTCTTTTTCTGACCTTCATGAGGTCCCCTCACCAACATCATCTTAATGTGACCGACACAACCTCCCTTATAGAGCTTCATTATATCTCGATACTGGCTATAGTGGCTAACATCACAACTTTCATAGGACAAGAACTGTCTCCATGTATCACCCTGAACAAGCACACATGCTCCCTTCAGACCCTTCAGTCTAGATCATACTAACCATTAGTTAGGGGTGATAAGCTGTATTATCATCGAGTTCTTCATGTGCCTACTTCCACCGCATGGAAGTGAACCTTTAGATCACACTCAAGGACCTTTGAACTTGCATTATGGTGTAGTTGAACCATCTCTCTCTCTTTCATGTAGTTCAACTGGATCTGTCCCTTGACAGTACTCCCTCTTTCTCGTAGATTATGTCATCTAGGTAAAGTGATATTACCATAACCCATATTGCATCTTGACCTTCCTCGGTCCAGGGGAGACTCACCACAACATCCATAGTGATGAACTCCCATTCCCTCTTGGGGACTCTTTATCCTCTATATCAACTCACTGGGTTACTAGTGTTCGTCCTTCACCTCCTGGCATGCATGGAGACAAGCCACATGCAACTTCATTTTAGGTATCCAAAGTACTACCACAACTTACTATCTTAGTAGTACCACAGTGTATGGTGAACTTAAAATCATGATCTCCTGTATTTCATGATTCCTTAAGGTCAATTCCTCAGAAACCCTAAAACACTCTAGTCGGGGTTTCATCACCTCCTCACATCCTTATGTGTTAGGTAATGTTGGAGACATACACCTCTAAGTATTTCACTTATTACCTCATCTCAAACTCTACGTCTATCTTCATCAAGAAAACTCTGAACTCATCCTCTTAGTTATCAAACTCATCCTTGTATAACTCATATATTCCACATAGCTCATGATAAAAACATCCTCATAAGATGACTACCTTAGTCCTCTTGGGGTTTGTAAACCATCCACACATCATGCGCTCCATAAGGGTACGCTAGTATCTCTATCCTCATACATCATAACAACGTTTCCACTCACATCATATTTATCCTTGGTGTATGGCATGCATATTGCCCTATCTCTCACCCCATAACGAGAGGAAATAAGCATTTGGTTGCAGTCCAAATACAGAGTTCTTCCTGTTCCAAGAGTAGAGATGGTGCATCCCACATTGCCAGTACACCTTCAAATCTAAGTTGAAACGTGCAACATATGTCTCTACATGATGATCATCTCGATATCAAAGTTACTTCCATGGAAAATTGGTCTCAAACCCACTTGGGTTACCACACAATCCTTGGTCATCTCCTCTAGGTCTGTAGGGTGCCGACACTTTTGGGGTCATCCCTCTTCCCTTATGCATCTGGAGAGTGCCCTCCTCATCTGCCCTTTACGTCCCATGAGTTCATGAAGGTGATCAATCTCCTAACCCATGGCCCTCAGACAATGATAGTTGTTACCTCCCGACCCTATGGTCATGTGCAACTAGGGAATTAGGCAAGTCCTACTCCCATCGGTCTTACCCTACCTGACCCTAGGATAGACTTAGGATTCTAACATAATACATATCCAACTTAGAAACTTACGCAAGTCTCCATCATATCTCTCTGCATTCATGGTCTGACTTACATCCTTTAATAGGGGTCATGGTGACCTACCTACCTTGGTCAGGCCCCATACCGGTTACCTCCATGGTAACACATCCACATGTACTTTAGAGATGGTTATCTATGGGTCTACATGTTTATTCTCATACTATGTACTCTCCACTTAGCTTCTCAAGATCCTATGAGACCTCTTTAGGTTACCTCAAACCCAACAAAAGTTGATCCATACCCTACAGAAGGGTCCCTTCCCAAGATGGGAGGAAACTATCTCTTGATAGAAACCAAGGTCACAAATGCCCTTATGTCTAGGGTTTACATCAACATGAGCATGCTTAACCCAGACAAGCTACTAGAGCACGTAGCTAGCAAGCAGACCACCTACTAAACCATGCTAGGTCTCCATGATAGGTCATACTTGTTCTCATTCCTTAACATTGGACCAACATCATACATACATATGTCACCAACCTATAAGTTGGGGGGTTTCATCAAACATATACCTTAAACCAAGGGTTTCCCATTCCTATAAACATGAGGAGTGCCATGCTCGAATCTATAGAAACTCAAATCTCATCATGAGCATCAGGTACACTACGTCCCCTCTTAAGTCTAGGAACCCTAGGTTCACTTTTCTGCAAGAGCTGTCCAACTGCATGCTCAACATTCTAACCACGAACCAAGCATATATGAGGTACATCATGCACGTCCTATTATCCTTCTACTCAAGCAACACCTCAGAGTTGAGTCCTCTTTAAGGACAACCAACTAGGTGTAAGGCCTCACAACTTGTTACTAAACCTCCTCAGGGTCTAAGGAACTCTTCTTCCTATCCTTAGAAGATAAGTGCCTATATCATTTGCACATAGGTACTAGCAGCCTCATCCTTCTTCTAGGGTTTAGTTCTTCTAAACACAACCAAGAAACCACAAGGACCCTGCATGAGGCAACCACAACCATCCACTTAGGTCATAACATACTCAATTTCTCAGAGTTCCTCATATCCCGGAGTCTAAGCTTCCATCCTTCTGGCTCGGGTCTTTGTTCTCTCTCCAGAGCTAGCCCTACAAACAACCTTACTACTAGAGGTTCTATCTCTAAGGTCGATCAAGCTCACATGCATACACCTATATGGGTGAAACATATGATCAAACCTATGTTCACTCAAGATTATCCATAGATCTTTATGCTTAGCTCATAATCTATCCAACATGCCCTTCTGGCCTGGGTTTCGAACTACTGCCAGCACTACTGATGTACTCAAGGTGCATACTATGCCAGGCTCATATCAGCCCATAGGGTTTCTATATGTTCTTCACTAACCTCATCAATGAAGGAGTCATCCTTCACCCTAACATGCACAACCCTACTAAGGTTGGGTTGCCCAAAAGACACTAGGTCAACCAACCTCACATAGCTTATACTTCTCATAGATATCCAAAACCAAAAGCATGTCAACCCACGCACATGGTTGACCATGATATCTAACTCATGTCATCTCTCTCTGTCCACCACTTAGGGTCATCCACAGAGGATGTGCTAGATCTCTACCTCTTCCTGGAGGTCTTTGCCTCCCAGACCAACTCCCCACTCATCCTCCTGACAAGGAGGTCTAACCTCAAGTCTCTCCTGAGGGCATGACACCACCTGTCATATGACCTAAGCATGCAACTATTATTTAATTACGCTTAAACTATTAAGCTTATGTTTATGACATCTTATTTACATAATTTTAGTTAATTTGGTGGAGGATGCCTTAACCTTATTATACACACCCTGACCTCAAGAGGGTGAGTAAGAGAAAGAAAAACCCTAAACCTTAGAATCTTAATAGAATTAGGGTTGAGAAGGGACAAAAATAGATGAGAGAGTCCTACAGGTATCTTATTTCGAGTCAGATCCTAAGACATTGGCCAGACAGTCACACAGATCTGGGAGTCCTCATATTCCAACTAGTGGTGCGGATGAAAATATTGCCAGCCCCCAAACGTGATCCTTTTCTAGACACCTTTGTCTTTCGGAAAATCCTCTAATAACTCCATTGGGTTCTACAAAGTTTGTAAAATTTAATAATTATTAAGGATTAAATGAGGAACCAATGCTCTGATACCAAATGTAACAAACCCACCTCCCGGTAACCACCAATTAAGGGAGACCAAAAGGTCAGAGTCGTTATCTCTATTAACATGATCAATGGTTCGACAAATAATCAATAATAATTACTAAATTCTACCAAGACTATACTGAAAAACTGGAATAAAATAAAAATTTGCATACCTTTTAAAAACTTGGATATCTAACTTCTATCCACATATGGAATCTATTCTAACTAATCCTCCTTGCACTTTATTTCTTATTTTCACAATATGCCACTTTACTGTTTGTCCTTTTCAATGTTGTACCTAAAACGCTGACAAACAAAATGTCGGTCAGCATAAATGAATATGTTGGTAAGTGGGGGAAACAATAATCGTGCAATTAACTGTAACAACATATTGCAAGAAATTATGATTTATCAAGAAAACTTTACATTTTAAACATAATTGCTCAATCCATACATACCCTAACCTCTACGCTGTCCCTACAGTGGATCTGGATGCTACCTTCCTTATCATAGATCCCCATTAAACCCCTCATGATCCTACCTAATAGGTGAATCAATTTCTAGGGTTGAGTCGCATGGCACTACCCATAGGTAGCCCACTCCTTAACTCATGGTGTGCTAAAGAGTCGCATGCCACTACACGTGGGTAGCCCAATTCCTAACTCATGATAACCTGATGTCCTACTTAACAAGTAGGCCCTGTACTAGGTTACCCTTTTCATCATTAGCAAAGCCACAAAGGAGGACTAGGATCTGAGCCAGTCATGTATATATATATATTTATGGTGATAATCATAGTCACTTTATAGTTGCATGAAATAAAAGTCATCCACGCAGTTATTTTAAGGCAACCGATAAAACATCCGGGAATCGCCATGAAACTAAAGGGATTAACCATAAGCGTAACCACATACCTGATCCAGAGTAACTTGATGTCCAAGCAAGAATATTCAAGAACAATCAATCAAGCAAACAAAAATATCCTGATTGTTCTATTCAAAACATTCTCAAGAATGACTTGGATTCCACCTTAGGATTTCTAGACCAATTTTAGGGTTTTATTATGGTTTTAGCCTCCATTATGCATCTATCACTTTTAATGCCCTTTTGGTCTACAAACCCTAATTTCAACATCATAAGCATACTTGAATGTCGATTAAGTCTAATATATCTCTTTTATACTACAACTACCATCTTTATCCTTTTAAGTTATGACACGATCATTAAGGCCAATTATCATATTTGGTTTCTTCCAGATTAACAACTCATAATTCATTATGGTCTAATGCACATATGAACCCTATTTATCACTAATTCCACTTTTATACACTGAAAACCCTAATTACCAAATTAAGGGTATTTATCCACAATTAGATTCTTTTATACTCAAATTAGCTTAGAATCATCATATCTCTATTTTATTCATGGATTTGCACAATTAAAACCATTAAAATCCCTATCAACATAATTTATAGTTTCTAAGCCCATTAATGTATATTCATGTCCATGGAACCCTAAATTAAATCAACTATGCATAAAGATCATCCTTTTGGATCTAATTTGCCCTTTTTATTAACAACAAATTAATATTAACTTTAAACATCCTTATAACCCTTCCTAACTCATTAATCATCCAAGATTAGGGTCTTTCATTAATTAAACCACTAAAGATAACATCTTTACATACGTTTTGAATTTCAAGCAGAATTAAGCTTCAAATATAATTTACTTGTGTTCCTCTCATTCTAAGGATCAATTTTCTTATATTGACTTTATTCATCGGAGCTTCCTATCAAAAGTTATGATTTTTGCAAGAAAAGTCATTAACTTGAATTATCGGTTATTTTTAGAAAAATGTCGGCCGTTGGATTGATGATCCGCTGGACCATGCTGGATCCAACGATCCGTGATCGTGTGCCCCACCTGGGTTTTGAAAGAAAAAAAAGGCAGAAATGCCCTTACATGAACAATGGTGGCGGATGGGCATTTTGGTAATTCTCCCGGGGTTGTCTTCAACCTCTCGCTGCTCTACACATGAGTAGGTGGTCAACTCCATTGGTTGACTTGGCGATCCTGGGCCACTGTGAGCGAACTAAAGCTACCCATAGCTTTGTATTCCTCCCATGAACTCAACCGCTGATCCAATTTCTTCTTCTCATCGTTCCTTCATCGCTAACAAGGCAAGGCATCCCCCTGTGCTACATGCTCCTCGAAGAGGTCATAGGTCAAGCTAGTTCTTCAAATTAAGGGCACTACGATGATCGTCGTTGCGTCGTGGTTATGAGAGGGTAGATTTTAGGTTTTCTCATATTGTTGTGCACACTACCCTATATATAGGGTAGTTATCGAGTCCTTGGTGAATTTGGGACTTCCCCATTTCACAACGAAACCCCACCAACCTTAGGGTGGTTGGGTTCGGAACAAGCTCCTGAAGGAGATGGACTCCTTCACATCTCCGCAGATCGCTTCCAACTTGCGAAAACTCCGATAAAAAATTGTAGCCTAGACTCTGTCATCCCAGATTCTTGTGAGATCGGGATTATTCCCAGGCCGTGGATCGTAGATCCAACGATCACGGATGAGCGCCCAAAAATGAAAAATTGGGATTTAATCCCAGATAAATCGTGACACATGATTACTATGCAATTAATGTCCATACTTTAGAATAATTTGTAAATTGCATAAATTGGAAACCGTTCATTGTTTTTCAACCAAAATTTAGGGAAATCTTTATATTTGCATTATCTTCCTTTATTCCAATTTTGAGCCTTAAACTCGAAAGGAAAGATGTGTTTTCTTCATATGTAAGAAATTGTTTAATAAAACTTATTTTATTCATACTTTCTCTTTATTTCTCTTTTTATTATCCTTATTTGAATTCCTTCTACTGTTAGAAACCTTATGGATACAAAAATCCACCCTTGATGACTAAATCATACATATTTCCACTTATTTCCCATATTTTATCATTATCCCCAATTTCCTTCTTAATAAAGAAATATTTAATTGATCTTTTCTCCTTCTTATTGCATTATCTTTGCAACTTGGACTCCTTGGAATCCAAGGAACCCAAGAGGCACGAAATCCACCTTTGGATAATATTCCTTTGCCTTCTAGAGGTTTCTACATATTTCTTTTCTCCATTTCTTAATTATTCATTTACTAATTGAATTTCCTTTTTCTTTTCCTTGTTATTGGGCCCAATAGCCAATAAAGCCCACTAAGCAACCAACAAGGCTATTATAAACGAAATTCATTCATTACAAATCAAATCACACCATTATTTATTCATATATCTTTAATAGGAGAAATTACATTTATCCCCAAAAGAATCTGAAAATTGGGGTTGTAACAAGATCAACAAGTCGAATCGTAATTATCCTCATGATAATCTTATATAGCATGGAGCAGCATGCGATGGGTCTAAAGTCAGATGGAGATGAGATGATGTCCTTCTTGGGTATAAGATCCAGAAAGACATGGTTCATTTGTCTAACCATGTAGCCACCTTTGAAGAACCATTGAACGACCTCTAGAAGATCCAATTTGATTAACTCCCAGTTCTCGCGATAGAAGAATACATTGAAACTATCATGACCTGGACTCTTCGAAGGGCTAATGGACCAAGTGGCTTTCTGTATTTCATCAAGGTCTGGTATGTGGCAAAGCATGTCATTGTCTGCATCAGTAATGAGTTGGACCCAGTCATTATTAACAGGAGCATTAGCAGTATTTTCTTGGTTGTAGAGTTGCTCAAAGAAAATGGTTGTCTCATTCACAATGACTTCTTAATCTTGGACGAAGTTTCCATTACTATCATATATTTCAGTTATGGTATTGAGGGCATCCCTTCTTTTGACTACAAACTGATAAAGCTTAGTATTTCTATCACCATTAGCAACCCAGTCCATACGACTGCGCTGTCAATAGTATTTTTCTTCAACATTATCAAAGAGCTTATTCTGTCCAGTGTGACTTTCTCAGTGTGGATGAGATGCTCATCAAGTGGATCCTTGCGTAGAGCTTTGGAAATGTCATCCATCTCCATATGTTCCTGCTGCAGCATGTTCTTGAGGTTAACTTGAGATTTCACCCATTTTTTTAAGCTTCGCCTTCACATGTTTTACTTGTAACCTGATATGTATGTATGCTTCTTTATTTGCTCAAATATTGCCATGTAGTATTCTATTATTGTACTCGATGATATGTTTCTTTGATTTTATAACTTGAACACATAATATAGATCTCCATTATACAAACCTTGTGCACCTACCCATAATTGGGATAAGGACACAAGGTTAGACGTCTTACTTGAGTTGTCAAGATAGGACAGACCATATTGATACAAGGGTTAGCTCCTAGCGATGACCTTAAGGTAACAACCTAAATTTTCTCTCTCCTCCAAATATGCACATCAAACTCATTATATACTCAATTTGACTTCCTCATCATATTTGGATGTTTTGGAATCACATGTTGCTTGATTGATGAGTTATGATGGCTAAATTTTGATGTTGTACTCGATTATATAATGTTGGGAGTCATATTAACTTTGAGGATGGATTTGAATTATTGAGATAACTCAACATCCTCAATATTAATCTAAACCCTTATCTATTAGATAGGGGATGAATTTTGTGGTCTGATGGTGAAGATTTCACCCAAATTAGAGGTAATAGCACAAAGTTATGGCAATTTGATTATGCCACATTTGTAACTTTTTATCACCTTGATTTGCCCTTTCCTTTCTTGGGTCTCGACCTTTCAGGCTCCAATGGGGTCCAGCCCAGGAGGCATACCCAACTTTCTACTGCTAGAGCACCATGGAATACTGATCCAATGACCAATATCACACATGTCGGATATGACCAGCATGGGTTGTCTTCTACCTTGATCACTAGAGCCACATAGTTCCCTAGGGCAGTGACCAAGTGTAACGACCCCGTCTCCCGGTAACCCCCAATTAAGGGAGACCAAGAGGTCAGAGCCATTATCCTAAATAACAGGATCAAAGGTTCGACAAATAATCAATAACAATTATCAAAATTTACCAACTAAATTGAAAACTGGTATAAAATAAAACTTTGCATACCTTTTTCAAGAACTTGGATATCTAATTCTATCCACATCTGGAGTCTATTCTAACTAATCCTCCTTTGTACTTTAACTCTTATTTAATTCCACATATGCCACTTTACTGTTTGTCCTTTTCAATCTTGTACCTAAAATGGCGACAAACAAAACGTCGGTCAGCATATCGAAATATGCCAGTATGTGGGGACAACCAAAATTTCACAAATATGTCTAACAATCTAAATATCACAATCAAGTTAATTAACAAGCCAAATTATGCTTTTAGTGTGACTTTCTCCACCGCTTTTGCCCTAACCCTGGCATACCCCCTTTTGGATTTCAGTTTTGCCATTGACTTAAGGCCACCTTCTTAATCCCGAGCTTGGTGCCTGGGGTCACCCTTCAAGGTGCCCTCTAGTCATGCAATATCATAGGCCACCTTCTCAATCCCGAGCTTGGTGCCTGGGGTCACCTCTCATGGTGCCCATTGGTCTTCTCTCCTGGGTTTGACCTTTTTGCATCATCCATCAGGGTGGCATGTAGGTGCGAGAATACACACTTATTTTACAATTGTGATAATCACAGTGACTTTATAATTTGCAAGTATGAACATTCGATTGATAAGTTGCATTCAATGCGATGAATCATTCAAGAAACTCTTCGGAAAACTAATACGATTAACCATAATTAACCACATACCTGATTTGGAAGTCTCAAGGATTGTAAGCAAAATATCCAATTAATCAAACAGCCAACCAAGCCAGACAACCAATCACCCCAATCAAACAGGCACAACAAGAAACCTGGAAAACATGTGCAATCTAATTACTCATATGTTCATCATGCACTTACTTTATTGAATTGGAATTACCTCCTAGGGTGTGCTTAAGTTGAATTAGGGTTTTCCTTATCGTTCTTCATAGTCATCTATTAACCTTTACCTTTTAGGTCAACTAAACCCTAAAACATTGTTTCCATGTTCCAAAACCCTAATTACTTAGTCATTCATATCTAAGCCTTTTTATTACCAATCTAGCTTATGATTAGTTCCAACTTCATCTATTTAAGTTATCTATTCCAAGGCTTCTTAATTAAACTTCAGATCAATATGTCTCTGTTTATGATATTCATATTCTCGAAATAAAAGTCATTAAAGTCATATTACTCAACATTAGGGCTTTTAGGCCCATTATTGCACTTTCTTAGTCATAGCACCATAATTAAGCAAATCATGGGTTTTTAAACTCAAATCAAATTCATATTATCCATTTTATGCCAAAAGGATAAATGTTGATTCATAATACCAACTTAAGTAATTGAACTCATCCCTAATCAACATCTAGGGTTTTGATTACACTTAAAGTATTAAAGTTACTATCTTTGTGTACTTTTCAAACTAGAAGCAAAAATAGTATGTACCAATATTTTTATTGGATTCATTGTATTTTTCTGAGCAAAACCCATGTATTACTTGTATCCATCCAAGCTACTGGTAATTAGTTACAAATTTTGTAAATTAAAGTACCTCTTGACCAATGGCAAAGTACCACGTGTCCCTTTTTGTTTCTTTTTCTGGCAAAACTATCCCTCAGCTCGCAAACCTTTGCGTGGATCCGTTTACCCAGCTACCCGATCCGCTCCCCCTTTGTCTTCTTCATGGGCACAGGCGAAGGATCTTGTTCCTCTGTATACTCTATAAAATAGAGTACACAGATCCGGGCTGGGCGGCGGCCACCTCTCCCATCACGACGCTTCTTTTCTCCCCTCAGAGCTCCGTGCGAGCACACCAGGGATTTGCTCCTCTCAGACGACTCCGTCATCCTCAAGCCATGCCCCTCTGGCACGTGAGGTGGTGTTACTCCTCGAGTCAACCCAGGCCAGGGTGTTCGCAGATCCAGGGGACCAAGCCCCCCCCTCTTCACCCACCAGCCTCTCTATCAAATGCACGCTGGTGGACAACAATTGTGAGAACGTAAGGGCGTCGAGATCCCCTTTTTATAGCTGAGGCTCACCAAGGTATTGGCTCTTCACTGACTCTAGTTCCTGGAGGAACTGGAACTGGGGAAAGTCCCGGTTAAATGCGGAACCAGGTCAATCTAGGGACCATTTAATTCGGATTGGGCTCCTAATCGCAATGGGAGAGTCCCCATTAGTGCTCGATCATTACCCAACAAGGAAATTGATCCCAAAATTATGTGTGTCCCTTCCTCCTTTCCTTATTTAGTCGAAGTGCAGCCACTGTTGGATCCAAATCCAACGGCTGTCGGGCCCCATGAAAGAACATGATTTAAAATCAAATTATGATATTCAAAGGAAACTTGAAAAATTCATATCTCTCTCCTCGTTTAACATTTTTCACTCAAATTTTAGAGGAAACTCTATCTTGGCATTATCTACTCGTGTATTAAATTTGAAACCTAAATTCTAAATAAAAAGGGTGTTTCCTTCATATTCAAGTTATTTATAAATAAAACCAAATTAATTGATATTTCCTCTTTCTTTTGCCATTATCTTATCATCTTGGGTTCCTTGGACCTCAAGGAACCCTAAAGGCACGAAATCCCATCTCAAGGGATATTCCTTTACCTTTTCTTTTATCCTTTCTCCCTTTCTTCCTTATTCCATAATTAAGATATTTCTTTTCAAGGATTTATCTTTATCTTTCATTTTCTTTTCCTCTTTTCATATTCCTTTTATTATAAACCATATGTAAATGAATTTTACTCAATTGTGGCCATTAATGCCACTTTCTAGATATTTCCAAGTATTTCTCATGAGTACTTTGCTTTATATCTATTATCATGTAACTTTTTCCATTATTTGGACTTTTCTTCTTTTATATCCATTATTGGATTAATATATTAATAGGAACCATGAAATTCCTCTCAAAAGGGAGATTTGCAAAGAAATCCATTCTTTGAAGTAAAGCATACCACCTTTTTAATTAAGTCCATATTCACAAAATAATGAAAACATATGCAAAAATTGAGGTTGTAAAATCCTTCCCCTCTTATAGGAATTTTGCCCTCAAAATTCCATCAAGCAAACAATCAGGATAAGACTTCCTCATGTCCATAATGGCCCCCATGTGGCTCTACCCTCTCCATGGTGCTTCCTAAGAACCTTCATCATCTTGTATTCTTTCATCTGAGTTCTCTCTCTCACCTTGGTATCTCGTACCCTTATAGGTGACTCAGGACATTTCAGCCTCTCACAAAGCTGAATAGGTTCATGGCTCAGCACATGGCTTGGGTACCTCACATAGTGATCTAGATCGAACTCATGGAACACATCATTCATCACGTTATCCTAAGGGGTAAGGATAAACCTAACCATCTCCACTAACCCATATCAAATTGACCCATGTATCAGGGATTCAACTTTCTTAGCTATAGCTCAGAGGGGTCGGATTTCACATCAATGCTCTCCCACAGTGAACTGCATGTCAGTCTTCTTTTCATCAGCTCATGACTCATGTCGCCCCTGGGCTCTCTCTCAGCCATTGCACGATCAAAGCGACTTCATCTGCACACCCTGTGGTTCTTTTCTGACCTTCGCTAGGCCCCTTCACCAACATCATCTTAATGAAGTGGTGACTGACACATCCTCCCTTACAGAGCTTCTTACATCCCGATAAAGGCTATGGTGGTTAACATCACCTCTTAAGAACTATCTCTATGTATCACCCTGAATGAGCACACATGCTCTCATTAGACCCTCTAGTCTAGAGCATACTGACCATTAGTATGGGGTGATAAACTGTACTAACATCGAGTTCTTCATTCATCCGCTTCCACCTTATGGAAGTGAACCTTTAGGTCCTACTCAAGAACTTTTGAACCCGCATCATGTTGTAGTTGAACCATCTCTCTCTCATAAGTTGTCCAACCGGATCTGTCCCTTGATAGTACTCTTTCTTTCTCATGTCATCTAGGTAAGGTGATGTACCATAACCCATTTCATCAAACATATACCTTAAACCAAGGGTTTCCCATTCCTCTAAACATGAGGAGTGCCATGCTCGAATCTATAGAAACTCAAATCTCATCATGAGCATCAGGTACACTACGTCCCCTCTTAAGTCTAGGAACCCTAGGTTCACTTTTCTGCAAGAGCTGTCCAACTGCATGCTCAACATTCTAACCACGAACCAAGCATATATGAGGTACATCATGCACGTCCTATTATCCTTCTACTCAAGCAACACCTCAGAGTTGAGTCCTCTTTAAGGACAACCAACTAGGTGTAAGGCCTCACAACTTGTTACTAAACCTCCTCAGGGTCTAAGGAACTCTTCTTCCTATCCTTAGAAGATAAGTGCCTATATCATTTGCACATAGGTACTAGCAGCCTCATCCTTCTTTCTAGGGTTTAGTTCTTCTAAACACAACCAAGAAATCACAAGGACCCTGCATGAGGCAACCACAACCATCCACTTAGGTCATAACATACTCAATTTCTCAGAGTTCCTCATATCCCGGAGTCTAAGCTTCCATCCTTCTGGCTCGGGTCTTTGTTCTCTCTCCAGAGCTAGCCCTACAAACAACCTTACTACTAGAGTTTCTATCTCTAAGGTCGATCAAGCTCACATGCATACACCTATATGGGTGAAACATATGATCAAACCTATGTTCACTCAAGATTATCCATAGATCTTTATGCTTAGCTCATAATCTATCCAACATGCCCTTCTGGCCTGGGTTTTGAACTACTGCCAGCACTACTGATGTACTCAAGGTGCATACTATGCCATGCTCATATCAGCCCATAGGGTTTCTATATGTTCTTCACTAACCTCATCAATGAAGGAGTCATCCTTCACCCTAACATGCACAACCCTACTAAGGTTGGGTTGCCCAAAAGACACTAGGTCAACCAACCTCACATAGCTTATACTTCTCATAGATATCCAAAACCAAAAGCATGTCAACCCACGCACATGGTTGACCATGATATCTAACTCATGTCATCTCTCTCTATCCACCACTTAGGGTCATCCACAGAGGATCTACCTCTTCCTGGAGGTCTTTGCCTCCCAGACCAACTCCCCACTCATCCTCCTGACAAGGAGGTCTAACCTCAAGTCTCTCCTGAGGGCATGACACCACCTGTCATATGACCTAAGCATGCAACTATTATTTAATTACGCTTAAACTATTAAGCTTATGTTTATGACATCTTATTTACATAATTTTAGTTAATTTGGTGGAGGATGCCTTAACCTTATTATACACACCCTGACCTCAAGAGGGTGAGTAAGAGAAAGAAAAACCCTAAACCTTAGAATCTTAATAGAATTAGGGTTGAGAAGGGACAAAAATAGATGAGAGAGTCCTACAGGTATCTTATTTCGAGTCAGATCCTAAGACATTGGCCAGGCAGTCACACATATCTGGGAGTCCTCATATTCCAACTAGTGGTGCGGATGAAAATATTGCCAGCCCCCAAACGTGATCCTTTTCTAGACACCTTTGTCTTTCGGAAAATCCTCTAATAACTCCATTGGGTTCTACAGAGTTTGTAAAATTTAATAATTATTAAGGATTAAATGAGGAACCAATGCTCTGATACCAAATGTAACGAACCCACCTCCCGGTAACCACCAATTAAGGGAGACCAAAAGGTCAGAGTTGTTATCTCTATTAACATGATCAATGGTTCGACAAATAATCAATAATAATTACTAAATTCTACCAAGACTATACTGAAAAGCTGGAATAAAATAAAAATTTGCATACCTTTTAAAAACTTGGATATCTAACTTCTATCCACATATGGAATCTATTCTAACTAATCCTCCTTGCACTTTATTTCTTATTTTCACAATATGCCACTTTACTGTTTGTCCTTTTCAATGTTGTACCTAAAATGCTGACAAACAAAATGTCGGTCAGCATAAATGAATATGTTGGTAAGTGGGGGAAACAATAATCGTGCAATTAACTGTAACAACATATTGCAAGAAATTATGATTTATCAAGCAAACTTTACATTTTAAACATAATTGCTCAATCCATACATACCCTAACCTCTACGCTGTCCCTACAGTGGATCTGGATGCTACCTTCCTTATCGTAGATCCCCATTAAACCCCTCATGATCCTACCTAATAGGTGAATCAATTTCTAGGGTTGAGTCGCATGGCACTACCCATAGGTAGCCCACTCCTTAACTCATGGTGTGCTAAAGAGTCGCATGCCACTGCACGTGGGTAGCCCAATTCCTAACTCATGATAACCTGATGTCCTACTTAACAAGTAGGCCCTGTACTAGGTTACCCTTTTCATCATTAGCAAAGCCACAAAGGAGGACTAGGATCTGAGCCAGTCATGTATATATATATATATATTTATGGTGATAATCATAGTCACTTTATAGTTGCATGAAATAAAAGTCATCCAAGCAGTTATTTTAAGGCAACCGATAAAACATCTGGGAATCGCCATGAAACTAAAGGGATTAACCATAAGCGTAACCACATACCTGATCCAGAGTAACTTGATGTCCAAGCAAGAATATTCAAGAACAATCAATCAAGCAAACCAAAATATCCTGAAATTAATGCATAACATCCAGGTGTCATTGTTTTATTCAAAACATTCTCAAGAACGACTTGGATTCCACCTTAGGATTTCTAGACCAATTTTAGGGTTTTATTATGGTTTTAGCCTCCATTATGCATCTATCACTTTTAATGCCCTTTTGGTCTACAAACCCTAATTTCAACATCATAAGCATACTTGAATGTCGATTAAGTCTAATATATCTCTTTTATACTAAAACTACCATCTTTATCCTTTTAAGTTATGACACGATCATTAAGGCCAATTATCATATTTGGTTTCTTCCAGATTAACAACTCATAATTCATTATGGTCTAATGCACATATGAACCCTATTTATCACTAATTCCACTTTTATACACTGAAAACCCTAATTACCAAATTAAGGGTATTTATCCACAATTAGATTCTTTTATACTCAAATTAGCTTAGAATCATCATATCTCTATTTTATTCATGGATTTGCACAATTAAAACCATTAAAATCCCTATCAACATAATTTATAGTTTCTAAGCCCATTAATGTATATTCATGTCCATGGAACCCTAAATTAAATCAACTATGCATAAAGATCATCCTTTTGGATCTAATTTGCCCTTTTTATTAACAACAAATTAATATCAACTTTAAACATCCTTATAACCCTTCCTAACTCATTAATCATCCAAGATTAGGGTCTTTCATTAATTAAACCACTAAAGATAACATCTTTACATACGTTTTGAATTTCAAGCAGAATTAAGCTTCAAATATAATTTACTTGTGTTCCTCTCATTCTAAGGATCAATTTTCTTATATTGACTTTATTCATCGGAGCTTCCTATCAAAAGTTATGATTTTTGCAAGAAAAGTCATTAACTTGAATTATCTGTTATTTTTAGAAAAATGTCGGCCGTTGGATTGATGATCCGCTGGACCATGCTGGATCCAACGATCCGTGATCGTGTGCCCCACCTGGGTTTTGAAAGAAAAAAAGGCAGAAATTCCCTTACATGAACAACGGTGGTGGATGGGCATTTTGGTAATTCTCCCGGGGTTGTCTTCAACCTCTCGCTGCTCTACGCATGAGTAGGTGGTCAACTCCATCGGTTGACTTGGCGATCCTGGGCCACTGTGAGCGAACTAAAGCTACCCATAGCTTTGTATTCCTCCCATGAACTCAACCGCTGATCCAATTTCTTCTTCTCATCGTTCCTTCATCGCTAACAAGGCAAGGCATCCCCCTGTGCTACATGCTCCTCGAAGAGGTCATAGGTCAAGCTAGTTCTTCAAATTAAGGGCACTACGATGATCGTCGTTGCGTCGCGGTTATGAGAGGGTAGATTTTAGGTTTTCTCATATTGTTGTGCACACTACCCTATATATAGGGTAGTTATCGAGTCCTTGGTGAATTTGGGACTTCCCCATTTCACAACGAAACCCCACCAACCTTAGGGTGGTTGGGTTCGGAACAAGCTCCTGAAGGAGATGGACTCCTTCACATCTCCGCAGATCGCTTCCAACTTGCGAAAACTCCGATAAAAAATTGTAGCCTAGACTCTGTCATCCCAGATTCTTGTGAGATCGGGATTATTCCCAGGCCGTGGATCGTAGATCCAACGATCACGGATGAGCGCCCAAAAATGAAAAATTGGGATTTAATCCCAGATAAATCGTGACACATGATTACTATGCAATTAATGTCCATACTTTAGAATAATTTGTAAATTGCATAAATTGGAAACCGTTCATTGTTTTTCAACCAAAATTTAGGGAAATCTTTATATTTGCATTATCTTCCTTTATTCCAATTTTGAGCCTTAAACTCGAAAGGAAAGATGTGTTTTCTTCATATGTAAGAAATTGTTTAATAAAACTTATTTTATTCATACTTTCTCTTTATTTCTCTTTTTATTATCCTTATTTGAATTCCTTCTACTGTTAGAAACCTTATGGATACAAAAATCCACCCATGATGACTAAATCATACATATTTCCACTTATTTCCCATATTTTATCATTATCCCCAATTTCCTTCTTAATAAAGAAATATTTAATTGATCTTTTCTCCTTCTTATTGCATTATCTTTGCAACTTGGACTCCTTGGAATCCAAGGAACCCAAGAGGCACGAAATCCACCTTTGGATAATATTCCTTTGCCTTCTAGAGGTTTCTACATATTTCTTTTCTCCATTTCTTAATTATTCATTTACTAATTGAATTTCCTTTTTCTTTTCCTTGTTATTGGGCCCAATAGCCAATAAAGCCCACTAAGAAACCAACAAGGCTATTATAAACGAAATTCATTCATTACAAATCAAATCACACCATTATTTATTCATATATCTTTAATAGGAGAAATTACATTTATCCCCAAAAGAATTTGAAAATTGGGGTTGTAACAAGATCAACAAGTCGAATCGTAATTATCCTCATGATAATCTTATATAGCATGGAGCAGCATGCGATGGGTCTAAAGTCAGATGGAGATGAGATGATGTCCTTCTTGGGTATAAGATCCAGAAAGACATGGTTCATTTGTCTAACCATGTAGCCACCTTTGAAGAACCATTGAACGACCTCTAGAAGATCCAATTTGATTAACTCCCAGTTCTCGCGATAGAAGAATACATTGAAACTATCATGACCTGGACTCTTCGAAGGGCTAATGGACCAAGTGGCTTTCTGTATTTCATCAAGGTCTGGTATGTGGCAAAGCATGTCATTGTCTGCATCAGTAATGAGTTGGACCCAGTCATTATTAACAGGAGCATTAGCAGTATTTTCTTGGTTGTAGAGTTGCTCAAAGAAAATGGTTGTCTCATTCACAATGACTTCTTCATCTTGGACGAAGTTTCCATTACTATCATATATTTCAGTTATGGTATTGAGGGCATCCCTTCTTTTGACTACAAACTGATAAAGCTTAGTATTCCTATCACCGTTAGCAACCCAGTCCATACGACTGCGCTGTCAATAGTATTTTTCTTCAACATTATCAAAGAGCTTATTCTGTCCAGTGTGACTTTCTCAGTGTGGATGAGATGCTCATCAAGTGGATCCTTGCGTAGAGCTTTGGAAATGTCATCCATCTCCATATGTTCCTGCTGCAGCAGGTTCTTGAGGTTAACTTGAGATTTCACCCATTTTTTTAAGCTTCGCCTTCACATGTTTTACTTGTAACCTGATATGTATGTATGCTTCTTTATTTGCTCAAATATTTCCATGTAGTATTCTATTATTGTACTCGATGATATGTTTCTTTGATTTTATAACTTGAACACATAATATAGATCTCCATTATACAAACCTTGTGCACCTACCCATAATTGGGATAAGGACACAAGGTTAGACGTCTTACTTGAGTTGTCAAGATATGACAGACCATATTGATACAAGGGTTAGCTCCTAGCAATGACCTTAAGGTAACAACCTAAATTTTCTCTCTCCTCCAAATATGCACATCAAACTCATTATATACTCAATTTGACTTCCTCATCATATTTGGATGTTTTGGAATCACATGTTGCTTGATTGATGAGTTATGATGGCTAAATTTTGATGTTGTACTCGATTATATATTGTTGGGAGTCATATTAACTTTGAGGATGGATTTGAATTATTGAGATAACTCAACATCCTCAATATTAATCTAAACCCTTATCTATTAGATAGGGGATGAATTTTGTGGTCTGATGGTGAAGATTTCACCCAAATTAGAGGTAATAGCACAAAGTTATGGCAATTTGATTATGCCACATTTGTAACTTTTTATCACCTTGATTTGCCCTTTCCTTTCTTGGGTCTCGACCTTTCAGGCTCCAATGGGGTCCAGCCCAGGAGGCATACCCAACTTTCTACTGCTAGAGCACCATGGAATACTGATCCAATGACCAATATCACACATGTCGGATATGACCATCATGGGTTGTCTTCTACCTTGATCACTAGAGCCACATAGTTCCCTAGGGCAGTGACCAAGTGTAACGACCCCGTCTCCCAGTAACCCCCAATTAAGGGAGACCAAGAGGTCAGAGCCATTATCCTAAATAACAGGATCAAAGGTTCGAAAAATAATCAATAACAATTATCAAAATTTACCAACTAAATTGAAAACTGGTATAAAATAAAACTTTGCATACCTTTTTCAAGAACTTGGATATCTAATTCTATCCACATCTGGAGTCTATTCTAACTAATCCTCCTTTGTACTTTAACTCTTATTTAATTCCACATATGCCACTTTACTGTTTGTCCTTTTCAATCTTGTACCTAAAATGGCGACAAACAAAACGTCGGTCAGCATATCGAAATATGCCAGTATGTGGGGACAACCAAAATTTCACAAATATGTCTAACAATCTAAATATCACAATCAAGTTAATTAACAAGCCAAATTATGCTTTTAGTGTGACTTTCTCCACCGCTTTTGCCCTAACCCTGGCATACCCCCTTTTGGATTTCACTTTTGCCATTGACTTAAGGCCACCTTATCAATCCCGAGCTTGGTGCTTGGGGTCACCCTTCAAGGTGCCCTCTAGTCATGCAATATCATAGGCCACCTTCTCAATCCCGAGCTTGGTGCCTGGGGTCACCTCTCATGGTGCCCATTGGTCTTCTCTCCTGGGTTTGACCTTTTTGCATCATCCATCAGGGTGGCATGTAGGTGCGAGAATACACACTTTTTTTACAATTGTGATAATCACAGTGACTTTATAATTTGCAAGTATGAACATTCGATTGATAAGTTGCATTCAATGCGATGAATCATTCAAGAAACTCTTCGGAAAACTAATGTGATTAACCATAATTAACCACATACCTGATTTGGAAGTCTCAAGGATTGTAAGCAAAATATCCAATTAATCAAACAGCCAACCAAGCCAGACAACCAATCACCCCAATCAAACAGGCACAACAAGAAACCTGGAAAACATGTGCAATCTAATTACTCATATGTTCATCATGCACTTACTTTATTGAATTGGAATTACCTCCTAGGGTGTGCTTAAGTTGAATTAGGGTTTTCCTTATCGTTCTTCATAGTCATCTATTAACCTTTACCTTTTAGGTCAACTAAACCCTAAAACATTGTTTCCATGTTCCAAAACCCTAATTACTTAGTCATTCATATCTAAGCCTTTTTATTACCAATCTAGCTTATGATTAGTTCCAACTTCATCTCTTTAAGTTATCTATTCCAAGGCTTCTTAATTAAACTTCAGATCAATATGTCTCTGTTTATGATATTCATATTCTCGAAATAAAAGTCATTAAAGTCATATTACTCAACATTAGGGCTTTTAGGCCCATTATTGCACTTTCTTAGTCATAGCACCATAATTAAGCAAATCATGGGTTTTTAAACTCAAATCAAATTCATATTATCCATTTTATGCCAAAAGGATAAATGTTGATTCATAATACCAACTTAAGTAATTGAACTCATCCCTAATCAACATCTAGGGTTTTGATTACACTTAAAGTATTAAAGTTACTATCTTTGTGTACTTTTCAAACTAGAAGCAAAAATAGTATGTACCAATATTTTTATTGGATTCATTGTATTTTTCTGAGCAAAACCCATGTATTACTTGTATCCATCCAAGCTACTGGTAATTAGTTACAAATTTTGCAAATTAAAGTACCTCTTGACCAATGGCAAAGTACCACGTGTCCCTTTTTGTTTCTTTTTCTGGCAAAACTATCCCTCAGCTCGCAAACCTTTGCGTGGATCCGTTTACCCAGCTACCCGATCCGCTCCCCCTTTGTCTTCTTCATGGGCACAGGCGAAGGATCTTGTTCCTCTGTATACTCTATAAAATAGAGTACACAGATCCGGGCTGGGCGGCGGCCACCTCTCCCATCACGACGCTTCTTTTCTCCCCTCAGAGCTCCGTGCGAGCACACCAGGGATTTGCTCCTCTCAGACGACTCCGTCATCCTCAAGCCATGCCCCTCCGGCACGTGAGGTGGTGTTACTCCTCGAGTCAACCCAGGCCAGGGTGTTCGCAGATCCAGGGGACCAAGCCCCCCCCTCTTCACCCACCAGCCTCTCTATCAAATGCACGCTGGTGGACAACAATTGTGAGAACGTAAGGGCGTCGAGATCCCCTTTTTATAGCTGAGGCTCACCAAGGTATTGGCTCTTCACTGACTCTAGTTCCTGGAGGAACTGGAACTGGGGAAAGTCCCGGTTAAATGCGGAACCAGGTCAATCTAGGGACCATTTAATTCGGATTGGGCTCCTAATCGCAATGGGAGAGTCCCCATTAGTGCTCGATCATTACCCAACAAGGAAATTGATCCCAAAATTATGTGTGTCCCTTCCTCCTTTCCTTATTTAGTCGAAGTGCAGCCACTGTTGGATCCAAATCCAACGGCTGTCGGGCCCCATGAAAGAACATGATTTAAAATCAAATTATGATATTCAAAGGAAACTTGAAAAATTCATATCTCTCTCCTCGTTTAACATTTTTCACTCAAATTTTAGAGGAAACTCTATCTTGGCATTATCTACTCGTGTATTAAATTTGAAACCTAAATTCTAAATAAAAAGGGTGTTTCCTTCATATTCAAGTTATTTATAAATAAAACCAAATTAATTGATATTTCCTCTTTCTTTTGCCATTATCTTATCATCTTGGGTTCCTTGGACCTCAAGGAACCCTAAAGGCACGAAATCCCATCTCAAGGGATATTCCTTTACCTTTTCTTTTATCCTTTCTCCCTTTCTTCCTTATTCCATAATTAAGATATTTCTTTTCAAGGATTTATCTTTATCTTTCATTTTCTTTTCCTCTTTTCATATTCCTTTTATTATAAACCATATGTAAATGAATTTTACTCAATTGTGGCCATTAATGCCACTTTCTAGATATTTCCAAGTATTTCTCATGAGTACTTTGCTTTATATCTATTATCATGTAACTTTTTCCATTATTTGGACTTTTCTTCTTTTATATCCATTATTGGATTAATATATTAATAGGAACCATGAAATTCCTCTCAAAAGGGAGATTTGCAAAGAAATCCATTCTTTGAAGTAAAGCATACCACCTTTTTAATTAAGTCCATATTCACAAAATAATGAAAACATATGCAAAAATTGAGGTTGTAAAATCCTTCCCCTCTTATAGGAATTTTGCCCTCAAAATTCCATCAAGCAAACAATCAGGATAAGACTTCCTCATGTCCATCATGGCCCCCATGTGGCTCTACCCTCTCCATGGTGCTTCCTAAGAACCTTCATCATCTTGTATTCTTTCATCTGAGTTCTCTCTCTCACCTTGGTATCTCGTACCCTTATAGGTGACTCAGGACATTTCAGCCTCTCACAAAGCTGAATAGGTTCATGGCTCAGCACATGGCTTGGGTACCTCACATAGTGATCTAGATCGAACTCATGGAACACATCATTCATCACGTTATCCTAAGGGGTAAGGATAAACCTAACCATCTCCACTAACCCATATCAAATTGACCCATGTATCAGGGATTCAACTTTCTTAGCTATAGCTCAGAGGGGTCGGATTTCACATCAATGCTCTCCCACAGTGAACTGCATGTCAGTCTTCTTTTCATCAGCTCATGACTCATGTCGCCCCTGGGCTCTCTCTCAGCCATTGCACGATCAAAGCGACTTCATCTGCACACCCTGTGGTTCTTTTCTGACCTTTGCTAGGCCCCTTCACCAACATCATCTTAATGAAGTGGTGACTGACACATCCTCCCTTACAGAGCTTCTTACATCCCGATAAAGGCTATGGTGGTTAACATCACCTCTTAAGAACTATCTCTATGTATCACCCTGAATGAGCACACATGCTCTCATCAGACCCTCTAGTCTAGAGCATACTGACCATTAGTATGGGGTGATAAACTGTACTAACATCGAGTTCTTCATTCATCCGCTTCCACCTTATGGAAGTGAACCTTTAGGTCCTACTCAAGAACTTTTGAACCCGCATCATGTTGTAGTTGAACCATCTCTCTCTCATAAGTTGTCCAACCGGATCTGTCCCTTGATAGTACTCTTTCTTTCTCATGTCATCTAGGTAAGGTGATGTACCATAACCCATTTTGCATATTGACCTTCCTTGGTCTAGAGGAGACTCACAACATCCACAGTGATGAACTCCCATTCCCTCTCAGGAAATCTTTATACTTTATATCCATGCATTGGGTTACTGGTGTTCGTCCTTCACCTCCTATCTTGCATGGCCACATGCTACATGCAATTTCATATTAAGCATCCCAAGTACTACTATCACTTACTATCTTTATAGTATCATGGTGTTTGTTGATCTTAAACCATGATATCCTGTACGTCATGATTCCTCAAGATCGATTCCTCAAAAACCCTAAACCATTCTCATCAGGGTTTTATTACCTTCCTATCCAAAAAAGTGCATCTGAGGTTCTATCACCATCCTTTCACTATATCAAGGACTAAACTGGCTAACCAAACAACCATTAACTTGTTCAACCTATCTTGTTACATCTATGTGTTAACCAAAACACATCTTCTTTCCAAACTTAGGGTTAGTCGAACAACTTCAACTTCTTCTAGCCTCTAGCTAAACTAGGCAGTTATATCTCAACCAGGACATTCATTACCACTTCACCTCCTTAGGTGTCAGGTAATGTTGAAGACATACATCTCCATGTATTCCACTTATCATCACATCTCAAACTCTAAGTTTGTCTTCATCAAGAAACTCTGAGCTCATCCTCATGGTGATTCAACAACTTTGCATAACTTGCAAATTCCACATAGTTCATGATAAAACATCCTCACAAGATGATTTCCTTAATACTCTTAGTGTTTATAAACCATCCATGTATCATTTGCTCCACAAAGGTATGTTATCATCTCTATCCTCATACCTCGTAGCAACGTTCCAACTCGCATCATCTTTTATCCTTGGTGTATGACATGCGTAGTGTCCCATCTCTCCCTCCCATAACAAGAGGAAACAACCATTTGGCTACAGTCCAAATACAGAGTTCTTCATGTTCCAAGAGTAGAGATGGTACAACCCACCTTTCCAGTAAACTTTCAAATCTAAGTTGAAACGTGCCACATATGTCTCTACAAACATCACAATATCAAAATTTCCCTCCATGGAAAACTGATCTGGAACCTACTTGGGTCACCATACAATCCTTGGTCATCTCGTCTAGGTCTATAGGGTGTCGGCACTTTTGGGGTCATCCCTCTTCCCTCATGCATCAGAGAGTGCCCTACTCATCTGCCCTTTGGGTCCCATGAGTTCATGAAGGTGATTAATCTCCTAACCCATGGTCATCGGATAATGATAGTTGTTACCTCCCGAACCTATAGTCATGTGCAACTTAGGGAATTAGGCAACTCCTACTTCCATCGGTCTTATACCTACCTGACCCTAGGATAGACTTAGGATTCTAATATAGTACATGTCCAGCTTAGAACCTTACCCAAGCCTTCATCATCTCTCTCTGCATTCTTGGGTTGTCTTTCATCCTTTCACATGGGTCATGGCGACCTGCCTACCTTGGTCATGCCCCATACCGGTTACCTCCATGGTAACACACCCATATGAACTTAGAGATGGTTATCTATGAGTCTACATGTTCATTCTCTTACCATATACTCTTCACTTAGCTTCTCAAGATCCCCTGAAACCTCTTTAGGTTACCTCAAAACTAACAAAACTGGTATACACCCTACAAAAGGGTCCCTCTCCCAGGATGGGAGGAAACTACACCTCGATAAAAAAGGTCACAAACGTCCTTATGTTTAGGGTCTGCATCCACATGGGCATGCTTAGCCCTAGCAAGCTACTAAGGCACAAGAAGACACCTATAAAACCATGCTAGGTGACACTTGTTCTCATCCTCAACATTAGACCAGCTTAGTTGTGAGGGGTTCATCAAACATACTTTTAACTTAAGGGGTTTCCTTTTCCTCTACACATGAGGAGAACCATACTCGAAACTATAGAGACTCAAATCTCGTCACGAGGTCCAGGTACACCACTTCCCCTCTTAGGTCTAGGAACCCTAGGTTCACCTTTGGGTGTCCAACTGCATGCTTAATCTATTAACCACGAATCAAGCATGTCCAAGGTATGTCATGTACTCCCATGATCCTTTTATATGAGCAACACCTCACAGTTGAGTCGTCCTCAAAGACAACCAACTAGGTAAACAACCTCACAACTGGTTACCTAAACCTCCTCATGGACTAAGGCACTCTTTGTCTCATCTCAGCAGGTAAACACTTATACCATAGGCACATAGGTACCAAAAGCATCATCCTCTCTCTAGGGTTTGGTTCCTCTAAAGGCAACCAAGATATCATCATCCTCTAAGGATCGAGCATGAGGCAACCCCTATCATCCACTTAGGTCGCATCATCCTCAATCCCTCATTGTTTCTCATGTCTTGGAATCTAAGCTTCCAACCTTTTTGCTTGGGTCCTACTTTCTCTCTCTAGAGCTAACTCTACATCCAGCCTTCCTACTAGATGTCCTTTCTCCATGAAGGCTCAAGCTCACAAGCATACCCCTATGTGGGTGAAGCCTATGCTCAAACTTATGTTTGCTCAAGATTATCCAATCCCCTTATGCTTATCTCTTAAGCCATCCATCATGATCCCTTGTCTAGGGTTTTAGCCTAATGTCAGCACTACTGACGTACTCTAGGTGCTTACTATGCCATGCTCATATAAGCTCATGGGGTTTCCATAGGTTCTTCTATAACCTCATCAATGAAGGACATATCCTTCTCTCTACCATGCACGACCCTTTCCAGGATTGGGTCGATAAAGGCACTAGGTCATCCAACCTCTCATTGCTCATATGGCATCCAAAGGTATGTCCACACACCTGGTCTATCGGGACCTCTAACTCCTCATGTCATCTCTCTCTATAACCACCACTTAGGGTTAGGGTTAGAATCATCCTCAAAGGATGTGCCAGGTCTCTACTTTTAATGGAGGTCTCTACCTCCAAGACTAACTTTCTCTACTCATCCTCCCGACAAGAAGGTCAAGCCTCAGGTCTCTCCTGAGGGCAATGACAACTTATGTCATACGACCTAAGTATGTATCTATTATTTTATGCTTACTCTATTAAGCTTATGTCCATGACATCTTATTTACATGCTTTTTATTAATTTGGAGGAAGATTCCTTAATCCTTATCAACCTTACCCATATCAAGAGGGTGAGGAGAAGAGAGGAAACCCTAATCCTTAAAGTCCTTAATAGAATTTGAGTTGAGAAGGGATGAACAAAATGAGAGAGTCCTAAAGGTATCTTATTTCAAATCATACCCTAAGACTTTGGCCAGACAGTCACACGGATCTGGGAGTCCTCGTATTTTGACTAGCGGTGTGGAGGAAAATATTGCCAGCCCCCAATCGTGATCCTTTTCTAGACACCTCTGTCTTTCAGATAATCCTCTAATAACTCCCTTGGGTTCTACAGAATTTGTAAAATTTAATAATTATTAAAGATTAAGTGAGGAACCTTCGCTCTGATACCAATTGTAATGACCCCGCCTCCCGGTAACCCCCAATTAAGGGAGACCAAGAGGTCAGAGCCATTATCCTAAATAACAGGATCAAAGGTTTGACAAATAATCAATAACAATTATCAAATTTTACCAACTAAACTGAAAACTGGTATAAAATAAAACTTTGCATACCTTTTTCAAGAACTTGGATATCTAATTCTATCCACATCTGGAGTCTATTCTAACTAATCCTCCTTTGTACTTTAACTCTTATTTAATTCCACATATGCCACTTTACTGTTTGTCCTTTTCAATCTTGTACCTAAAATGCCGACAAACAAAATGTTGGTCAGCATATCGAAATATGCCGGTATGTGGGGACAACAAAAATTTCACAGACATGTCTAACAATCTAAATATCACAATCAAGTTAATTAACAGGCCAAATTACGCTTTTAG
The DNA here is from genome assembly GCA_963693085.1 of Alisma plantago-aquatica. NCBI lineage: Eukaryota > Viridiplantae > Streptophyta > Magnoliopsida > Alismatales > Alismataceae > Alisma > Alisma plantago-aquatica. The sequence continues at coordinate 990,640,986 of OY856413.1, read as the reverse complement.
TGTGACTTTCTCCACCGCTTTTTCCCTAACCCTGACATACCCCCTTCGAGTTTCACTTTTGCCATTGACTTAAGGCCACCTTCTCAATCCTGAGCTTGGTGTCTGGGGTCACCCTTCAAGGTGCCCTCTAGTCATGCAATATCATAGGCCACCTTCTCAATCCCGAGCTTGGTGCCTGGGGTCACCTCTCATGGTGCCCATTGGTCTTCCCTCTTGGGCTTGACCTTTTTGCATCATCCATCAGGGTGGCATGTAGGTGCAAGAATACACACTTATTTTACAATTGTGATAATCATAGTGACTTTATAATTTGCAAGTATGAAAATTCAACTGATAAGTTGCATTCAATGTGATGAATCATTCGAGAAACTCTTGAGAAAACTAATTCTATTAACCATAATTAACCACATACCTGATTTGGAAGTCTCAAGGATTGTAAGCAGAATATCCAATTAATCAAACAACCAACCAAGCCAGGCAACCAATCACCCCAATCAAACAGGCACAACAAGAAACCTAGAAAACATGTACAATCTAATTAATCATATGTTCATCATGCACTTACTTTATTGAATTGGAATTCCCTCCTAAGGTGTGCTTAAGTTGAATTAAGGTTTTCCTTATCGTTCTTTATAGTCATCTCTTAACCTTTACATTTTAGGTCAACTAAACCCTAAAACATTGTTTCCATGTTCCAAAACCCTAATTACTTAGGCATTCATATCTAAGCCTCTTTATTACCAATCTGGCTTATGATTAGTTCCAACTTCATGTCTTTAAGTAATCTATTCCAAGGCTTCTTAATTAAACTTCAGATCAATATGTCTTTGTTTATGATATTCATATTCTCGAAATAAAAGTCATCAAAGTCATATTACTCAACATTAGGGCTTTTAGGCCCATTATTGCACTTTCTTAGTCATAGCACCCTAATTAAGCAAATCGTGGGTTTTTAAACTCAAATCAGATTCATATTATCCATTTTATACCAAAAGGATAAATGTTGATTCATAATACCAACTTAAGTAATTGAACTCATCCCTAATCAACATCTAGGGTTTTGATTACACTTAAAGTATTAAAGTTACTATCTTTGTGTACTTTTCGAACTAGAAGCAAAAATAGTGTGTACTAGTATTTTTATTGGATTCCTTGTATTTTTCTGAGCAAAACCCATGTATTACTTGTATCCATCCAAGCTACTGGTAATTATTTAGAAATTTTTCAAATTAAAGTACCTCTTGACCAATGGCAGAGTACCACGTGTCCCTTTTTGTTTCTTTTTCTGGCAAAACTGTCCCTCAGCTTGTGGACCTTTGCGTGGAACCATTTACCCAGCTACCCAATCCGCTCCCCCTTTGTCTTCTTCATGGGTGCAGGCGGAGGATCCCATTCCTCTATATACACTATAAAACAGAGTACTCAGATTCGGGCTGGGCGGCGGCCACCTCGCCCATCGCGATGCTTCTTTTCTCCCCTCGGAGCTCCGCACGAGCACACTAGGGATTTGCCCCTCTCAGATGAATCCTTCATCCTCAAGCCATGCCCCGCTGGCGTGCGAGGTGGTTTTACTCCTCGAGTCGACCCAGGCTAGGGTGTTCGCAGATCCAGGGGACCAAGCCCCCCTCTCTTCGTCCACCGGCCTCTCTATCAAATGCACGCTGGTGGACAACAATTGTGAGAACGTAATGGCGTCGAGATCCCCTTTTTATAGCCAAGGCTCGCCAAGGTATTTTCTCTTCACAGACTCTAGTTCCTCGAGGAACTGGGACTGGGGAAAGTCCCAGTTAAATGCGGAACCAGGTCAATCTAGGGACCATTTAATTCGGATTGGGCTCCTAATCGTAATGGGAGAGTCCCCATTAGTGCTAGATCATTACCCGACAAGGAAATTGATACCAAAATTATGTGTGTCCCTTCCTCCTTTCCTTATTTAGTCGAAGTGAAGCCACTGTTGGATCCAAATCCAACGGCCGTCGGGACCCATGAAAGAACATGATTTAAAATCGAATTATGATATTCAAAGGAAACTTGAAAAATTAATATATCTCTCCCCATTTAACATTTTTCACTCAAATTTTATAGGAAACTCTATCTTGGCATTATCAACTCGTGTATTAAATTTGAAACCCAAATTCCAAAGAAAAAGGGTGTTTCCTTCATATGCAAGTTATTTATAAATAAAACCAAATTAATTGATATTTCCTCTTTCTTTTGCCATTATCTTATCATCTTGGATTCCTTGGACCTCAAGGAACCCTAAAGGCATGAAATCCCATCTCAGGGGATATTCCTTTACCTTTTCTGTTATCCTTTCTCCCTTTCTTCCTTATTCCTTAATTAAGATATTTCTTTTCAAGGATTTATCTTTATCTGTCATTTTCTTTTCCTCTTTTCATATTCCTTTTATTATAAACCATACGGAAACTAATTTTACTCAATTGTGGCCATTAATGCCACTTTCTAGATATTTCCAAGTATTTCTCATGAGTACTTTGCTTTATATCTATTATCATGTAACTTTTTCCATTATTTGGACTTTTCTTCTTTTATATCCATTATTGGATTAATATATTAATAGGAACCACGAAATTCCTCTCAAAAGGGAGATTTGCAAAGAAATCCATTCTTTGAAGCAAAGCATACCACCTTTTTAATTAAGTCCATATTCACAAAATTATTCATTTCAATGAAAACATATGCAAAAATTGAGGTTGTAACACCAAGGTAGGGGGAACATCCCACCGTGACCCTTGGTACCAATCAAGGTCAAGGAAGTCTCTCCCCCATCCCCCTAACCTTATCCCTACCTTCTCTGAGGTGTATGTGCTATGGGGGAGTGTATGGAGTACCCCTCCACCCATACCGGTCATTGCAACCATGACATGTTGAAATCGAGGGGCCTCCACCCCTCCTCACCTCCTTTTTCTTCTTCTTCCTCATCTGTAGAGTTTGATTCAGCTTCCACCTCATGATTTATCACCCCTCTCTCTTAGAAACACCCTCCTTTTTTCCCTTCTTCTCCTTGGTTAATCAAAGGTGCCACTGTATTTTGGATTTTTGGGGGTTCGTCCCCTGGTTCACATCCGATTGCTATAAGTAGCCCAATGGCTCCATGCAACTAAAAGGAGCATAACTAGCATATTTTTGGAATGTTCCATTCCCTCTCATCCCTCCCTTGGTTTTCTCTAGAAAGTCCTCTGGGTGCTTGGAAGCAGTCTGCGCAAGGGAGATGAACCTCTGTTACAACCCCAATTTTTAGGTTCCTTTGGTGAGAAATGTAATTTATCATATTAAAGATATTTGAATGAATAATGAGATAATCTATTTTGAATAAATGGATTTCATTTACAATATCCTTTATGATTGTGTTGTGGGCTTTATTGGCTATTGGGCCCAATAATAAGGAAATGAAGAAAGGAAATTCAACTATTAAATTAATAAATGAATGGTTGAGTTTTGAGAAAAGAATGAGATGGAAACCTTGAGAAGGCAGATCCAAAGAGATATTTCGTGCCTCTTGGGTTCCTTGGGTTCCAAGGAGTCCAAAGTTGCATAGAAAGTGCAATAAGAAAGGAAAAGATCAATTAAGTATTTCTTTATTAAGAAAGAAATTGAAAATAATGATAAAATGTGGGAAATAAGTGAAAAGAGGTATAATGGGGTTATCCTTAGTGTAATTTCGTATCCCAAGGATTCCTAATGTTAAAAGGAATACCAATGAGGAAAATAAAGGAGAAATAAAGAGAAATCCTCAAAAAGAGATATTTTAATGAAGAATAAACAAGATAATGTGAAATAATGCATATTGATGCATTTAAGGATAATGAGTATTTCCTTAAAAAGGAATTTCGAATTATTTGAGTTTCTTGGGGTCCAAGGAACCCCAATAAAGAAGAAAGAAAGAGGAAATATCAATAATAAAGAAGTAAGAAGATAAATGTGTAAGGAATATGATAAAAGGACATATTCAGACCATTTAATCTTTTGTATATATTCCTTTTCGTTTGGCATAAGAAAGTTAAATAAGATGGGAATGTTTTCCCTCATTGCTTGTTAAGGAAAGTATGTTCTCAAGAGAGAAGTACAAGCATATTTTCAGAATTAGTTTCTTTCCAAGCATAGATATCTCTTTGGAAAGAATCTTTCCTTTTTCTCCAAGAAATGGAGGGATCTAAACCCAACCACACCCTTGCCTATTCCGTGCTACCTCATCCTATATAAATTCTAGACTCAGAGGTAACGAGACCAGAGGGACCTGAGGCAGTACACGGTCTTCTTACAACCCTGCCTCCTTCTTGATCATGAAGGTCAGGAACAATGAGATTCCTAAAGCAACAGCTGGTGATGGAACTTCGTTCACGGAGTGATGGAGTACCCTCCAAGTCATAAAGGCAACAAGGAGTTGCCCATGCACGGAATCCCATCGCCCAACCGCTTGTATCCTGCCTGCATGGCCGACCGACGAGGATCGGTTGTAGATCTAAACCTTTCCGCTTCGGCCACGCCCAAGGGCCTCCGTAGGTGCGGTGGAGGGTGGCGGAGGTAAGGGGATCTTCGTCGGAGCTCTACTAGTCCCAGGGAGGGGAGGCAATGCGGACACAAACCCTTACCCTAGCGGCATCGCGAGGTTTGCGAGGAAGAAGAAGAGCGGAGGATTTGGATGCTTTTACCCCTCCGCGGGCTGAAGCGATGCCCACTTACGCGAGGGCAATTTTGATAATCAATTATATTCCCAAAAATGCAAGGCACGTTGCATGGAAAGGGGACACATGGCAAATCAGGTTCATATTGATTTGGACCATAATCAACTATGAATTAATGATAAATGCGTATAATGATATTGTCATGGATTAAAAGGATAAAAATAGTAGCTTAAATAAAAAGAGGCTTAATGAGCTTAATTAATGGTTAATTATGCCTTTAATCCGGAATTGAGGATAAGATGTGGAAATAATTAGGTTTTGTGATCAATTGTGTTAAATTAGGGTGTAAAACAGTAAAAGATGAAGGGAAACCCTAATTGCAATGGAAACCCTAAAAGTGGACTAGAAACCCTAAGAAGCGAGCTAGATTTAATAGATCTTAATGACATGAGTAATGAAAGGAAATTGTATAATTGTTTCAGGATCTTATTGAATGCTTGCATGCTCATTGTTGTTTGGATTATTCCTGCACCTAAATCTACATGTATAGGTATGTGGTTACGCTTATGATTATCTCGCATTAGTTTGCCAAGGATTTTATCGATGTTTACATTGTGGCTTGAATTAATTGTTGGATGAATTTAATTCATGCAAATTATAATGTGAATGACTATCACATAAGAGATGTGCCTACTAGCTCAGATCCTAGTCCCCTCTGTAGCTTTATAGATTGACCTAGTAAATGACTACCAATGGGGTAGGTCCATCAGGTCATTAAATGACTTCGTAAATGGCTACCAATAGGGTAGGTCCATCAAGTCATCATGAGTCAGGGATTGGGCTACCTTTGGGTAGGGCCATGCGACTCCATAACCCTAGGAATTGGCTACCTGTGTGGTAGGACCATGGGGGTAAGGATCTACCATATGAGAGAGGCAGTATCCATGTCCACTGCAGGGACGATACATAGATAGGGGATAGGCAAGGATTGAGTAGTATTGCTTAAAACGTAATCTTGGATGTTAAATGATATTTTTGGTTGACTACATTGTTATTATAGTTGCACGATTATTGTTTCCCCCACATACCAGCTTCTTACTGACCGACGTTTTGTTTTTCGGCATTTTAGGTACAAATGAAAAGAACAAACAGTAAAGTGGCATACATGGAATTAAATGAAAAATAACGTGCACAGGAGGATTAGTTAGATTAGCTTCTTAATGGATAGAAGTTTATAAATCCCAATTTTTCCAAGGTAAGAAAAGTTTTATTTTATACCATTTTCAGTTTAGTTGGTAAAGTTTATTAATTATTATTGATTATTTGTCGAACCTTTGATCCGGGTTATTGGTTAATGGCTCTAACCTTTCGGTCTCCCTTAATTGGGGGTTACCGGGAGTCGGGGTCATTACAATTGGTATTAGAGTGAAGGTTCCTCACTTAATCTTTAATAATTATTAAATTTTACAAATTCTGTAGAACCCAAGGGAGTTATTAGAGGATTATCTGAAAGACAGAGTTGTCTATAAAAGGATCACGACCGGGGGCTGGCAATATTTTCCTCCGCACCGCTAGTCGGAATACGAGGACTCCCAGATCCGTGTGACTGCCTGGCCAAAGTCTTAGGGTGTGATTCGAAATAAGATACCTTTAGGACTCTCTCATCTTGTTCATCCCTTTTCAACTCAAATTCTGTTAAGGACCTTAAGGATTAGGGTTTCCTCTCTTCTCCTCACCCTCTTGAGGTATGGGTAAAGTTGATAAGGATTAAGGAATCCTCCACCAAATTAATAAAAAGCATGTAAGTAAGATGTCATGGACATAAGCTTAATAGAGTAAGCGTAAAGGAATAGATACATGCTTAGGTCGTATGACATGAGTTGTCATTGCCCTCAGGAGAGACCTGAGTCTAGACCTTCTTGTCAGGAGGATGAGTAGAGAGAGTTAGTCTTGGAGGTAGAGATCTCCATTAAAAGTAGAGACCTAGCACATCCTTTGAGGATGATATTAACCCTAACCCTAAGTGAAGGTTAGAGAGGAAGATGACATGATGAGTTAGATGTCATGGTTGACTTAGTGTTTGATTGGACATGCCTTTGGGATGCCATAAGAGGGTATATGACCTAGTACCTTTGGCGGCCCAACCCTGGAGAGGGTCGTGCATGCCATAGTGAAGGATAGCTCCTTCGTGGATGAGGTTAGAGGAGAACATATAGTTACCCTCTGAGCTTAGGCAAGTAGGGTATAGCTTGATGAAATCCTGGTTAAGAGATCATGATGGATGGCTTATGAAAGGGCTATATATGCTCTTGAGCAAACATAAGTTTGAGCATAGGCTTCACCCGCATAGAGGTGTGCCTATGAGCTTGATCCTTCATGGAGAGAGGACCTCCAGTAGTAAGGTTGGATGTGGAGTTAGCTCTAGAGAGAAAAAGCAGGACTCAACCAAGAAGGTTGGAAGCTTAGATTCTAAGACATAAGGAACAATGGGTAGTTGAGGATGATGTGACCTAAGTGGATGATAGTGGTTGCCTTATGTTTGATCCCTGAAGACTGATGATATCTTGGTTGCCATTAGAGGAACCAAACCTTAGAGGGAGGATGATGCTCATGGTACCTATGGTATAAGTGATTACCTACTGGATGAGATAAAGAGTGATTTAGACCCTGAGGAGGTTTAAGTAACCAGTTGTGAGGCTATATACCTAGTTGGTTGTCCTCGAAGAGGACTCAACTCCGAAGTGTTGCTCGAGTAGAAGGATCATGGAAGTACATGACATATCTTGGACATGCTTGATTCGTGGTTAAGAGATTGAGCATGCAGTTGGATACCTAAAGGTGAACATAGGGTTCCTAGGCCTAAGAGGGGAAGCAGTGTATCCAGTGCTCATGGTGAGATTTGAGTCTCTGTAGTTTCGAGCATGGTACTCTTAATGTGTAGAGGTAAAGGAAACCCCTTAAGGTAAGGGTATGTTTGACGAACCCCTCACAACTAAGTTGGTCTAATGTTGAGGATGAGAACAAGTGTGACCTAGCATGCTTTGGTAAGTGTTTTCCTATACCTTAGTAGCTTGCTAGGGCTATGCATGCTCATGTGGATGCATACCCTAAACATAAGGACGTTTGTGACTGGTGTTGTCAGGGTGTAGTTTCCTCCCATCCTGGGAGAGGGACCCTTTTGTAGGGTGTATACCAGTTTTGTTGGTTTTGAGGTAACCTAAAGAGGTTTCAAAGGATCTTGTGAAGCTAAGTGAAAAGTACATGGCATGAGGACGAACCTGTAGACCCATAGATAACCATCTCTAAGTGCATGTGGATGTGTTACCATGGAGGTAACCAGTATGGCGCCTGACCAAGGTAGGCAGGTTGCCATGACCCCTATGAAGGGATGAAAGTCAGTCATGAATACAGAGAGAGATGAGGAAGGATTGGGTAAGGTTCTAAGTTGAAAATGTACAATAATGGAATCCTAAGTCTATCCTAGGGTCAAGTAGGGATAAGACTGATGGAAGAAGGAGTTGCCTAATTCCCTAGTTGCACATGACCATAGGGTCGGGAGGTAACAACTATCATTGTCTGAGGGCCATGGGTTAGGAGATTAATCACCTTCATGAACTCATGGGACCCAAAGTGCAGATGAGTAGGGTGCTCTCTGGATGCATGAGGGAAGAGGGATGACCCCAAAAAGTGCCGGCACCCTATAGACCCAGAGGAGATGACTAAGGATTGTGTGTAAACCCAGTAGGTTCGAGACCAGTTTTCCATGAAAGTAATTTTTGATATCATGATGTTTGTGATGTGGAGACATGAGTTGCACGTTTCAACTTAGATTTGAAGTGTACTGGCAAGGTGGGCTGTACCATCTCTATTCTTGGAATGGGAAGAACTCTATATTTGGACGGCCTCTAAATGCTTATTTCTTCTTATTATGAGAGTGAGAGATAGGACAGTATGCATGCCACACACCAAGGGTAAAGATGATGTGATTTGGAGCGTTGCTATAAGGAATAAGGACAAAGATGATAACGTTCCCTGGTGGAGTGAATGATACATGGACAAGTACAAACGATAAGAGTATTAAGGAAATCATCTTGTGAGGATATTTTATTATGAGCTATGTGGAGTTTACAAGTTATACAAAGTTGAGTTTGATCATCAAGGGATGAGCTCAAAGTATTCTCAATGAAGATAGACTTAGAATTTGAGTTTGAGATGATAAGTGAAATACATGGAAGAGTATGTCTTCAACTCTACCTAACACCTAAGGGTAAGAAGTGGTAATGAATGCTCTGGTTGAGATATAGCTGCCTAGTTTAGCGGGAAGCTAGAAGAAGTTGAGGTTGTTAGGCTAACCTTAAGTTGAGAAAAAGAGATAAGTTTGGCTAACACCCAGATGTATCAATAGTGGTTAATCAAGTAAATCATTGCTTGGTTAGCCAGCCTAGTCCGTGATATAATGAAAGAACCTCAGATGTACTTATCTGGAAAGGAAGGTGATGAAGCCCTGATGAGAGTAGTTTAGGGTTTCCGAGGTATCGAGCTTGAGGAATCATGACATACAGGAGATCATGATTTCAAGATCACCATACATCGTACTACAAAGATAGTAGCACTTTGGTTGCTTGATGTGAAGTTGCATGTGGCATGTGGTCATGCAAGCCAAGAGTAAAGGAGACCAGTAACCCAGTGTAATGATATAGAGGATAAAAGAGTCCCTGAGAGGGAATGGGAGTTCATCACTATGGATGAGGTGGAAAATATCCCCTTAAACAAGGAAGATCATGTGGGTTATGGTAGATCACCTTACCTAGATGACAGGAAAAAGAAGAGTACTATCAAGTGATAGATCGGGTTGAACTACTTAGAGAGAGAAATGGTTCAACTACACCATGATGCGAGTTCAAAAGTTATTGAGCATGATTAGAAGGTTTACTTCTATGCGGTGGAAGTAGGTGCATGAAGAACTCATTTTTAGTACCGTTTATCACCCCTAAATAATGGTTAGTAGGATCCATACTAGAGGGTCTAATGAGAGCAAGTGTTCTTGTTTAGGGTGATACATAGAGACAATACTTAAGATGTGATGTTAAACACCATAGACTTTATCGGGATGCAAGAAGTTCTACAAGGAGGTTGTGTCGGTCACCACTTCATTATGATGATGTTGGTGAAGGAGGCCTCGTGAAGGTCATAAAAGAACCACAGTGTGTGCAGATGAAGTCGCTTGATCGTGCAATGGCTGAGAGAGAGCCCAAGGGTGACATGAGTCACGAGATGATGTAAAGTAGACTGACATGCAGTTCACTATGGGGGAATATAATGTGAAAATCTGACCCCTCTAAGCTACAGTTGAGAAAGCTGAGTCCCCGATATATGGGTCCATTTGAAATGGATTGGTAGAAATGGTTGTGTTTAGCCTTACCCCTCAGGATAACATGATGTATAATGTGTTACATGAGTCCGATCTAGAGCACTATGTGAGGTACCCAAGCCATGTGTTGAGCCCTGGACCTATTCAGCTTTTGAGAGGCTGAAATGTCCTGAGTCACCTATGAGGGTACCGTATACCAAGGTAAGAAAGAACTCAGATGGAAGAATATGAGATAATGAAGGTTATTGGGAAGAACCATGGAAAGGGTGAAGCCACATGGGAGCCATGATGGACATATGAAAGGCTTATTCTGTTTGTTTGCTTGCTTGATGGAATTTTGAGAGCAAAATTCTTATAAGAGGGGAAGGATGTTACAACCCCAATTTTTGGGTTCCCTTGGTGAGAAATGTAATTTCTCATATTAAAGATATTTTAACAAATAATGAGATAATCTATTTTGAATAAATGGATTTCATTTACAATAGCCTTGATGATTGTGTTGTGGGCTTTATTGGCTATTGGGCCCAATAACAAGGAAATGAAGAAAGGAAATTCAACTATGAAATTAATAAATGAATGATTGAGTTTTGAGAAAAGAATGAGATGGAAACCTCGAGAAGGCAAATCCAAAGAGGGATTTCGTGCTTCTTGGGTTCCTTGGGTTCCAAGGAGTCCAAAGTTGCATAGAAAGTGCAATAAGAAAGGAAAAGATCAATTAAATATTTCTTTATTAAGAAAGAAATTGAAAATAATGATAAAAAGTGGGAAATAAGTGAAAAGAGGTATAATGGAGTTATCCTTAGTGAAATTTCGTATCCCAAGGATTCCTAATGTTAAAAGGAATACCAATGAGGAAAATAAAAGAGAAATAAAGAGAAATACTCAAAAAGAGATATTTTAATGAAGAATAAACAAGATAATATGAAATAATGCATATTGATGCATTTAAGGATAATGAGTATTTCCTTAAAAAGGAATTTCAAATTATTTGAGTTTCTTGGGGTCCAAGGAACCCCAATAAAGAAGAAAGAAAGAGGAAATATCAATAATAAAGAAGTAAGAAGATAAATGTGTAAGGAATATGATAAAAGGATATATTCAGACCATTTAATCTTTTGTATATATTCCTTTTCGTTTGGCAAAAGAAAGTTAAATAAGATGGGAACGTTTTCCCTCATTGCTTGTTAAGGAAAGTATGTTCTCAAGAGAGAAGTACAAGCATATTTTCGGAATTAGTTTCTTTCCAAGCATAGATATCTCTTTGGAAAGAATCTTTCCTTTTTCTCCAAGAAACGGAGGGCTCTAAACCCAACCACACCCTCGCCTATTCCGTGCTACCTCATCCTATATAAATTCTAGACTCAGAGGTACCGAGACAAGAGGGACCTGAGGTAGTACACGGTCTTCTTACAACCCTGCCTCCTTCTTGATCATGAAGGTTAGGAACAATGAGATTCCTGAAGCAACAACTGGTGATGGAACTTCGTTCACGGTGTGATGGAGTACCCTCCAAGTCAGAACGACAACAAGGAGTTGCCCATGCGCAGAATCCCGTCGCCCAGCCGCCTGTATCCCGCCTGCATGGCCGACCGATGAGGATCGGCTGTAGATATAAACCATGCCGCTTCGGCCACGCCCAAGGGCCTCCGTAGGTGCAGTGGAGGGTGGCGGAGGTAAGGGGATCTTTGTCAGAGCTCCTCGAGTCCTAGGGAGGGGAGGCAATGCGGCCACAGACCCTTACCCTAGCGGCATCGCGAGGTTCATGAGGAAGAAGAAGAGCGGAGAATTTGGAATCTTTTACCCCTCCGCGGGAGGAAGCGATGCCCACTTACACGGGGGCAAATTTGACAATCAATTATGTTCCCAAAAACGCAAGGCACGTTGCAGGGAAAGGGGACACATGGCGCCCTCCGATTGGCCAGAGTAAGTGAAATTTGCTAAATTCATAGTAAATAATTGGTAGGTCGAATAAGGACATGTTATACATGAAAGTTGATCATAAAAACATGAAGAATCCAATAAAAATATAATTGAAGCCTGATTCCTTGAGAAATTCAAAAAGTAATGGAAGACATCAACTTTGATGTATTAATGTTTAAAGAACCCTATTTTGATATGATTAATGTGATTAGTGGGGTTTAATTGACGATTAAAGTTGATAATAACCTGTTAATCATAAAGATATACATTAAGATCGAAAAAGATGAATGTTGCACGTAATTAGTTTAATTGAAAGTTCATATACATGAATATGTTGTAATGGGCCTTGAAGCCCTAATGTTGGTAATTAGGACTACTAATGGCTTTGATTATTTGATTTCATGTATAGAACTGAGTTTTCATGGTTATAAGCTATTTCGAGCATTAAAGTTCCTAATTTGTGGATAAATACCCTAAATGTAGTAATTAGGGTTTTCTCATGAATAAAAGGTGGAATTAATGGCAAATCGGGTTCATATGTGATTTGGACCATAATGAACTATGCATTAATGATAAATGCGTATAATGATATTGTCATGGATTAAAAGGATAAAAATAGTAGCTTAAATAAAAAGAGGCTTAATGAGCTTAATTAATGGTTAATTATGCCTTTAATCCGAAATTGAGGATTAGATGTGGAAATAATAAGGGTTTGTGATCAATTGTGTTAAATTAGGGTTTAAAATAGTAAAAGATGAAGGGAAGCCCTAATTGCAATGGAAAGCCTAAAAGTGGACTAGAAACCCTAAGAAGCGATCTAGATTTAATAGATCTTAATGACATGAGTAATAAAAGGAAATTATATAATTGTTTCAGGATCTTATTGAATGCTTGCATGCTCATTATTGTTTGGATTATTCCTGCACCTGAATCTACATGTACAGGTATGTAGTTACGCTTATGATTATCTCGCATTAGTTTGTCGAGGATTTTATCAATGTTTACATCGTGGCTTGAATTAATTATTGGATGAATTTAATTCATGCAAATTATAATGTGAATATGACTATTACATAAGAGATGTGCCTACTAGCTCAGATCCTAGTCCCCTATGTAGCTTTATAGATTGACCTAGTAAATGGCTACCAATGGGGTAGGTCCATCGGGTCATTAAATGACTTAGTAAATGGCTACCAATGGGGTAGGTCCATCAAGTCATCATGAGTCAGGGATTGGGCTACCTTTGGGTAGGGCCATGCAACTCAGTAACCCTAGGAATTGGCTACCTGTGTGGTAGGACCATGGGGGTAAGGATCTACCATATGAGAGAGGTAGTATCCATGTCCACTGCAGGAACGATACAGAGATAGGGGATAGGCAAGGATTGAGTAGTATTGCTTAAAACGTAATCTTGGATGTTAAATGATATTTTTGGTTGACTACATTGTTATTATAGTTGCACGATTATTGTTTCCCCCACATACCAGCTTCTTGCTGACCGACATTTTGTTTGTCAACGTTTTAGGTACAAATGAAAAGAACAAACAGTAAAGTGGCATATGTGGAATTAAATGAAAAATAACGCACACACGAGGATTAGTTAGATTAGCTTCTTCATGGATAGAAGTTTAGAAATCCCAGTTTTTTCAAGGTAAGAAAAGTTTTATTTTATACCATTTTCAGTTTAGTTGGTAAAGTTTATTAATTGTTATTGATTATTTGTCGAACCTTTGATCCGAGTTATTGGTTAACAGCTCTGACCTTTTAGTCTCCCTTAATTAGGGGTTACCGGAAGTCGGGGTCGTTACAACCTCGGACGTTGGATCGCTTCCTGGTCCATTGCAGACCGAGGTGTGAGGGCCCAGATGTTGCAGGCATCTCCCCCTCTCTCTTGTTGGATGTTGATCGATCAACTAGGGACCTTGTGCACTAGTAAAAGGACCCGATGATGAGCCTATGGGATAGGGACATGTTGTTGCTCCATCATAGTATATGACCTCTCCCTCCCTCTCTCTCTCCTTATATTTGTATGAAATCTTGAAAAAATCATATAAATTCATTAGTAAGTCAAAATGGGACATATTATATATGACTTTTGAAGTACTCAACAAGACTTATCCAATGCACCCAATTTTAGAGACAAATCCTAGTATTATCTCTTGTTATTTTGAAAATTGCATCAAGTGAATATCTTTTACATGATTAATGATGTTTAATATCAAACATTGATCATATCATGACCCCACCTAATATTTTTTTACCCTAATCAGTAATATATGATTTCTTATGAAGAAATATTCGAAATTGATATTACTTTTCCCTATCAATGACACTAAATTGTGAAATGGACATGAAATATGCATAATATAGACTTTAATTCCAATGGTCATTAATTTGATTCTCAAGATGGTTATATGAACACGAGCTCATCATGTATGCATTAGACCGGTAATGTTTGGTACATGATTGATCCATGAATCCATTTTTCCCCCATACTTGATTTCTATTGCAACTTGATGATATGAAATGTGGATGATGCAATCTGGGTTCCTTAGCTTGTGAAATAGATCCATTATTGTCACAATATAGATCAATTGCATAGTTGGTGCTTGGAATCACCCCATGTTTAGAATGAACTTCTTGATCCAAACAGCCTCCTTTGCTACATTGGATGCAGCAAAATACTCAGTCTCTTTGTAGGATCATCAACTATTTCTTTCTTAGAACTCTTACAGCTTTTATCTATGTTGTTAAGGAAAAACACAAATCCAGATTGTGATTTAAAGTCATCTTTGTCAGTTTGGAAGCATGCATCGATGTAACCCTTTACCACCAAATCTTCCCAATATGTAGTTGTTGACGTGATCTGCTGGTAAAGGGAAATATGGCAAGAAAGTTTTTGTTTCTATTGTCATGTCTATCTCCATATTTCATTGTAGTGGTATCAGAGCCACGTAGTAATGACTGAAGAATCACATATGTGGCCAACTCTTGTTCCATGGGAAATCTCAATCTAGCAAGGTTATCCATACACCCAATAAGCTTGATCACGTGGGGACCTACTAGATCTCCTTCTGACATATTTCATTTAAACAAAGCCTTAGAGACATCATATCTCTCTTGTCTTGCCTGATCTTGGTACATGTTCTTAAGATGTGGTACCATCTCAAGAACATCGATGTTCTCATGCTCTCTCTGCAAGTCATAGTTCAATAAGCATAGCATAAGACACTTGAAATATTTATGGATTTATCTTGTTGAATCCAAAATAAATGTGCAAAATGGATAAATAATGATCAAAACTCTATATTGATCCTCTATCATTAACTTTATGCACTATAACTCCAAATATCATGGGACACACTCTTGTGCACTAGTTGTGACTAAGTGACCTAGACATGACATGAAATGTGACCTTAATGTGCATGTTGCTAAAATGGATTCGTAATCTTGTATGAATATCACCATAATGGTTACCCATGCTATTTGATGTAATCATATAAGTAACATGTTGATATGTATGACACTAAATCAAGATTTATCACTCTTGGACTCTAATTATGATCATCTTGCATGAAAATGACTCAATATGACTTAAATGGATGATATGATGAATTATGTTTTAATCTCATTCAAATATTATGATTTACCTATCAAGATGATGAAAACATAACTTTGAAATCCCTAATCATGCTAAGGATTTTTCACTCTAAGTCTAAATGAGTTATGATGTAGTATGTAGGTTGGTGATGAATATTTCATGAGCATTAGAGATGTCGAAATCAATCGTTGAAAATATGGAACTTGGATTAGGTGAAATATCCACCCTTGATGAACATGTTTATGATGACCTAAGTCTAGTGATGTTAATATAGTCACACTTACTTTTAATGTTAGGATCTCTTTGATGGACTCTATTCAAAGATCTAATCTTGTCCTTAATGCTAGTTTGCATGTGTTCTATATACACTTTATCCTCTTATTGGACAAACTAGTGGTATTGAAATTGCATGTATGTATGTAGTATAAATGCTTGGATTATTATACTTGTTTGAGATACATGTTCCCTATGACTATTAGGTTTTGGTCTAGGTTACACATGTCGAACACACTTGAAAATATAATGTTAGATGGCTGTTATACAACCTTGTGTACCTGGTTGTATACTCACCATAAGGACACAAGGTTGACACCCTACTTGAGTTGTCATGATAGGGTATACCATGCTGATATAAGGATTGGTTCTTGGTGATGGACTTGGGGTCCCTTTCGAATAGGTATAACTCTTGGTGTATAGCCTTGTAGTCTCTCACATTGAAACATGGTATCTAATATTGAGCAACCTCATAGACCCTTACTTGAGAAGCTGGTCAAAGGCCTTATGATATTACCGGTATAATGGAAATGAACAAAAACATGCTTTCATGCTAATAAGAAATTCTTTAAATGTTGTTGCTTCATTCTTGTTATTACATTATGCTTTTCCCAATCAATATATGCTCTCTTAAACCTATGATTTTATATGTTTGCACGGTGTAGCCAACACTGTTTTGTTGACATGTACCCATTTATGATTTTAGGTAACAAGTACACTATGAATGTCAAACAATGATCATTACTTCTTCTCAATAAGATAATCTGTTCATACTCTAATGATACATAGTGACATGCAAATGGAATGCATATGGCTGATATATGGGACTAAGATCTTATCAGGTATTAGTTTAACATTCTCTTATGGCTTTTGTCTCATACCTTAGTTGTTGTTTGTGGTTTTATTCATGAATATGCTATGTTATCTATCCTATGGATGGAAGCTTAGATCCTCTCACCTTTGACATTTTAGACATTAGGAGTGAGGATTTGGGTAACAAACATCTTTGACATATGGTATTAGAGCAAACACATATCCTCTATACACATTTAATAACCCAATCTCATATGAACCTTGGGAAAACCTAAATTCATAATGGTGAAGCTGAGGTGTCTAGGTAGGTCTTTACATGGGGGCTGATGCACCTCCTATCTGCCTAGATACAGTGGCTGGGGCCTCCCTTGTATACCTACTTGGCCAAAGTGAATCCTAGACTAGATTAAGGATTTTATCTACAAAGCTTAGAGATTCTTATATCATCTCATCTCTTCTATAAGGACTACCATAAGACACCCACTATATGATAATTACATAGTTTCTAATCTTCTCATGTGAACTCTCTCTTGACAATTAATCACATGATTTCTCGATTATGTGTAGTTTATGTATGGGGAAACAAATAAATTTGAATACATTGGTAAAATTTGAGTAAAATGGTAATGATGCCATGATTTTATCTTAATTTGAAATTGAATTATGATTAATGAAAGTACTCTTGAGGTTAAGCACTCATGTATAATATCTCAGGTCATGTTAACTTAACCTTAGAAAATATGACATACGCGCTTCCCATGTTTGAGTAAAATGATAATGATCCTTAATATGATGAAATAAGGAGAACTCATGTTTGATACCTCATGGTTGGTGAGGTCTCTATTGATTAAGTCTATGTTGTCCTATTGCTGATTAAACCTCAAACATGATTAAGAAAAAATTTCCCCTTTTTGATATGTATGATGATCATGCTTCAAAATGACTATGACTTTGGACTCTCAAAATCATGATGAACGACTTTTTTTAGGTAATTCAAGAGACGGTCTTATTCATCCTGCCCTCCCCAACTGAGCTAAATTCAAATTCAACCTACAATCACTAATTAAGTTGGTAAAAGGAAGCATGGTAGTACTACAAATACCAATACATATGTCTTTAGCTACGAGATCCTTTCTCTCAAGAGATGGGAAGAGATACCCTATGTATCTCCCATGATTTTTAAGATGGTACCTTGCCATACTGTCTACAATTGCATTGCATTTTCTCTGGATGTACTTAACATGCCAATTTGGTTTCCTCATGTCTTAAATTATTCTAATTTGCTTTGCATATCTAGGGTTCATGAGAATAGGCTCTTGAATCATTCTAACATAGACCTAGGAGGCAAACATAAATCACACAATGTCCAAGTTGTTCGTGTCTTCCACCTCCATTACCAGGAAGATCCCTTCTAATTCAACTTCAGTAACATTAGAGCCTGGTAAGCTATCTAAAGTTCCTCCAACCCATCTACCAATCTCATCCCTTATGATGATAGCACAACTTTCATAATTTTGTTTAACAATGGCATCATAGTTAATTTTTAGCTCTCTAGTTCTATGCCTCTTCTGTAACACCCCTGAGCTGGGTTTTGGGATAACCCTGTAAGCTTTGCCTAAGTAAGTTGCTTAGAACCTTGTTCTAGTCTTTTGAAAAGTAATTAAGACTTGAGAAGAGTTTATTTCTCAATTTTGAACTTATTTGCAAATTGTTTGTGCTTTATATGATACCTTTGGTAAGAATTGCAATTCACCCAAATGAGGGGTTTATGTGCAAATTATCACTTCTATAATGTCTCTTCTCTCTTAGTATCAACTAGAGGAAAGAGAAAGAAGGGGGCACCATGAATGAGTCTTGGTTGAATGATAACACTCTTTGTGGTGAAAGAACCAAAGAGATGTTGAGTACCTTGAACCCGAAATGGGGTTGTGTAGAGTTATGAAGTATATGGGAGTGCCTATCGGCTTGGAAGCCATAGAGGAGGTCCCACATTAGTTTGTTAACCTTTTAAGGTGTTCATGACGGGCTAAGCAACTCAAGTAGGTGAAGCCTATCAGTTTGCATGTTCCTTGCAAAAGTAATATTGGTTTGCACATAAAGTAAGATTGGGTGGTGATATCTTGACAAGAAAGATACCTAAATGGCCGATATCATATCTATGGATTATCCTCAAGAGTTTTTCATGGCAAGATAATTATGGTTGCATGAAGTTACCATGCATGGACATGTGTCACTTAAGAGTACATGGTGATGACACCTTATACACACTCTCTTTCATAAACCTCAACTATATATACCTCTCTTTTCACCTCCTAGTAAAACTTTCAACTCCCTTACCATCTCTTGCTTGGAGTAAGATCCTAGGATCTTAAGGAACAAAGAGAAGGTTGAGCATCTTACCTAAGGTGAAGCCATGATCATCTTCAACCTTGGAAAGACTATGCTTCTTGGATCCTGATTCTTTCCTTCTCTTCTTTCTTCACAAAGTTCCTAAATATAATGTCTTCTTTCGTAGAGAAGTGTTGTGATCTAGTCTTGGACTTTTTATAAGTCATCTTCAACCTTGGGAACGTGGAGTTTTTGAGCTTGAATCTCTTGATTTGATCTTGAGGTGGATTATATAACCTGAACTCAACCTTATTACTATTCAACTTCTATCATGCAATACTTGGTGATTCCTTTTCTACTTTGACTTTTCTTGTTTGATCGATGGTTCTATAAGTTCTATTGAATATATGGGGTTGTTGTCCATGAACTAGAGTAGTTATGGACAAAACGTTTGAGCTTGAAGATGATGAAACCGATATGCACAAATCGATATTGGTTTCTGGGAAACCCTAATCCGATATAAGGGTATAGGTATGAAAACCGATACACATGAACTCCTATCCTTTTGGTTTGTAATATGAGTAGAACTACTATTCTTTCAATTGTTTAACCTATCACCTTCATGCCAAGAATAAGGAAGGATGATATCTATAAGATATCCAAGTCGACACATATGTTTGCACCATCACATGGATGGCCGATATGACTTGTGATGCTCTAAAATGATATGTGTTTGTTAGGCCTATATGTTAGATGCTCTAAAAATGATATGCCTCAAAGGCATTAGTTTGCAATGACCAAGAGACGACTAGTGAAGAGGGAATATTACATTATGATGTCTTAGTTGAGTGTGTAGGCTGATATGGTCAGTCCTAACCCTAAATCCAATCTACTCACAATATGATACCCCTTTTGCCCAACCCATGTGTGATGGGTGACACTCTTAACCCAACATACGTGTGAATAGTATGGGTAACATTTCTTAGAAGCCTTGGCCGATACACCAAGTAGTGGTGAGGTCGATAGGTGAAAGAACTAAGGTGTTGAATGAAGGTTCATCCAGTATAATCCAAAACCTTAGAGGCCGACACCCTATAGTGAGCTATGGATGATGCTCAAAGGGTTGGCTAGGTCGATACCCTAGTTGATGTTGGGTGGAAGATACACCATTTGATTGAGGTGGCTGATACCCTAGTTAAGGGTGAGGTCGATACCCTAGTTGAAGGTGAGGCTGATACCCTAGTTGATGGTATGTCTGATACCCTAGTTCATGATGTGGTTGACGCGCTAGTGGATAGAATGGACGATACATAAGTTGATGATGTGTCCATGACCGACACACAAGTATATGCTATGGCTGATATACCTCAAGCACCATACAAACAATACTACTCTTAGCATCTCTAAAATGATATCATTTGATATGCCTTGGCTGACACAAGTAGTTGTGTCTTGGTCGACACAAGTATATGTGTCTAGGCCGACACAAGTGAATGTGTCTAGGCCGATATAAAGATTGGAATGAAGGTTGATACACCTTAATGAGTGAAGGCCGATACACCTTGATGAGTGTAGGCCGATACATCTTGAATATAATCAATAAATGCATCATGAAAGTAATGAGATGAATACACTTTAATAAGTGTAGGTTGATAACCCTAAAGAAGGTTAAATCAATGTAATAAGTATGTTGAATTCAATATCCTAGTAAGGATGAGAGAGAAACTTGTTCTAGTCACATGAGAAAGGTAATACCTCATGTTTATAATCAATTGATGATACTTGATGAAGTATGCTTGACCATTTATGGCAATTATATAGCTCTTATAATGTGAATAAGGGTTTGATTGATAAATATGCACTTGAAAACCCTAAATAAGTTATAAGGGAAAACCCTAACCCTAATTAAGAGAGGGTTGCAATTTGAATGATTCTCTTTATGGCATGCTCATGATATTTACTTGGTATTGCATTTGTTATGAAATCCTAACCATGCATGTGTTATGAAATGATGAGCATAGCCAGGTATGAGCTATGCTAATTTATTATATTACAGATTATATAAGGCCTTGTGAACCATGTGATATACTTGTACAACAAGTATGAGTTGCATATGGATCTAACGACCTAGAGTTAGTTATTTCTTAATGAGAGGTGATACTATTCAATAATGAACTGAGGGTTTGACACCCAAAACATATGATCATGATAATGATAATATTGAAGGGATGAGATTCCCAATAAAGTGTTCAAGGGACTAAGATCCTAGGATAAATGTAACAAGATATGTACTGATTGATATAAGATCTCTTGAAAATATCTTACACCTTTTTATATATCATTTATCTATAATTCATGCTTGTAGCTTGATTGATGCTAAAAGATGTTGTAATGCACTTAATCTATCAAGTGAACTAAAAATGTAGTTGCCCTGGCCATAGAATCATTCTGTATTAGGATTTGCTAAATGATGAAATAAGTTTTACTCAGAGAACATATTTTTGAATATGTGAGGGTGCAAGATGAGTATTTCCTTGCTTCCTTCAAACCCTAGGATTTGGCCTTGAGCCATTTTCCTAAAAAGAGTGTGTTTGTAGGCCATAGCTCTAGAGCAACATCGGGATTGGCGGTAAAGCCATACCCAGAGTATGGTTGCAGGCCATGACTCAATATATACAAGCATGATTGACTGTAGGTCATACCCTGAACAGAGAACATGCTACACATTGTATCTCTATAGTGAAGAGCGTCTATATGTCAGGCTAGCTAAAATATAGATTTACTCATAATGTCACTGCCACTCTCATACTGACTGAGATAGGAGAGGTCATGGATTCCATCTCTTCCACAGACTTATATGGTACTGATGCTAGCTTTGTAATGGTCAGTAGGAGATGGAAGGTATATTCCCATCTCTACAGGGTATGAGATGGAATGTTTAAAGATGTAATCGGTCGTGTAGCATATTTGGTTAAGGATCAAATACAAAAACATTGGTTGAAGCCTTGCTTTGATTTTTATACTATTCAGTTTATAATAGTTATGCATGTTATTCATATTCCTTTTAAAAGTGATTAAATGACCTATTGATCAGTTATTGATTCTTGAACTATTAAGATGTTAAGACTGCTCTACTCTCTATATAATCAACAATTATACATGTTTAATTCAATGTAGGTTTCTTCTGCTCTCATTCATAAAAGCTTAATTGTGATAGTAATACTGTTGGCAAAGAGTTTTATCTCTCCTTGGGACATGTTGTCTCACCCCATGGGTTCCACAACTTTTTAGGTGGACGTGCACGAGGAGGTAGAGATCGTGTAGTAGAGAGTGGGAAGCAACAACAAGGATAATAGTAACATCTCAGGTTAAATGTGTTTTTATGTGTCTTGTAGATATAGAGTCCTATGTGTCATCCTTGTACTCTCAAGTCCTTTGGGAGATAGACCGCAAACAATTTTATAATTGATCTGAGATTTTGGCTTGTACACCATAATGCATAATGTGCTTTTACATATATTTTAGTAAAGCAATTGTTATCTCATATCCTTGTAAGGTGATGGACCAATGTATGTACACGTGAACCATGATGCATATATATGGTTTGGTTCTTTCTGAAAAGAGTTTCCTGGTAATGGATATCTTGGAAAAAAGCTTTAATTTTTAGTGATTTTTGGTAATCCACTGTAAATGATTATTTCCGCATAGTTTTGTGTGATTATGCTATCGGTAGCGGTCATCACATCTTCCACTGCACCACACTGTGATCTTGTGGAGCCAATGAGTCCTTCTTGAATGCTTCTAGCTACACATTCACTTCTCTTGTTATGAACCTCACTTGCTGCAGTGTGTGATTGCTCTTATTCTCAAGCACATTCTTGTTTCTACAAGTCCAAACATGCCAACAAGTGGTGAGGAAGGTTATAGTTGTTACATCATCTGATTTCAACTACTCATGGACCCATTGCTTGATATCAGTCGTGTTAAAGAAATTAGATTGTTTTCCTCCCAAGCGAGATTTCCTCCCACTTCCCTCACATACCTATAGTCTCAGATAGTATGTATCGTAGTTTCAACATTGACCATACTTCTAGGACAACTGCTACTAGATGTCATATTTCTCAAACTCTTCTCTTGTTAGTTAACAAGGCCTCATGTAATAGGATCCAGGAAAAAGTTCTTATATGAGCCGAAGTCTTCAACCCCAATAGGTCAATTCATCTTCCTACAACATAGTGCCCTTACCTTCTCTCAATTTGATGTAGTCAGATTTGATTGAGTAGTGACCATTCTTTATAAGCATCCAGACCCTGATATTTTTTCCATCATCCTCTAACAGGGTCTTGAGTTTCTTGACCTCCTTGGCAATCTGTTTAGGGAGCCATTTATCGAAAAAGATGGTATCACACTGCCCATTGGGATTGACAAGAGATGTTGTCGTGAGCTCAGAGAGGTCACTAAGGACCAACTTTAAAATGTGATCTTTTAGAGTAGACCTTCCTTCCACCATTTGTCCTCCCAAACTGAGACATTTCTTCCATTCAGCAAAATAAGGTAAGAGTTCTCCTCAATGTATGTTTTTCCTTCCAGAACCTTACTACCTAGTCTAGATCAGCTGTGACTTTTCCCCCTCATACCTTTCTCATAATTAGTCTCATTGCGGTGCACCACAAGGAGTTCCTTTTGCCGCATAGGTCCCATGTATGTTTGTAGATGAGAGCTAAATTCCAATCATTCATCATTTTTAGCCCCAGGACACCATCCCTTTTATGGCATATGATTTTGCCCCATGCTACTAAGGCATGTGGATGAGCCTTGTGGGTCCCCTCAGATGAAGTTCCTAATCAAACTGTCAATTGTATCACGATGGAGAGGTAACACTAGAGTTTTCATAATGTACGTGGGTATGGCCACCAATGTAGCTTTAGCAAGGTATATTCTACATACTAAGGATAGACTTCTAGATGAATAGGTGGAGATTTTGTCATTGATTTCATCGAAGACCTCAGTGTAAGTAGATCTATTCACACGATTGTGGATAATCAATACTCCAAGATATTTTCCCAAGTTGTCATTACTTTGATATGCACTCAACCTGCTTATGCTCCTATGTAGAGCTTGATCCACACTTTTGAAATAGAAAATCATGGTTTTGGATGGAGGGACTGATTGACCTGATATAATTTCAAAGGTTTGAAATCATTCCTTTATAACCTTCATCTGTGTGACACTAGCATGAGTGAAGATGCCCAGGTTTATTTGCAAAATAGAAATAGGAAATTTTAGGTCCCTTAGAGCCCATATTAATCGGCTTCCATTGACCTTGAGTGACCTTTGGTTGAATTAGTTAACTTAATCTCTCAAGGAAGAGTACAAACAAATAGGGCGAAAGAGGATCACTTTGTCTAAGTCCTCTACTAGCTTTAAAACTCTTAGTTGTCTTGTTGTTCTAGGCTATCATTCTATCTCCCCTTACTTTTCTCTAGAAAGCCATCGATTGGGAGCCTCCATGGATGCATGTCTGGGTGCCTAGAAGCGGTTTCTGCGATGGAGATGGGCCCCAGTCATTGGATTGCTTCTTGGTCCATGGTAGACTAAAGTTTAAGGGCCCAGATCTCCCAGCCCCCCTCTCTTGCTAGAGGTTGATCGGTCAACTAGGGACCTGCTCGCACTAGTTAATGGACCGCACACCAAGTCTATGGGATAGCAACACGTCATTGCCCCATCAGGATATATGACCTTTCTCTTTCTTTATCTCCTAGTATTTTTGTGAAATCTTGGGAAAATTGTAGAAATTCATTTAGTAAGACAGAATGGGACATATTATATATGAATTTTGATCTACTTAATGGGACCTTGTGTCAGAGCGAAACTCCAGTTTTAGCTCTTATTATGTTGAAAATGGTATCAAATCCATATCTTTTAGATGATTAATGATGTTTAATTCCAAACATTGATCATATCATGACCCTACCTAATGATTTTGACCCTAATCAGTAATATATACTTTCTTATGAAGAATTATTTGAACTTAATTTTGCTTTACCCTATTAGTGACTCTAAATTATGAAATGGACCATTAAATATGCAGCACATGGACTTTAATGCCAATGATCATTAATTTGATGCTCAAGTTGGTTATATGAACTCAAACTCATCATGTTTTCATTAGATGTGTAATGTTTGATGCATGATTGATCCATGAATGTAATTGTTTTCCTATACTTGAACTCTATTGCAACTTGATTATAAGAAATGGGACTATAAATGGGACATTTATGGACTTATCTTGTTGGATCCTTAATATTTGTGCAAAATGGATCAATAATGGTAAAAAAGCTATATTTTATCCTAAAAATTAGTAACTTTATGTATTATAACTTAAAATATCATGTGACACACTCTTGTGCACTAGCTGTGACTAAGTGACCTAGACATGACATGAAATGTGACCTTAATGTGCATGTTGCTAAAATTGATTACTAATCTTGTACAAATCTCAACCTACTGGTTACCCATGATATTTGATGTAATCAAATTAGTAACATGTTGATATGTATGAGACTAAATCAAGCTTGATCACTCTTACACTCTAATGATGACCATATTTCATGAAAATGACTCAACACGACTTAAATGGATGATATGATGAATAATGTTTCAATTTTATTCAAATCCTATGATTTCCTTGTTAAGATGATTAAAACCTAACTTTGGAATAACTGATCTTGCTAAGGATGTTTCACCCTAACTCTAAATGATTTACGATGTAGTATGTAGAGTGATGATCAATATTGCATGAGCATTGGAGATGTCGAAATCAATCATTGAGAAATATGGAACTTAGATGAGGTGAAACATCCACCCTTGATGAATATGTTTAAAATGACCTAATTCTTGTGATTTTCATCTAGTCACACTTACTTCTAATGTAAGGATCGCTTTGTTGGACTCTATTAAAAGTTTTAATCTTGTCCTTAATGCTAATTTGCTCGTATTGAAGGTATGCTTTATCCTCCTATTGGCCAAACTAGTGGTATTGAAATTGCACGTATGTATGTAGTATATATGTTTGGATTAATATACTTGTTTGAGATACATGTTCCTTGTGACTATTATGTTTTGGCCTTGATTACATATGTTGAACAAACTTGAGAAGATAATGATAGGTGTCCATTATATAACCTTGTGTACCTTCATGTATTCTCTGGGTAAAGGCACACAACTGGTGTCCTACTTCAGTTGTCATAATAGGGCATACCATGTTGATACAAGGGTCATCTCTTAGTGATGGCTTTGAGATCCCTTACAAATAGGTTTAACTCTTGATGTTTAGTCGTGTAGTCCCTCATGTAGAAATAAGGTAGCTAATTTTGAGCACCCTCAAAAATCCTTCTTTGAAAAGCTGGTCAAAGGCCTTATGATATTGTTGGTATAATGGAAATGAACACAACACATGCTTGCATGATAATAAGAAAGTCTTTAAATGTTGGTGCTTTGTTCTTTTTATTATATTATGCTTTTGCCAAGAAATATATGCTCTGTTAAACCTGTGATTTTATATGTTTGCACAACATACTCAACACAATTGTGTTGATGTGTACCCATTTTATGATTTTAGGTAAGAGGTACACTATGAATCTTGAATAATGATAGTTGCTTCTGCTCAGTATGATAATTTTCTCATACTCCGATGATATACAATGACACACAAATAGAATACATATGGCTGATATGTGGACCTAAGATCCTATTAGGTATTAGTTTAGCATTCTCTTATGTTTTGTTGTGTCATACCTTAGTTGTTGTTTGTGGTCCGATTCATGCATATGTTATGTGATCTATCTTACGAACATACGCTTAGGTCGTATTGCCTTTGGCTTTGTGGCCATTTAGAGTGAATATTTGGGTATGGTTCCATGACATGCAAATTGTCAACACCCCAATTGAGTCAACATGATCTAGTTACCAAAAAAATGATAACATGACAAGTGTCCAATTGAGTGATGGGAGTACTTCTCTATCTTCATGTACTCGATTTTTACTCTATTTATAGATGTTATAATGGATACAATAGTAATGAACTTCTACATTCTAGAGCTGGAGGAAAAGATGCCATTCTGGGATCTGTATAATCTGTGATGCCCAATATCAACACATGCACGACTCCAAATCTCATTAGTGAACGGACATTTGAATAAAATATGATCAGTATCCTCGTAATCATGTTTTACTAGAAAATAGACATAGATATGTGAACATTGTTTAAAATAAGAATAGATTTAGTGATGAACCCTGGGTGTAACCAGAGTCACCAAAATTTGACCGAAAGGTGCTAAGGGTTACCCTAGTGTGAGAGAAAGAAGTATAAACATATTCAATATATAAGTAATGTCCCAAGTATGTCAGGTTATAAAAAGTACGAATCAAATACTCAATATATCCAACAGACTATGAGAGTTATGACTAGATCTATGATTGAATATCAATTTACAATTAAAAACAAATACAATTTTATGTCATTTTATGTATTGCCAAAAGATGACTCTATGTTTCTCATGATTAGGGTCAATTTTGTAAATTTTAGACATTCATATTCTCAAGATCAGGAAGGCTACGGATCATAATGGATGATCAAGAAATGGACAATCCACACCATACTATCTTATTTTGACAATGTCACTGAGGCCCTGACCTAAGATAGTTCCACAACTTGGTCCCAGTCATCTAGGAGACACCTTTTTGCTCAAGTCTATGTAATGCGGCCTGACCAATATACACATACACTACTACAGAAACAACATTCAGTGTCACTTTTTTGGGCGTCGGTTATTTAGGAGCACCGACGCCTATAATAATAGGCGTCAGTTATTTAGGCAAACCGACGTCTATATTCAAAGACCAGCCAGACACGGGTACCGCTTTATATTCAGCGTCGGCTGGGTATAACAGACCGATGCCTAAAATCGCCCGTGACATCCAATGTTTGAGCAAAAAAATTTGCGTCACCTACAGCGTCGGTTTGTTAACTATTCACCGACGCCTAATTAAGATGAAAATTTGCGCGAAAAGTCCCACTTTCAGTGTCGGTTATCCTTTGATAACCGACGCTGATAATGGTTCCCGCCAAATAATTTAGGGTAAAGATTGTCTAGTTGGACATCGGTTTTTTACTATCAACCGACGCTAAAGAATAATAGGCGTCAGTTTTGTAGATAACCGACGCCGTTGACCAACTTAATAGACCCGATCACCCGGATCTTCCCCCTTTCTTCCTGTTTCATCGCGATATTTCTCCTGTGCTGCTGCTCGCCACCGCTCTCCCAAAATCGGACGACAACCCCCGCTGCTTCTCACCGCCGCTGCTGCTGGTGCTCTTCTTCTCGCCGCCCGCCGCTGTCTGCCGCCCGCCGCTGCTGCTGGTGCACCTCTGCTCACCGTCGCTGCTGCTGCTGGTGTGCCGCTGCTCTGCTGTTCTCCCGGTGCCACTGTTGTTCGTCGCCCGCCCCTCTGCTTCTTCACCTGCTCGCCGCCACTGCTCCTGCCGCTCTTCTCCACACTAGCTCCAGGTAGCCCTAGCCTCTTTGCTTCCTTCTCCCTAGCTCCTTACCAACAGCAAGCACGACCATGGCTGTGTTGGCCTACCATGGCCGTGGTTGTGTTGCCTTACCACGGCCGTGCTGGACAGCACGGCCGTGGTAGGCCAACACAGCCACGGCCGTGCTTGCTGTTGGTAAGGATATGAACAAATTTTTATGTAATGCTTTATGTAAATCCTAGGATATGAACAAATCTTTTGCTTGCATATATTTGTGCTTCTAATCGTAATGTTTGACCTAATTCAATATATTTTGATGCATGTTGAAATAAGATTTAAACTTGTCAATTCTAGCATCCTAATTTGATTTGATTAAACCTAACATTGATGAAACCCTAACATCAATTGTGATGAAACCCTAACATTAATTGTGATGAAACCCTAACATGTACATATCTATTATTGTGTTTGTTGGCCTAGAAACCCATCCAAGATTTACTCATTAGGAGTAAATCTTAGATAGTCCCCGATTTGGGACTGTTCTTGAACACCTAATCTCACTTAGGATGTAAGTGTATAATATGTATTGGGTTTTCGAGAAAATTTCGGTAGCATTTCCCCGTTTGTTCTCTAAGTACATATGTACTTAGAGAACAATGGGGAAATGCTGCCGAATTTTTTTTGAAAACCCAATACACATTATACACTTACTAGTGAGATTAGGTGTTCAAGGATGGGATAGGTGGTACACATTTATTATATATAAGAATGACATCACATGTGTTTGTTGGCCTAGATTAGGTGTTCAAGGATGGGATAGGTGGTACACATGTGTTTGTTAACCGTAGACCCTAATCTTGTCCTAATATATACTTGTTTTCTCTTTGATCATAGAATGGATAGATCATGGATGTCCATTCGCAATCCCTTCACCCCGGAGTTTATATCTGGTCTTGATCAGTTTATTAGATTTGCCGAGGAACATAGGATCGAACATGGAGATAGGTTCTACTGTCCATGTAGGCATTGTGGTAACAACTTGAAAGTCAGCACTGGTGACGGAATCAAAAGTCATGTCATGTGCAATGGGATTGTACAAGGCTATACAGAATGGCACTGGCATGGAGAGATTTCAAACTCGAAACCAGTGGATGTCTATAGAAGTGCTTGGGTGGAAGAAGAAATTGCCTCTGATGACGTAGATGTGAACGAACCAGTTCCAGTAGACATCGTTGATGCGATGTTGGATAGTTGTAGGGTAGAGCACACCGATCCACCTCCTATCTTTAGAAACATTGTGCATGATGCTGAGATACCGTTATACACATGCTGTGCTAAGTTTACGAAGCTTAGCTCTGTGTTGAGATTGTATAAGTTGAAAGCTAACAATAGATGGAGCGACAAAAGCTTCACTTCATTGTTGACTTTGTTGAAGGAAACGAGCTGCCAATCTCAACATACCAGGTAAAGAAATTGTTGTTCCCAATGGGAATGGAGGCCAAGAAGATACATGCATGTCCGAATGATTGTGTATTATTTCAAAAGGACTATGTGGATTTGAAAGATTGTCCAAAATGTGGTGCATCACGGTATAAATTGACGACTTCGGGGGAGTTCAAAACTGGTTCTCCTGCCAAGGTGATGTGGTATCTACCTATAATATCACGGTTTCAATGCTTGTTTGCAAATCCGAAAGATGCGAAGAATTTGAGGTGGCATGAAGATGTTAAGAAAAATAATGATGGGATCCTACGACATGTGTTTGATTCCCTACATTGGAAGAAGATTGATCTATTGTACCCCAAATTTGGTGAAGAAGATAGGAATCTAAGACTTGGGCTTTGTATAGATGGGATGAATCCGTACGGGACATTGAGCAGCCAACATAGAACTTGGCCAGTCATGCTTGTTATATACAATCTTCCTCCCTGGTTGTGTATGAAAAATAAGTACGTTATGCTGTCGTTGTTGATATTGGGCCCTAAACAACCCGGAAATGATATCGATGTTTATCTTGAACCTCTGATTGATGACTTAAAGAAACTTTGGGCTGAAGGTGTGATGACCTATGATGCTTCAGTAAGAGAGACATTTCGTTTGCACGCTATGTTGTTTTGCACTATTAATGACTTTCCAGCATACAGGAATTTGTCTGGATATAGTGTCAAAGGAGCTAAAGCGTGTCATATATGTGAAGAAAACACTGATTCAATAAGACTAAAACATGGCGGCAAGACTGTATATCTTGGTCATTGAAGGTTTCTTTCAAAATTCCATCCCTATCGTAGGAAGCGCAAAGCATTCAATGGATGGAATGATGAACGGAGTGCACCTAAACCTATACCAGGGGATGTTGTTTATGATAGAGTAAAAGACATTGTCAATGAATTTGGTAAGAAATCACAATGTAGTATGGCCACACGGAGTGACAATTCTTCATTCAAGAAGAAGTCAATATTTTGGGATCTTCCTTATTGGAGTTCTTTGACAGTCAGGCATTGTATCGATGTAATGAACATTGAGAAAAATGTCTGTGATAGCATCATTGGTACTCTGTTAAATATATCAGGTAAGACTAAAGGTGGGATAAAATCCAGACCGGACCTACGTGAAATGGGAATAAGGTCAGAATTAACATAATTACATGAAATGGGTAATAAAAGAACATACTTACCTCCCGCTTGTTACACGTTGTCTACAAAGGAGAAGAAAGCTTTTTGTGAATGCTTGGTAAATGTTAAGGTGCCACAGGGTTACTCATCCAACATTCGTAGATTGGTATCAATGAAAGATCTGAAGTTGATAGGTCTTAAATCTCATGATTGTCACACTCTAATGAAACAAATATTTCCCGTGTCAATTCGATCTATATTGCCGAAGCATGTAAGGTTTGCAATCACCAGACTTTATTTCTTTTTCAATAGTCTATGCAGCAAAGTTATTGACCCTGATACTCTCGATAATTTGTAAAGAGAAGTGGTTGTTGCCCTATGTCAGCTTGAGATGTATTTCCCTCCTTCGTTCTTTGATATCATGGTACATCTTGTTGTCCACTTGACTAGGGAAGTGAAAATGTTGGGACCAGTTTTCTTGCATTGGATGTATCCTTTTGAATGATACATGAGCATTTTTAAAGGTGATGTTCGAAACCGTTATCGGCCTGAAGGGAGTATTATTGAAGGTTATGTGGCGAGAGAGGTTATGGATTTTTGCAATGACTTTCTGAGTGGTAATAACACTCATGTTAATGACAAGAATATTGAGGAGGGCAAAGGAATTTTGGGATCATGGGTGAAAGTAATCAGCCGTGAGCAGTTGGAACAAGCTCACTTGTATATTTTACACAACATGGACAAAGTGAGTGTTTATATCGAGGAACATACCAATTTCATCAAGAGACAACATCCTCGATCAAGTTCAATGTGGCTTGCTAGAGCACATAACAAGACTTTTACTAAGTGGTTTGAAGATAAAGTCTTACATCAACTATCTCAAACACCAAATGATATTACGGTAACTATCAAATGGCTCGCCTTTAAACCAAAATCGAATGTTATGTCTTATGAAGGGTTTGACATTAATAGGTTCACATATTACACAAAGCGCCAAGATGATAAGAGTGTCGTCCAAAACAGTGGGGTCACTCTTCAAGCGTCGACTATGTATTTTGCAAGTGCAAAGGATAAGAGTCCACGTGAAGCTAAAATGTCATATTACGGTGTCATTGAAGACATATGGGAGTTTGACTACATAGATTTCAGAATTCCACTCTTTAAATGTAATTGGGTTGATAACACCAAAGGAGTTATAGTGGATGAATTGGGTTTCACTTTAGTGAACTTTGAAAAGATTGGTGAGAAGGGTGAACCATTCATATTGGCATCACAGGCGAAACAAGTATTCTATATCGATGATCCTACAAATGATAAATGGTCAGTTGTTCTTCATGGTAAAAGATAGTTCATTGAAGATCCTATAGACGAAGAAGAGTACTATGATAAGTATGATGACTCCAATCCATTTTCAGTTGGGTTGCCAACTCCACAAAATATTGAAGCTAATGATGACTTATATGTCCGCGGAGATCACAATGAAGGATTGTTAATTGATAAAAGATCACAATTTTAGAGGCATGCATGTTTATATTTTTTTATTGAAGCTAAATGTTTGCTTTTTTAATATCAATATCATTTTCAGATTTGATGTCTCATTATCTTGTAGTTAATACAAATTCTAAATGTTTGCCTTTTTAATGACATTTTCAGATGGCTGACCATGATGAGCATGATGTCCATGATGAGCATGAAGTCCATGATGAGCATTCTGTCCATGATGAGCATGGAGAGGATACCAATGTGAGTTTTAAAAACATATCCTATATTTCTATAAAATTCATTATCTTCTAGTTATGTCATATATCCTATATTTCTATATTGGGCTAATTTAGTGTGTTTATTTTTGTCAAATTTTAGGTTGATGTACCCACTGAAGCACTGGAGGAACTTGATGCGCATCACCAAACACTTATCAAGAAAAGGGGCATCACTCTATTGAAGAAGTTGATAGCTCTAAGTGGCGGTGGATCCAGATTAGCTGTGGAGTTTGATAATGGAGGAAATCCAATTGGAGTAAACCACAATAATTTTGTAAACTATCTTGGGGTTGTCACTCGAAGCCATTGTGGTGTTAAGTATGATAATTGGCAAAAAGTTCCTCAGGCGAAGAAAGACATGATATGGAAGGATTTATGCATGAGTTATTATTATTTGTAATTCTATTTTGTAGATTACAAATTCTATTATTTACAATTCTATTTTTGGATACTAGTTAATAACAATTTTATTTTACAGAATCTGTTTGCATTGGATGAGAAGTTACATCATAAAAGCATGATGCAACACGCTGGAAAGATGCTAAGGAACTATAGGACAAATCTCAACAGAGAATACATAAAAGATGGTGATAAGAAGAAGAAGTCAGCCCTTGAATAGTGGAACTTCTTGGATAAAGAAGATTGGGACACGTTTGTTGCTTCAAGAAAATATGAAGAATTCAAGGTATTAGGCGTCACTCCCAATTTAATTAATATACATTGTATTAACATTTAGTGCTACTAACCAAATCATTAATGTGCATACTAACTAGGCCCTCAATGAGGCGCAAAAAGCAAGGTGTGCACTGAATGTGCATGACCACACTATGGGTCCAATGGGCTATGCAAGCGTTCGCCAAAGACTACAGGTGGAGTCTGCTGCTACTCAGGAGTCTGCTGCGACTCAGGAGTCTGCCACACCCATGCCTCGCCATGATGTCTGGATAGCTGGGAGGCAAAACAAGAAGGGTGAAATAAAGAAGCCCGTAACTGCTGAAGCGGCTGCGAAAATGGTAAAATATAACTCTTAGAACAATCGTTTTAATATTGATTATTTGTGGTGTTAACTTACCAATTTCTGTTGATGGTGATTAGCGGGAGCTGCACGAGTAGAGGAAACAAGGCACATTCATCCCTCAGGGCACAAGGGATGAATTGATAGTTGGTCTGAGTAACCCAGAGCATCCTGGACGTGTTAGGGGTGCAAGCGCTGGTGTGGGCATCAAAGCATTCTTTGGGCCATCCCAGCGTAAACCTAGAGCGGGACTTTCACAAGAAGAGGTAAACTATTCTTTTTTTAGAATGTTACTGTAAAAGGGAATTTGATAATAAGAAGCTAATGTTTCTTTTATCCATGTATAGGAGAATAAAAGAGTCGAGGATATAGTTGCTAAGAAGGTCAGGGAAGAAATGATGTGGTGGCAGGCATCTCAGGCTTCCAATCAGCCTATGGCGACCCACTCTTCTCCTGATGCACATACTGAGAGTAATCATGTAGACCCACCGCCGCCTAACACGTCTGCTGTAAGTATTATTTATGACATTGTAGCTAGTCTTTTCAAGATGATATGTTTTCAATATGATATGTATATATGTATAACATTCTTTACGTAAATTTGTAGGCGTTGAAGCCATGCCGCTTAAGAATGCAAGACTATGTTGTTGTAGAGGCGCAGGCTTACCCGTCCCTTCCTGGGGCAACGTTTCACAGGACTCCAATGCCACATGGCTATGTTCGTGTGAGCCCGATACGTGTATTCCCCGATTGGAGGGAAGCTACATTGCCATATGCCCACCCGGATATTGATACACTTGCTGAGGCAGAAGGCAGGGGTGATATTGTGGCCTAAAGCAGATGTCGTCTACACTACTGAAATTGTAAGATAAATTTACATTACTTTAGATTGTTAATGTGTATATATGAGGTGAATTGATCTAAAATTATATATACAGGTTAAAAAGAAGACACCCGGAGCATCTAGGCCTCCACCTCCACTTCTTGCATTACCAAGTTGGGTTCCAACTGACCTAAAATTCCCGTTAGGTCCTGCTTGTAGGGGAATGACATGTTGGCTACAGGCACATGATATACATTGCCCTATAATTGTTTCTTTAGAAGCAAATTATGTAGGTCAATCATACGAAAGCTCTTTATTTATACAAGATATTATTGAGTTGTTTCTATATGATTGGTTAAATACATCAATGATAGAGACATGGATAAGGTGAGATCTTGTTTATACATCCATATACCTTGTGTAAGATCCAGTGATCTGGTTTCTTATATATTAATGCATATGTAATACATGTTTTGCAGCTACTTAGTCGAAAATCAATGTAAACAATTTGCATTTGACCATGTGGGATTTTTTATTCCATCATTGATTAGTATGGTAGCTAAAGACCCTATAGTGTTCAACAATACTGTATAGATGCTTTTACAGTTTTCGGTCAGCAAAACAAGACGATAATAATATCTCCATTTAATGTCAAGTAAGTTTACTTTACTTATAATTTGGACTTAAGAAAATTACATTTTTATTGTGGATTTTGAGTTATTAATTTTTAACTTTTTTACCTCTAGCAGTAGGCATTGGGAGTTACTAGTTATTGTCCTCAGGACGTTCACTGTTTATTATCTAGATCATGCAGGGAGTACATTGAATACTAAAATTGGACACGTAATGAGATTGCCATTATTCTGGTGAGAAATATTTCATTTTTTTATATCTGTTAACATCTGTTATTACATTACTATTTAATTATGCAATTTACTGTGTTACATTAACATGTAGGGGTTTAGATGCATTCAAAAATGCTGGAGGAAAGGTCCCAAGGAAAAAGAACCAGCCAATAATTTGGGAGAACGTAAAAGTAAGTTCCCGACTCCGATGTATATATTATTTATGTGAACTGTGCTTAGTTGTATTTTTTAATATTTTGTATGTTTCAATTTATAGTGCGCTACACAAGACAACGGCTGGGCATGCGCATACGATGTGATGTGATTTATGCAGATGATTATCCAATATGCCACATTGGACATCAATACCATATATGAGGTATTATATATAGTCTCATTAGTTAGTATGAAATATATCAATCTTATATTGATATTATTACTTATATATACATCATTCTCTTTGCAGGTATTTAAAACTGATCACACTATAGGTAAATGCTTAAAAGATGTACATGCTCCATATACAATGGAAGTATTAAATGAAGTAAGAGAAGAATGGGCAAGAGCCATACAAGCAGTGTCGATTGTAAGATATAATTGGGATGCTGATAGTGATGTTGAATGATATTTTGTAAATGAATATTTCTGAATGTTTATACATGTCTGAATGTTTCTACATGTATTTGAATATTTCTACATGTGTGAATGTGAGAATTGAATTGATGTCTGAATTTATCTACTTGTGTGAAAAGTATATTTGTTGATTTTGCAGGTTTGTGGCCTGTTTGTAGGCTGATATCAATGGATGTCGTAAACCTACAGTTCAGAAAACTGAACTGCAGGTTCTCATCCTGCTGACCAGCCACAGTAGGCCTGCAAACTGATAAGAAAAAAAAACATAGACGTCGGTTATTTATAGAACATCGTCATCAAAGACTTACAACGTCGGTTATTGGATAAAACCGCCGCCTAATATGACAAACAACCTGACCGTTCAGGAAAGCACGGTCGTGGCGGTAAATGGCGTCGGTTATTAGTATAAAACTGACGCCTATATTACAAACACGGCCGTGCAAGGAAGCACGGCTGTGGCGTCTTGAAATATGGCATCAGTTTTTTAGTTGTAAACCGACGCAGAACATGTCCTAGATGGCGCCCTTTTTGTGGCGCGAACCCTTTTGGCGTCGGCGTACTATACATAACCGACGCCGATAGGCGCCCTGCTGGCACATTTTTGGTGGCGCGAAGCCTTTTGGCGTCGGTTATAAACCGACGCTGAAGAGTTCGACCTTTAGCGGCGCCCACATAGGCGTCGCTTGAGAACCATCGTTAAAAGGGCATAAACAACCGTCGCTAAAGCCCTGTTCTGTAGTAGTGATAGGGGATAAGGTTGTGCAGGGCACCCACCTAGTACAAGCCATTCCTTCCCACCCATTTTGGGACCACTAGACACCCTCTTTCCATACTTAGAAGTCATAGAAAGGAGGGGGCATAACAATAATGTTCATTGGGCTTCCACACTTTTTTGCTTTGGTTGATCCAAGCATATCATGTTCAAAACACATCCAGAAGGCTCCAGAAGGGGGACACACAATCAAAATGTGCATACCCCCCCACACACATTGACGAAGTTAGACAGAATGTACTCTTAACATGTTTGAAAGTTTCTATAGGAATGACGTCCATTTTATGTGCACCCCTCCCACTCCTAGATACCTTGGAGGGTCCCCTTTACGACCTATCCTTGGAAAACCTCACAACCACTATAAGCATCCATTTACAAGGGCTAGAGCATAGATGACACTCAAAGGCTGACATTGAGGTTGGAGATTAAGATCTTGGCCCCTAGGCTGTCATTTTGAAAATGCCACCACCAAGAGGATAACCCCTTTTAATAAAGGCCACCCTTTTTAAAATATAACACCTAGGTCTATCCTTTCCTACATCTATACCCAAGAAAGAATAACAAGGAAAGGTTGATCCCCACTCCTTTATGACAACAAATCAAGATAGTTTGGACCAAACAACTAAGTAGATCTCTCTGTCTCCCGTTCCAACTCCTAGTAGTGTGATATGATCACATGGGGTTGATGATCTTTGACATTATATAATTATATCTAATCCATCTTTTACATGTTGTTCTCTTGTTATTCTTGCACCCTCTCTCTTCCCACCTTCCAATCCTCCAACTATCTGAGGGTGTAAGCACCGAGGTTGATGATCACACATCTGGTTTTGATATATCTAATCTCTGATTTGTAGGTTGTTTCTCATTGTTTTATCTTGCACATGTAAGACATATTCTTTAATGAAATATGTTTGACCTTTGGATATATGATACCACTAGGGCATTGTGGGGTGCCTAACACATTTCCATGTGTAACTTGACGCCCTTACTTAATCTCTCATTTTTCTTTTGTCTTATCGACCCACCTTGTAAAACATTCAATGATTTTAGTCACTTTCACTTATAAATATGGTGACGACTCCTACTTCCTCCCCAACATGTCCACCAACATCCACCCATTTTGCATGATAGAGATTCAATCTTTTTGTACTTAAAGCCATAGTTGTCAGATAAAAAGGTGTGAATCTGCAATGTATTTTGCATTGTAAGATGACACTTTGCACGCAAACTATATCCAACTAAACTAGCTCTTAGCAAATTTCAATTGGCTTCTCAAGAAGTCTAAATGATATATGCGAATAAATTCGAGGATCCCAACGTGATGGGTCATTTATCGTAGAAGGAAAAAGTGAATGTCAAAGGCGATATTGCGGAACCCAAAAAACGCAATGCATGATTTGGTTTGAAGTCTTAATTAAGTGAGACACCAACTACTATTTTTATTAAATGCGGGAGATTTCTATATATCATGTTCCCAATGAGCTAAAAATAAATAAAGATGGGAACAAGCGCATGCCAGGATTCTACAGAATCGGAATACATCTACATTACAAGCGCTCTTCTCACTAAAGAACCAAGAATCCGAGGAACCCCTCAGAATCATACATATTGGTAACTCTATCTATATTTTTCTCCTTTCTTTATCTATGTATGTCTCTTTCATTGAGTCGAACATACTTGAGATAAGCCATATCTAAGATCTACAGCCAATAAATAGGGTTGCTAGTGGAAAGGGTATACACTTTTACGTTTTATCCACGCTATGTAAAGTAACGTTGATATTTTTTTGTCATGTCGTCCGTTTATCCTTCCCCGTTTGGTTTGGGGGATTCCACATAGGATAAGAGTTGAAATCCCACGAAGTCCCATGTCCCATGTTTGTTTGCACAAAAACTCAGAATAAGATAGTATTTCGACCGCATAAGAAGTCCCAACTCATTAGGATGTCGCATACCACACTACCCTCTGGTACTAGCTCCGTATACACGCAGACCTGACCCCGACACCCCTACCCAAATTCGTTATCCCCATTTCCTACGAACGGCCCTTCGATATCTGTCTTCTTCAAGCTTTGCCTGAATCATTGTTTTTCTGCTAGCGGCCTTCCACGAATTCTCATTTACCGGCCGTTTCCATTCAACCATTATTGATAACCGTAATCTTCCGTCTTTTCAAAAATTATTTTTTTGCATGCTCCTTGACCTTCACTTGGAGTTACGCCACACATCCCCGCCCACCCACGCGGTCATCCACCCAGTGGTTGGAATGTGTAGTCAATGTTGATGTGGCAGAAAAATTAAATACAACATAAAAGAGAAAAAAATTAGAGAGAGAAAAATGTTTTGCGCATAACTCTTGAATCGTAAGGAATTTTAGATCAAAATAAACAAGATTAGGTTCGTCATATTATTTTTTATCAAGATTAATGTAGACATATTTAAAAAATAATAATATTAGAAGTATATTAAGAGAGAAGAGAAGTATACAAAAGTACAATACATTTTTGGATATTGTGCTAGGTACAATACTTGTTGCTTCTTTATTTCTTCATATTCCATATTATGTCATAAGTCCATTAGTATTGTACATTTTATCATTTATATTAATTTTTACATACATTCATAATGTAGCGTTTGTCAAAAATCATATATAAGGATATTCACACATTCTACAAGAAGGCAATCGTAATATGTACAGACGTACTGTACTAACTGCCTCCTTGTTTTTCATACTCAATATTTTGTCAAAAAAACTGTAAGTACTGTACATTTTATCATTTATATTAATTTCTACATAAATGTAACGTTTGACAAAAATTATAAACAAAGATACATACACATTCTAAAAGAGGTATAATACTAACAACTACATTTTGTAATACAAAATATAGTGACAGACGTACAATACTAGATGTACCGTACGAGACATAACAACAATACATGATTTGATGATCTTGTTAGTACAGCACGAGACATGTCATACATAAAAGAATGTCGATAACCACATACCATACATATATAAACTAATTCACATTTCACTAAAAACATTCACATTTTACCAAAGCACAATACTTTCAACTATTGTCTAAGAACAACTAATCATTGATCCCCTTCATTCAAAAGTACATAACTGAACTCATTGCTAATGTTAGTTAATTCGAATCCATAGATGAACAAGTAAATTTGTACATGATTGGGTGAAACACAAAGGTGACGTACTGTACGTTTGTACTTAGAATATGTGTATGATATCTTAAAGTACGGATACTATATTTCTAACATATTATCATTATTCAAAGTATGTCAACACTAATCTTGTTAAAAAAAATTTATAAGGATTCTAATACAATTTATTTAATCAAAAAATACGCTCCGGATTGAAAGTTACGAAAAAAAAAATATTTTCTCCTCTTCTACTTCTCTCATCCTTTATTACTTTAATTGTTGCTGACAGCATGTATATTTTTCATTCTCTAAAATCGAGTAGGCGAGCGGGTGGAAATGTGACTATGTCTAGAATTTTTTTTCACTAGCCTCATGGTCCTCCCACACATACCCGCCGATTAAATAGTGATATGAAACGCCGTTGAACTTTGATTACATAAATCGACCGCATAACGATATTCTTTTAGCATTTCTTCAATAATTCTTCTTGGAGTTTGTTAAGAATAGTATTTGAAGAATGCACACCCGTGTCTATCCAGACATGATATGGGAATCAAAATGACCTTTCGTGTAGTACCATTCTAACCAATACTTAGATTTAAGGAAGAAAATGTCCGATTTCGATACCGTTTCGGTGGCCACAGAAATAGAAATTTCAACAAATATCGACAAAATTTTTGATAAATATGTTCATGGCGTTTCGACGGCAAAATAATTTATGAAATTTTACGAGAATAATCTACTAATACTCAAATATGTAATATTATTTCAAAATGGATATGTGGGGGTGGGGTCTCGTCATTTTTGAGTGAATGACTCTGAACTGTTTCGATGGGTATTTCGATGGGGATTTTTGATGTTAATTTTCAATGATGAAATCAATGAATTAAGTCATTATAGTTTGCAAGCACAACATATAGACTTAAAAACACAAAAATGTGTAAACAATTAGGCTCTAGGTAGTACATAGTATAAGAAAAAATAGAAAAAAAATCGATGATCTGTCCATTTCGAGAGTTTTGTCAAGAGTTTTGTCAGCCAATTTCGATGTCTAATTGCCACCGAAACAGAAATTTTGGTCAAACATTGCTTGGATCCATCCTATCTAAGTGCTTTTTAATTTTATGCAAACCAAATATAAGGAGAGAATAAAATATATGCATTATTCATACCCGTTTACCCACGTCCGCATAAATAGTTAGATCATACTAAATATGTACAAAATGGTTCTCCGATAAATGTCTCGATCCTACCCTTGCGTCTAGCCCTGTCCCCTAATATTTTTCTCTTATTAGTTCGCCCACAGTTACATCATGTAGTCGCCAGCCATTTTCTACTTCAGAAGTTAATCATCGAAATTCCTTGCGCCACTAGTTCTATTGTTCACTTTATAAAAATTATGCATTGTCGGTTGAGATGATCGGTCAGGACAACCGCATGGAAAATTAAAAAGAAGTTCCACTAACTAATAAATAGGACATTGGGATTGTGACTTTGTGAGACAATGGCGATAAGCGGTAAAAATTTCTTTTGACGATGATAGAAACCGGTGCGCTGCTAACAAATATATTTGATATCAACAGTTATTTTGTTATAATATTGGAAATTCATTATTTAACATTGGAAGGTTAGCTTAAGTTCTGCAATCTAAACATCGTATCGTCGAAACGTGTCACAATGCGGCTAATACCCTTCACGAGCTCAATACCTAAACTTACCTTTAGGCCCTGTTTGCTAGGGTGTAATGGGATGTAATACAATATGCGAATTATAAAGCAAGGAACTCCAAAGGACCGATTTGATAGCAAAAGAATCATTTGGTTAGTTGCAGGTTAAACATGTTACTTTCTTTTGGTTTCTTTTGGTTGGATACGGTTGGGAGTTGCTTTTTGCTGCGATCTGTGCTAAACAATTGTACCAGCCGTTTCTCCGCTGTACCGCCCCTGTTTAGGGCGTGGTACAAACTCGCTGATTTCGGAACAAACTGACGGAGCCGTGAGTTGGAAACTGATGAGTTTATATAGGTGTAAACAAACCAAAAATCAGCCTGAATTCCGGGAATTCAAATTCATCCAAAAATTTGTGCAGTGTCTCTTTTGTTCCTAACTTAACTCGTTCATGTTCATGATTATTTCACGTCCAGCAAACTCGTTTCAACCAAACATAAACTTCAGTTGTCCGTCAAGATTGAAATCCGACTACATATCCAATACAGGATCAACTACATGCAGTATTGCCAAGAATCCGATGGAATACAATAAACCAAACGTGCCCAATAAGGATAAGAGAATTGCTGATGTGGATAATTACTCTTGCTCTTACCAGCTGCTCAATAGCGGAGGTTTAAAGTAATAAACTGTTTATTTTCTCCATACTCTCTGTTGACACCTCTACTTATACAGCCGTTGTACCGTCAGTGGTATCTCCGCCAAATTAACAAAGATATATCTGCTCAAGGGCCCGTCTCATATTCCGCGAACCTAACGGCCTAACGGCTATTCTGTTGACCTCCCCATAAACAAACGTGCAACTGCTTATCTGGTCAAGACGCACCAATTATGCGGGAGCGAATTCCCTGTTCCGAACACCCTGTTGCGGGCGTGTTACAGTTAATTTAAGCGGTAGAAACACCAAATTAATTTTTTTAAAGGGAGGTTTTTGGGGTTGATGAATGGTCAAAATTTGCTGCAACAGGATGTGGAATTGGAACTCGTCACAACAGATTTGATTACCAATTATGCATGCTTTGACAGTGCTCCTGATCATATATTGAAAGGTTCTCGCTGCTTACTAGCCCCCTTGTGTCAGCAGCTGGCAATTAACAAAAGGCATATTTTGTTTTTGATGATAACCATATGGCTTGAAATGCGCACACCGTATATGTTCCTTTGAATGATGAACTGGCAAATAAAGGATACTCTGATT
This sequence comes from Alisma plantago-aquatica, assembly GCA_963693085.1. Lineage (NCBI taxonomy): Eukaryota > Viridiplantae > Streptophyta > Magnoliopsida > Alismatales > Alismataceae > Alisma > Alisma plantago-aquatica. The sequence goes on along the minus strand of OY856413.1, from coordinate 990,597,944 downwards.
CTGATGACAACCGCATCGCCTTAAATAAGCACCTCGTACTGTATACTTTTTGTTATTATGATTATGTGCACATGCCTATACAAGGTTTGTAAACTCTCAACGCGGGAGCAATTCGGAAAGCATCTTCCATGAGTTTATTCTCTCCGCATAATACATTATTTGCCGGAGGTTCTCAAATGCTGTCAATAGACAATTATAAACAACTCATATATAGCAAAGTAAAATAAAACCGGGTTTCAAAAAAAAAAAAAAGTAAAAGAAAACCGAATGTCTTTATCACATCGTCTTCTAAAGAGCTGTGTAGATAAGGATCGGATGACCGCCTCCTATATTCGTCCTTAGTTAGGAAAAAAAAAGGACGAACAATATGGCAGGCAACAACGCCATAACACGACAAAATGATCTAAACTATTTGTCGTAATCATATAGTTAATGTTCGAATGCAAAAATAAGCAACACTTGACAAGTTAGAAATATTTGCCAAACGTGCAGGTGGCTTGATGAGATCGATCATAAATTGAGCTTTTTAAGGTGAAACATTTTTGTCTTGTCATGTAAATTTATAATATTGAAGAGATATTAGCTTCATTAAAGACCATTTTTTATATGAAGAGTGGTATCTGGCTCACTTTATTTGAAAAACACAAAAGGATATTACAATGAAATAGAAGACAGACGGGCAACAAGTTGCGCCGCCAACCCCTTTTGGATGGAAAAACGTCTGGTGCTAAAAATCCAAATGTATCAAACCTGAAAGGTATAAATACATGCTGATTTTCGATGCAGGCTTTCTCATGCTTAGCCCATTTGGCTGCAACAACTTTCAGGACAGCATGTCCCACAATAAAATCTCTATTTTTCAAGCACACCAATGGAGAGACTCCTGCTAGATCGACACAAGCATGTTTACCTCCATACCAGTAAAAAATCAAGACATCTACTGATCTCAATGTCGATCTCCCCTCCTATGTATCTGTCAAAAAAATTGCAGGTGTCTCCTTTTTAGCAACAACTCCAGCATGTCTAAGTACATCATAGAGAACATCTCTAACAAGATCACCAAAGCATGAAAAACATGCTCCCCAAAGGTGTCTAAGCACCCCTTATGACAAACATGACATTTCTCATCAACTAGAAAAGAGGGACCAAAAGACGATACTTCATGATAGAGCGATACTCTACTGGTGACATGTGCAATCCAAGCCCGTCAATAGGAATAATAAGAAGAAAATCTTGAGCGTGTTCAGCTTGCAAATACTTAAATACTGCTTTGTATCTAACGGTCATGTTAAACTGAACATCCATGTACTTAACAATTTTACTAAAAAGGGCACTCACCAAAGCATTTTGGGCTTTAGGGGGACGGTGCCCTTATTAGCAAAACAACTAAGATCAAATAATGGAATCATGACACGTAAAGAACTGAAAGCATAATCAAAATCAGAGTCCATACAATGTATCCCACTGTCTTATAAAATATGATCTTGAAGAACCCAAGACTGGACCCTGGATGCTACAAAAGCATATGAAGAAGTCTCTATTTCCGAATAGAGACCCAAACCACCAAGTTTGATAGGTAAGGAAGCCATACGCCATTGAAGATATCCAAAGAAAGGACCCCCACATACAATAATATCCTCAATAGACCCTCGTAGCCCTTTATCAAAGTAGGTTGCAACCTCCTCCATGTATGCATGTTGGCATGTCCTTAAGCCAAACAAAAGTTTAGCAATACCCATGCAGGACCTTAGCAAATTAAGATCACTTTGTGGATCATGCAGTTGTGGGAGAAAATGCATCAGGTCAACAGCCTTGGTAGCCCTATTCATGGCTAAGCTTCAATAAAACCTTTGTCCCTACTAACTCCTCCACCCACTAGCTTCACTCCCAAAAAGGTCTTGCAATGTCTTTTAGAAAGAGCTCCTTGTGGAGTTTCCTCCCATTGTAAGTTGGTCAGAAAAGTTCAGTCTGACGTATATTCAAATTAAGTCCCATCCCAGGACCTGTGCACTAAATGATGCTAAGCACCTTGGACACCTCCCTTGTATCTCCAATGATGGTCCCGTCATCAAGATACCAAGCATGGAGCAGAAGGTTGTAGTTGTCTCTAATCTTATGAATAAGTGGATGCAATATAAGCAAAAAAAGAAGTGGCCCCAAAGGATCGCCTTGTTGCACTCCAATGGCTGACCAAATATGTTTGTCACCGATGTACAACCTGGCCGCCTAACCATAAAGAAACTCCACCCACAAAGAAATAGATGGACACCTTTTGTGATGACCATCATCAAACCGACAAACAAATCGTCATCAATCAAGCAGAATAAACATAAACAGCGGATTAACAAAAATCACTAAAAATTAAAATAGTTTTGCAAAGAGATCCATTTCTAGGAAAACTCTTTAAGGTAGAACCAAAACTTTATATACATCATTGTTCACATTGTACATACATTGTACCATCTCTTCTCGAGGATAACATATAACAATTGCTCTATCAAAACACATACTGGAGCAACATAAAACCTTGAGGCATTCAAGCCAAAATCTCAGATTATTTATGAAACCAGTGCGAACCAACTCTAAGGACCTGAGAGTATAGGGACAACACATAGGACTTCTATTTACAAGACATGACAGACAGTACACTCAACCTGAGCTGTCATTGCTGCCTCAGCTGTTGCTCCTCCTCTGTAGAAAGATTCTTCTCCACCTCGTGCATGTCCACCTAAAAAAAATGTGGATCCCATGGGGTGAGACAATTGTCCCAGTGAGAGATATAACTCTCCGTTGACCATATTATTATCACAAATTAAGCATTTATAAACTGAGCAAAGGTTCTTTTTATATGAACAGGCAGGATAATTCACTGTATGAATAGAATGAAGTAATCTCCTTTCTTAAGGAGAACAATGCATCTACCCATGGTAGAGTTATAAATCATCTATATGCTTTGTAAGGAATGTAAAGAGCATAAATAACATCTATCAACTAAAATGTATAACTGAAGTACACATCAATCAATATTTTCCATATTCAATCCTTAAGCAGATATGCTACTCGGCTGATTACATTTTACAATCACACTTATGCCCTGAGGAGATGAGGTATACCACTCATACTCCAACATTTGGTTGTGAAACCCAAAGCCAGTTCCATAAAATTCATCTAATAGAGTCGGCTGCTATGACCTCCCTTATCTCGGTCAATGCGAGACCACATGCAGGACATCTTGTGTCTCTGCTAAATAGCTTTCCAGGGTATACTGGCAACTTCGCTATAGAGTTGCAGGGGCATCTGCACTCTCTTCAGAATCAAGAGATTTTATGTTTATCTCCACATCATCTGGCATTCATCATCATCATCGGGAGATTCATGATACATCCATCCCGACCTTTATAATGAAGGATTGAGAGATCTCATGTTTATCTCATGTCAATCCTTTCATTAGGGCGTAAGTTATTCACGCCCATCACCCCCACATATTCAACAATATGCGTTCATCAGGAGATCCCATAGGAAAACCTATTTCACCATCACCAGCTACTGATGATGATAGATCTATGGCCAGGTAACTACATGATAAGATTCCACTTGATTAATTAAGTGCATTACCATATCTTTTAGCATCAATCAAGTTTCAAACAAGAATTATTATAACATATTCTACAAAGAAAGGCGTAATACATCTATCAAGTACTTTCAAATCTTTAAAACACATGATACTTGGGATCTCAGTCCCTTATCACATTACTGGGAATTCTCATCCCTTCACATCATCATTATCATGATTACTGGATATGGGTATTCAAACCCTTAGTTCATCACAGAACACTGTTACCACTTATCATGTAACTATTATCTCCAGGTCCTCAGACTAAGGTATACATGATACTTGTTGTACAAATATCTCACATGGCTCACAAGGCCCATTGCACATCTTGTCACCTCTCACTAGGCAACAACTCATTCACATGGCTCACAAGGCCATTACACATCTTTTCACCTCTCACTAGGCAACAACTTATTCACATGGCTCACAAGGCCATTACACATCTTATCACATCTCACTAGGCAACAACTTATTCACATGGCTCATAAGGCCTTTACACATCTTGTCACCTCTCACTAGGCAACAACTTATTCACATGGCTCACAAGGCCATTGCACATCTTGTCACCTCTCATTAGGCAACAACTTATTCACATGGCTCACAAGGCCATTAATTGTTATACTTGTTACACAAGTATTTAACATGCCTTACAAGGCTTATGCAATAAGAGAAGTGCAACCTTCCCATCATTAGGGTTAGGGTTTTCCATTATTAACCATTTAGGTTTTCAAGATAATATTATCAATGATCAAACCCTAATTCATTGCTCCACACATCTAGGAGCAAACTTTGATATCATAAGTATTCAATCATACTTATTTATTCTCATCATTTATCATTAAATGATTATCAACACAAGGTATGAGTTTCTCTCTTATCCTTACCAGCGTATGAATACATCATACTTTATTAACTTGGCTTAACCCTTTCTCAAGGTATGTTAGCCTACACTTATCAAAGTGCATTAAGCTCATTACATCTCAATGCAACAATGGGCATGACACACTTCATGTGTTACTCATCCATACATATTGGATTTAAGGTGCATCAAGGTGTAACAACCTTAAAGTGCTAGATGTGATATTTACCATGCCTTGGTGTATCACTTCCCTCATCACTTTTAACTTACTTAAGTTCATCAACTTATCTTGTATTAGGGTATTTCCCATCCTAATACTTTATCCACTATCCCATCATATTAATCTTGTAAAGTATTGGCCATAAGTCACACACTTGAATTACCTAACTATCATCAATGATATGGACTCATCTCGGGTTAAGGCATTGTTGATATAAGGTTGTCCATTATCAACCACTTTAGGTGTTTCACCTATCAAGGTATTATCCACACCATTACTTGGTGTTACACTCATCACTCCTAAGAGTGTCTTGCCCTCACCTTTACAAGGTATCTCGGGTTAGAAGTGTGCATATGTTCACCATATCAGGTTGTAAGTATATGAGCACTCACCATATCGGGCTAGAAGTATATACACACCATTCATATCGGGCTAGAGGTGTATGTATGTGTTACCCATTTCGTGCATGAGGTAATAAGCCATCACCATTTTGGGCTAGATATGCATTCAATCACCGTATCGGGTGGCTCACCATCTAGGGTTGACCGTGACGGGTTAGGGTTTGCCATATCGGGCTCAACCCAATATACAAGTCGATAGGAGTGAATGGCACTAAGCCATGTTGATCTATACCATCCAATGTTGGGTTGTAACACCCATGTCGGGTTAGGGTTGGTTGTGATGGGAACATGATACATGTATGTATCACCCATGGTGTTTAAGAGGTATCAACTCATCACCATGTCGGGTTAGACATCAACTAGGGTTGTGTATCGAGCTACCATATCATGCTATAGGGTTTACTTAAATGTTCATATCGTTCACTGATTATGTGTGCTTCATGATACCAAGTACCAATGATATATTATATGATCATATCATACAATAGCATTTGCTATTCTTTACTCATATTGGGTTACCCAAATTAGGGTTTCATGTCAACTTATAAGTATTCATTTAACCTTGTATCATTCATGGAGTCTATACTTGACTCCCTATAGTGCAAGAGGTGTATACTACACCCACATATCATGCAAGAAGGTATACAATCATATCCATATCATTTTACTGAAGTAGGTGCATCATCATATCGAGTTAGAGGTGCTTGCTTGTGTGCTTGCACCCGATATCACTTTTATAAAGTGATACCATCATCTTCAAGCTCTAGACCTTATTTATAACTGTTATAGTTCATGGGAAAAGGTCTAATAAACTACTAGAACTCATATTTTCATCAACTATTTCAGGAAATTTCAGAATTAAAAGTAGATCATAAATATAGCAATTTAGGTGATGAATAATAACATGGTTGAGTTCAAGTTATATAACCCGCCTTAAGAACAACTTCAAAGCTCCAAGATCAGAAGATCCACGTTCCCAAGGTTGAATATGACTTATAAAAGTCCAAGGATCGTTCAAAACTCCTTCATATACAATGAATCACCATGGATAAGCAATTGGTGAAGAAGAAAAGAAAAGAAGATCAAAACCCTAAAATCATACTTCAATCCAAGGTTGAAGATGATCATGGCCTCACCTTAGGGTTAAGTATTGAGATACTTCTTGATCTAGAACCTTTTCATGATACCTCAAATCCCTTGCACGATATTCCATCACTTGTGGCCGATATCCTCCTCACTTGGGGCCAAAAACACTTCACTATGGCCGATATCACCCTTCTTGGCCGATATCACCCTACTTGGGTGATATAATCTTGCTATGGGCGATACCCAAAGCCCATGCACGATACCACACCACTCCTGCACGATAAAAGAGATATATGCATGATAACTTAGGGTATGAGGGTGGTAAGGGTCGCAAAATTGCACTAAGGGATGAAACTAGGGGTATATATACTTGTTGCTCATGAAGGAAGGTAAAAATGAGGTGTCATCAATTTGAGCTAGTAGGTGCCACATGTCCATGCATGGATGACACGTGTACATGCATGCATCAAAATTTATCTTGACATGCAAAACAGTTGAGGGTGATCTAGGGATAAAGATTCATCCATTACATATCCCTTTGATTAAGATATATCAATTAATTCATCACTTTATCCACAACTCGTCACAACTTTACTAAGGAAGTTGTAACCCAACAAAACTCACCTCCTTGAGGTTCTTTGCACGAAATGGCCTTTTCCAAGAGTTCACAAAATGATATGAGGCTCCTCCTATGGCTCCTTAGCCGATAGGCACTCATATATAAGCTTTTCAACTTGATACAACTCAAGTTAAGCTTTCATATTCAACCCTTTTCTTGGTCATTTCATCACCAAGATAACCATAATTCATAATGGAATAAAAAATGGTGTATCCTTCTTTATATCTCCTCTAAATGATACTAGGATGGATTAGGTACACTCTAGAGGTGGTAATTTTCATATAAACCCCACATTTTGGGTAAATTATAATTTGTACCAAAATTGGTGCACAAGGTACCAACATTGTTCAACCAAGTTCAAACTTGGAATTTGGGCTTTCCACAAGCCACCACCTTGCATAATTCTCTATATAATGATGCTAAAACACATGAGGCATGTTCAAAATATGACATATTGCAATATAACCCCTCAACTTGGGTAAATTGCACTTTGGTCCAAAACAAAGGAACATTGCTCAAACAACATTCAATCAGGACCAAACTTGGAACATAAGTGTGTCACATGATAACAAAACACCTTAGAGGATTATATTAAAGTTCTAAGCAAATTTATTAGACAAAAAAATAGGGTTACCTCATAACCCAGGTCAGGTTCATTACACCTTTCTCTCTCCTCATGGAGCAACACTGTCCTATCCACCATGTTGAAAGCATTAGAGAAAACCATTGTAAGCATAGAGAGTGATCCGTCTTTGTGTCAATTATTTAATAACCTATTGGCACTGTGCAAAATAGACTATACCCTTCCGGATACACCGACTCCAAATTGAAAATCATTGAGATGCTTTGTCATATCTTTACCCACTCCAATCATGGAAACTTTGGATACAAGCCGTCTCCAAATGGTACCTACTGTGATGGGCCATATCCCATTGTCAAGATTAAGAAGAGGGGTAAGGGGTGCAGAAGCTACAAACTCTGCCAAGCTCAAGGGACACCTCCTTCCCAACCATAAATTAACCACCAGGGTGATGGCTTGTAAGAGATATGTAGAAACTACAAACCTCTCTCCACATAGAGTGTCTAAGATGTGTTGGGCCCTCAACCCATCTGTAACACCACATCCTGCCATCACACAGACAACGAGATGCCACACGAAAATGTGTAGAACTACCATAAACCACATATTGCCGAAAACACGGGTTAATTAAAACTGTTTGTAGAAAGAAAATAAAAAAGAACTATTACATTCAGATCCTCATCATGTAAGGAAATATGTTATATAAATAATTACAAGCCTTGATATATGTCCATAGCTTATAGGAACTAGCTGTCTTGTCAACACAAGAGTTTGTCACCTGTTTATACATACATAACGGGCCACATCAGACCAATAGCACGATATACAAAGCTACATCAGCTATACATCGTGAAATGTTGTCAAAACACTTTCGAGGACCTGAGACTACATGGATGACTCTAAGACTCTACTACAAAACAACCAAAACAACATCATATCCATCTCTTGCCTCCTACTACTCTTCTTGCTGCTCATCCGCAATGTCACGACCACCACCACATCTAGCACGATCACCTAAAAAGGTTATAAACCAATGGGGTGAGACACACAGTCCCAGCGAGAAACATAACTCCCCGCCAAAACTATAAAACTTCAGAAAAGCTAAAGCAGATAAAGTAGATAACTGATATAAGCAGATTATATGAGCAGCATACTAAGCCAGACTTATTTTATTAATAAACTTACCAAGGTATCCAGGAGGCATATATCTAGATATTCTTATGGAACATGATTGACAAGATAAGATTTATAGGAACTTATCACAAAACATAAGGAACATACCAATAACTGTAAGGTATAATTAGATCAACTACACAAGCAAGGCCTCAACCAATGTTCCATGTTTTGCCCTAAGAAGTATATACTATTCGGCTAGATTATGTATCATTATGCCCTGAGGAAGTGAGCCATACCACTCAAATCCAACCATCAACTGCGAAGCCCAAGCCGGTGCCATACAAGGTCAATGGAAGAGCCAGACTCCAAGACCTCACCACCTCGTGGTCAGTGCATGAGTGCTAATCAAGCAGGACCACAGTCTCATGCTTAGGTGGCCACAACCACAGGGTCAGGCTACCCTCTGCCTAGCCCACCTTGGTACAGGTATCAGTGCTAGTGAAACCGAGCCACAAGCCTGTTCACTGTGCTCCATAATCATAGAGCCATGGGCTTGTTCACCACACTCTTATCACACATCCTGAGCCATGGGTCTGTTCACCATGCCCTATCATATTGAGCCACGAGCCTGAATCTGCGCTCTGGAGTCTACAATCGAAGTTGCACTCTAATCCTCCTATTTTCGGCTAGGAGAAACCACACATATTCAATAATATGCGCTTCCGGATTAACCCACAGGAGAACACGTTTCACCATCACCAGCTACTGATGATGATGGATCTATGGCCAGGGCAAACTACATGATGAGTTTCACTATAATTAATTAGTATATTTTAGGTGGATTGTTGAGGCAACCAAGTTGTAAAACATAAACAACATTGAGTTACATTATTACTGTCATTATCACAATATCATGGGATCTCAATCCCTCACTACAGAATGACACTGCCTCTCAAGGCATCATCACCATGGGATAACAATCCCTTATCTCAACATCAGAGGATAACACCTCAACTAGGCACTCAGCCTTTATCAGGTCCATAGACCTTTCTCATCATACTGGTGATACATGTTATCTCATCAACAAGGATTACCATCATTTAGTGTTATTCAAACACATATACCTCATAGCTCTTACCTGGCTATGAATTCATCTGATATACCTATGTGGTTAGTATGCACATCAAGAGAGATAACTCTAATCACCAAACACCGATCTTTCTGATTATCATGCTATTAGGGTTGCCGATACACATGTTTGGAACAATCATCCATGATCATAATTACAAGAGGCATAAAGCTGTATTAATTACATTATGGTTATCAAACCATGAGCATCCACTATGCCCTTATCTTATAAACATAATCGTGTGTCTTATCATATTATGTAGCATCATCTTTAAGTATCAAACATATCATGGTTCACAACCTATCATCCATATTGCATCATCAACATAGGTGTGGTTTCAAGATAACAGTTCATCAACTTAGGTTTTCTGGGTTAAGCATAACCCTCACCGAAGGTACCATCTACCCTTACTATAGGTGTGGTGGGTAGCGCCACCCCTCACCCAAAGGGATATCGGGCAAGGTAACATCCCTCACTAAAAGCCTATCTGCTAGGGCACTTAGCCACACATATCGGTCAACGATGGGGGTGAATCCATGCACAAGGGATATCGGGCAAATAGAGATGATGTGTATCGTGCAACTGGTCCAGAAGCTGTGTATCATGCAGCCAAGGAACCAAGGGTGACATCGTGCAGCTCATACCGTGCAACCAAGGAGAAAGGGTGTGTCGGGCAACACAACTAGACATAACGGCCAAGACCCTATCGCCCATTAGGGTTAGGGTTCATATCGGGAAACCTTCTTCACCATATCGGCCAAAGCCATAACGGCCAAGGCCATGGTGCCCAAGCTCAACACTGTGTCGCCCAACAAGCTTACTACAACAAACGACACCAAGGCACCACAAGGTGGCCTGTTGTCCAACTGGGTTAGGCACTACATCTCGGTCACCACTAAGGCACCTATTAGGGTTTCACTACCCAAGCATCATATCGGGCAACAACAAAACTAGCCTATGTCGTCCAAGGTATAAAACAGAGGTATCTACTAAGTACCATGTCGGCCAAAGGCCAAAAACCAACTAAGGCAAAGGTACATCTCGGTCAAGGCATATCACCCAACAACACTAACATGGTAAAGGGGTCATACCGGGCAAGAAGGTCAACATAACCCAACTTATAATATCACCCAAGATAAAACCCTAGAACAAGGGTATCGTGCAAAGCACCAAAAAAAGGGTATAGTGCAAAGCACAAGGACCATATCGGTTTGGTCATCATCAACCTCAAGATTACCATCATCAACCCTAATAGATCAAGAGAGTTGGCTCACCTCTCAACAACCAAGAGAGGGGTTTTGCACAACCTCCATCACATATCAGGAAACAAGGTGGATCATCCACTTATCAGTCAAGATCCCAACCTCCACTAGGTCAAAGTCCAACCAAGGCTCACCTCTCAAATCCATGGTGAGAGAAGGGTATTGCCCAAGCAACTAGAGTATAGACTCACCTCTCAACAACCAAGTGAGAGGGGTTTTGCCTACACCACTAGAGCTCAGACTCACTTCTCTAAACCAAATGGAAGAGAAGGGTTTTTCCCAAGAAACCCTAAACTCATGGTTCGGCTACCAAGGTTGAGAATACATCAACAACATATCCATCATATATTCAACAAGATTAAAGGTACAGACTAGGGCAAGAAACATATCTAACAAGATGCATGACCGATCAAGATGAAACATAAACATGCAACAAGAAAAGGAAGTAGTATAGCTAGGGTTAGGAGTTATGTAACCAACCTTAAGCAAGCTCCAAGGACCACCTTCGGCCATCACAAGAAGAAGAACAAAGCTTATAACCACCATGGGCGAAGAACAAGCAAGAAGGAGAAGAAGGTGTTAAGGAAGAAGGGGGAGATGCTCACGACAAGAAGAGAAGAAAGACACACTCTAGGGTTCGGCCACCACTAGAGTAAGAAGAAGACTCCACCAAGGAGATCGGCCACCAAGCTCTACCAAGGAGAGGTATCATCCACCAAGGAAAAAGGAAGGCAACTAAGGAACTAAAGGGATCCTAAGCAAGAGAAAGGAGATACATATATAGAAGAGGGTGAAGAGGAAACTAAGGCAAGGTGTCACCCAACCTAGAACACTTGTCCATGGGGCAAAGCCACCTACTCATCTCGCCACTTCCACATGTCCAAGGCTTTTGCCACATGCAAGCAACAAGCACCAAGTTTCCACAAGGGGGGTGGCACAAATGATGCTAGGTCAAAGAAGGTCACTTGGCCGATACACCTCATGGGCGACACACCACTTTGCACGACACAACAACCTGGCTGATACACCATGGCCGACACAAGGCACCAAGCTCACCCTTGCTTGATACAAGGCCCAACAAAGCTAGGCAAAGCCCAAACAAGGCCCAACAAGGCAAAACAAAGCCCAAAGCTACTCAAACAACGAGCCCAACCCATCCTATCAACTCTAGAGGATGCAAGGAGAGAGAGAAACATCTCTCAAGGTGTCAAACTTGCACATCAACCCTAAAACTTGGGTTATTTGCAAGTTGCACCTCCAACTCTCAACAAAGCACAAACAAACCCTAATCACCATTTGAGGTGATTAGCAAGCATCTAAACATAAGGTTTAGGCAAAGAAAACAGGGTAAGCCCAAAACGAAGGTCAGGGTCCTTACACCATCTTTACCACATGAGGTTCCTTTAGGAAAGACTTCACACATAAAAGGACAATGTCAACATCTGCTAAAAGAAGAGCATCTGAATACAAAAGATCTGGTTTTGGGGGAGGTGGCTTGAATGATTGTTTGGCCTACAGAATCTTCAAGGTATCTTTATTATACAGACCCACACCTGAAGAGCATAAGACTTTCACAACTACAGTAAAGTGGCCATATGATATCTTTCGCAGACATTGCCTTATTTTGGGGTTATCCTTCTTATCATCCTATATAGATCTATCCTTTTTTGGCCCATTGCCTCCCACATGGAAGAGTTCACCAATTTGTCTACTAACTTGGAGATACCATCCGTTCCACCCCAAGTAGCAAGAGAACTCAAAATGTGACATTGTTGTAGTAACTTTCTATTTCTAGATCTACTGTCCCATCAATTATTAGGCCGGAATACATGTAATATACATCATGGAAGAAGCAATAATCTCACCCAAGCAGCTACTGACCTTGGATCGGCAACCACTTTGTAAAGAGTTACCTTTAAAGTCTGAGATAATGCAAGATGACAACTAAGAGGGATGCTCTTCACAGTTGTGATAGGCATACTGAAAACACGGTCGAGAAGTGTAGCATCTAAGATCAATCCTTTTGTAATGTTAGAAATCTCAAAGACTTTTGGGTGGGATTTTAAGATGCCTATAATACGTCCTTAGATCTCTCCCATACCATCAGTGACCTTAACAAGGCCATCGTCATGGTGACATGCACGAGTTACAAATAGTATCCTCATGCATCTTCCACACATCCCTGGCCAAGGACCCTTAAATAATCCTCTAAACTAAGACCATCAATGACCTTAACAAGGCCATCGTCATGGTGAGATGCACGAGTTACAAATAGTATCCTCATGCATCTTCCACACATCCCTGATCAAGGACCCTTAAAGACTCCTCCAAACCAAGAAATAAATCATGATCATTCTAAATAGATTCATGCAAGACTTTACTGTGTTCATCCTGCAAAGGTGCAACCTTTTGAGATGAGAAATCATATGCATGAAGCCTCTACTTCCCTCTTTGCCATCTGGGCAACAATGGAAGTTACAGAATGGACAATGCAAGATCTCTGTCTCAAGATTTGAGACACTCGACCAATCAATAGTATCATGAGCCTTATCTATGGTGGACATGTGATGTCGCTGAGAGTGGTCCACAGTCTTGGTATGACCCCCTATTAGAGGCATTAATGTACTATAAATCTCTCATTCTTCTAGATTAGACATTAATAAGGTATAGGCAGTCCAAAAAGAAGAAAATGTCATGGCTCAAAGTACTTAGACAAAAAACCCCATCAAGCGACGTCCTTGAGAAGTAATGAGGATCAACAATGGTAGCAAGTCTCAAAGTTGGCGGTACAGAGAATCACCTTTTGATGGTCTTGGAAGCCGCCTTTGGTGCTAGGAAGCCTTCCCGGATGCCCCCCACACACAGTGTTGGGAAGACAACCAGAGTCAATAGGATGAACAATCACGTCACTGCCACTATGCAGGGACAATGAGGGAGGGGTGTCCAAATCACAACGCAACCAAGACTGTGGGATTAAAAGATCGGATGGGATTGGGCTCTATTGAGGGGATAAATCAGTCCAGATTGTTCTGTTCGATCAGATGCTAAATCATTCCATCATGGGAGGGGCCTTTGGTGGCATCCAGTGCTACCATGCTCCCCAAGGCTTCAACCTGCCTGATCCTGAAAACACATCAATTCCTAGTGGGGAGGGCTTCTCTACACCCAATGCTTGCAGACACACACTGGGTGGGGTTGGCTTCTAATCTCTTCCTCACCTCAAAGTTCGTAGTGTGGTTTGGCCTAGAGGAAGTTGATAACCGCCGTGGCCTGGAGGAAGCTATTAAGTGCAAAGAAGGACACCCACCACTAGTCCCAACATGCTGATGCAGGCTGAGGAAGAAGCTTGGGGTAGTGAGCATGGGCTGATGGACCCCCTCCCTCCTGGCTAGAGTGTCACGCGGAAGGGGAGCCCTAGGTCGCACTTGCCGCTGCCGCAAAAGGAACTGACCATACAATAGTAAAAAGTTATTTTTAATTGACAATAGTTTGTCATTTTAATTACATGGGCTTTTGTGAAAGTTCATTTCATCTAGGCCTAGTCTCCATCAAACTACTGTTGTCAAATTGAAGTTAACAATTTAAGAAAACAAGTTGTCTTTTACCTTAAATTTAGCCAAATCATGCTGGATCTAGATCTAGAGATCATTGTTTGGAGTCAATAAGGGTAGATAAGCACAATTAAGTTTTAAAATTTTTATTTTGTTGGTAGATATATGCCATCAAAGTTGATGATTGTATGAGCAGAATTACAAATTTGAATCAATGACAAAGTGTTCTAGATTGTTATTTTTGTTTGTTACTATTTAAGGGACATGATGAAAATCCATGGATGTTTGGTTCAGTTCCATAGAATATCTTATCAGATGTGTAGCTTTGAATACAAGATTTGATGGATGTCAAAAATCAACATTTGAAATATGACGACCCGACATCGAATCAAGTCAAATCGCCACCAATAAATGCGGAATAATCATAAGCAGCAGATTAATAAAATCACTAAAAATTAAAACTATTTTCCAAAGAGATCCATTTCTAGAAAACTCTTAAAGGAAGAACCAAACTTTGTATACATCATGGTTCACATTGTACATACATTGTACCATCTCATCTCGAGGATAACATATAACAGTTGCTTTATCAAAACCTATACATAAGCAACATAAAACCCTCGAGGCAATCAAGCCAAAATCTCAGATCGTTCATAAAACCATTACATACTAAATCCAAGGACCTGAGAGTACAAAGACGAAACATAGGACTTCTATCTACAAGACACGATAGACAGTACACTCAACCTGAGTTGTTACTACTACCCCTGATGTTGTACTTCCTCTACAATATAGTCTCTACCTCCTCATGCACGTCCACCTAAAATTTTTTTTGGATCCCACAGGGTGAGACAAAAGTCCCAACGAGAGATATAAGTCTCTGCCAACAATGTTATTATCACAGGTAAATAGTATAAAACTGAGCAGAGGTTCTTTTATATTAATAAGCAAGATTAATCACTATTCATAAGTAGATTAGAACATTCTCATCTTTTAAAGCATTGCAACTGTCTATGTTAGAGCAGTAAATCATCTATTCACTTTATAAGGAATATGAAGGACATGTGTATCATTTACCCCTCATATTATACCAACATCTCAAGCTTATCTTGTGATAATATCATCATGGTATGATATTCATGAATCATTCTCATTTCTAGTTGTTGGTCTCAGCCAATATGCTAGCTAGGTATTGGTTTCTACCAATCCTATGAATATATGTCATTATGTTCTAACCAGATATTAGTTTATACCAATCCTGTGAAATTAGAGCCAGGTATTGGATTGTACCAATCCTGTAAGATTATAGACATGTATTGGATGGTACCAATCATGTGAGATTATAGCCAGGTATTGGATGGTACCGATCCTGTAAGATTATAGCCATGTATTGGATTTTACCAATCCTGTGAGATTATATACATGTATTGGATTGTACCAATCCTATGCGATTATAGCTAGGTATTGGATTGTACCAATCCTGTGAGATTATAGCCAGGTATTGGATTGTACCAATCCTGTGAGATTATAGCTAGGAATTGGATTGTACCAATCCTTTGAGATTATAGCGAGGTATTGGATTGTCCCAATCCTATGAGATCATAGCCATGTATTGGATTGTACCAATCCTGTCAGATTATAGCTAGGTATTGGATTGTACTAGTCCTGTGAGATCATGGCCATATTTCTAAGGATTCCATAGTAGTTGGGATACCTTTATGTTTCCCTTTCACTTTCATTATGGGATATCATCCCTTAAACTCATCATTGAATACCGCATCACCTTTACTAAGCATTATGCCTCAGTCAAGCTATCATACCCATTTACATCCTTTATGTGATACAAGTATTCCTCATATCTCGTTTTAGCATATTCAAAACACTATAGCCCTTATTTGGATATAACCATAAAGCATGTATGACCAAGATTTCATTATTAGTATTATTATTACCATTTTATTATTATTATTATTATTATTATTATTATTATTATTATGTTACAGGGTTCCCATTTCCCTAGTTTATTTTGAACATTTCCATCTCTTACATCAATTTCTAGATCATGAGACTTTTATAATCATCTTGTCACCTCTCATTAGGCAACATCCATCTCTAGGTCATAAGACCTATATAAATATTATACTTGTTGTACAAGTATTTCACATGACTTACAAGACCCATATAATCTGTATTATATGAAACATCATGGCTCATACTTAGCTATGCTCATTATCTCATGATACCAGTATGGTTAGTATTTCATGATAACATCAATATCAAATACCTATCATTACCATGCAATACAAGAGAAATACAACCTTCCCATCATTAGGGTTAGGGTTTCCCTTTTATTAACTAATTAGGGTTTCCAGTACATTCATCAAGAATCAAAACCCTAATTCATACTCCACAAATATTAGGAGTATTAATGTATACTCATTACATGATTATTGTAGAAGTATAATTTTCTCTTTCACCCTAACTAGGATGTTGATTACATCATACTCCATTAGTTTGGCTCAATCCTTCTCTCAAGGTACATTGGCCCATATTTATCAAAATGCATTAAAATCTTTATGTCTTGATGTATCATTTGACATAACACACTACATGTGTCACGCAATCAAGTGTATTAGATTGAGGTGCTTCCTCCATATCGGGTATAAAGGTGTAGGTATGCTTCCATATCGGGTATAGATGTGTATCCTCATTGCCATATCGTGCATGATATACATCCTAATCTCCATATCATGCATCCATATCAGGTTACTCCACCTTTAGGATTTGCATATCGAGTTTAACCCTTATGCTCATATCCCATCAAAACCTTCATGGTATCGTCCTACCCTTCATCATGTGATGAGTGATAGGCTAGATAACTGATTAGCCTCAACTAGCTCAAATGTACAAACCGATAGGGGTGTGGGGTTCCAATGCATATCGAATATCATAATACCATGTTGGGTTTCAACACCATATCGGGTTAGGGTGTATACTCAACACCATATCATGTATAAGGTGGGTGCTTGACCCCATATCATGCATAAGAGGTGTGTATGTGTCACTCATATCATCCATGAGGTATAAACTCATCAGTATATCATGCTAGTGGTGTGTTCATATTACCATATCTATTACTCATCATCTAGGGTTTGTCATATCGGGTTAGAGGTATATCCTTGACTCCATGTCGTGCATAAGGTGTATACTTGACCTCATATCATGCACATAGTGTATGCTTGACTCCATATCGTGTACAAGGTATATACTTCATCATCATATCATGTATAAGATATATGCATCCTCATTGTATCGTGATAGTGGTATGTTCACCTCACTATATCAGGTTAGAGGTGCTTCATCCCCATATCGGGTTGGACCATGATGATGTCTACATCATCAACCTCTAGACTCTTGTTCTTACTGTTCTAGTTCATGGAAAACCGTCCTATGTCACTAATAGAACTCATGGATTCATCAATTATGCAAGAAAATTTGAATTGAAAGTAGATCATCAACTATGACAAGATTGATGGTAAATAATAACATAATTGAGTTCAAGTTATATAACCCACCTCAAGAACAACTTAAAAGCTCCAAGATCCAAGCTCGAAGCTCCAAATCTTCACATTTCCCATGGTTGAAGATGAGCTTATCAAAGGTCCAAGACTTGAGCTCCTCAACACTATGCACCACCACTTGTGGTCGATATCCCTCACTTGCGGCTAATACCACTTTGCTATGGCTGATACCAAGGCTCTATGCATGATACCCCTTCAAATATGCATGATAATAAGACACTATGCATGATATCTAAGAGCAATAGGGTGTTAAATTTCGAAAATTTCACTAATAGGTGAAAGGAATGGTATATATAGTTGAGGCTCATGAAAAAGAGTGTATATGAGGTGTCATCTTTTAAATCTACTAGGTGCCACGTGTCCATGCATGGTTGACACGCGTACATGCATGCAATCATATTTATCTTGACATGAAAAACACTTGAGGATAATCTAGAGATGAAATTTCGGCCATCACTTATCTTGTTGGACAAGATATCTCAACTCAATCACCACTTTATTCACAACCCGATACAACTTTTCCAAGGAAGTTGTAAACTGATATACTTCACCTCCTTGAGGTTCTTAGCCCATCATGGACAAGGCCAAGAGTTCAAAAACTAATATGAGACTCCCTCTATGGCTCCTTGGCCTATAGTCAGTCTTATATGAACTCTACAGCCTGATACAACTCAAATTAGGGTTTCACATTCAACCCTTTCTTGGTCTTTTCATCACCAAGAGTACCATCACACTTATGATTCAGACATCATATATCCTTTTTTATCTCTCCTCTATATGATACTAGGAGGAAGTAGGGACACTCTAGAGGTGGTAATTTTCATATCAACCCTACATTTTGGGTAAACTACAATTTGTACCAAAATTGGTACACAAGGTACTAACATTATTCAAACAAGCTCAAACTTGGAATTTAGGCTTTCCACAAGACGCCCCTTATCCTCATTCTCTTTCTTATGATGATAAAACACATGAGATATGTTCAACATGTGACATATTGCAATATAACCCCTCATCTTGGGTAAATTGCATTTTGGTCCAAAACAAGAGAACATTACTCAAACGTTATTCAAACCAGACCAAACTTGAAACATAAGTTTGTCACCTAATAACAAAACACTTTAGAGAATTATATTAAAGTTATAAGAAACTTATTCAAGACAAACAAGCAGGATTAGCCCTAAACCCAGGTCAAGGATGTTACAAGTTATAAACCCCTAACAAGGATTTCGTCCCCGAAATCCCAGATGAAGGGAGACAATTGTTATTCATGGATCATATCATCAAGTCTCCACATAAAATCTTGATGTCATGGAGATGTCATAGAACTTTGACCAGCATAAAGTCCTTCCATACAGGTTCATCATAGCATCTGTCATACATGACACATACTCAACTGTCCTTTCCATTAATGACTGCAGTGTCAGACCTGTGTCAGGTAACACTTTCTAAGTCAGAGAAGTATTATTCATACTTTAAATAATTTGGTTGTCAAACCTCATTGTTTTTTCACCTTCTCAACTTACATCTTTTATGTAATAAGATTCTTGACCTTGGGAGTCTTCCATACCCCTCACTTAGTTTAGCATTTCTCCTTCCAAGGAAAGACTAGAGTTACATTCTGTCATCCATTTGGGACTACAAGTCTTATCATACTTATGTTATGCCACTTTAATCTGTTGATACAACTCTAAACTTACTTATGACTAGAACCAACCATCCCATTAGCTATTTATTTTCTTGTCATAAGGAGAGGCTACTTATCAAGAAGAACTATCTCAGAGGTGATTCTAGATATTATATGTATAAGCTGCCTTAACAGATCTAGTAAGGGATATTCTAAAAAGTTATGTAACCAAACTAGAATTCCTTTCCTTGGTATTAGTTACGTGTCAAAAACACATCACATCCTTATAATTTCCATCCTCTATTGTTATTACCAAAACCAAACGTATTACTTATCACATATACTTTGTCTTGGAACCAAAAATCTAGGACTAGCTGATACTTTTCAAAGTATCCTTCTATAGATTACTTCTAATCCCTGCACATCAAGTGTCTTAAGATTTACTTGATTTCCATGTTCCTGAAAGGAAAGAACACAAGGAAACATAGTCCTTTTTTATCGCCCCATCATTATCTAGGGTTGTTTATTAAAGAAAAGAGATTATCACATTCTTTGAGTATTGCATGAACTTTCAACTGTTCATGTGTCATTCAATTCTTATTTCCCCTTAGGTTCCTTGCCATCAGCATAGGAACTATAAAGATGATTACATGTCATCATCCCTTAGCATTATCATTATCATTATTACTAGATATGGGTATTCAAACCCTTAGTTGATCACTGAACATTATCACCTCTCATCAGGTAACTGTTACCTCTAGGTCCTCAGACCAAGGTATACATTATACTAAACATCTTCTTTTGTTTATAAGTTGATCTGTGATTAACTCAGATACCTTTGTATAATAATTAGGATGTGGTAGAAATATCTGTGCCACATCTCCTACTTGATTATACTCTTTAGATTGTCTCAAAATGACTACTTGATCATAGTAATTAGAAAGATATCAATCTAAGAGTATCATACTTACCTTGCCTTCAATAGTTGAATACCTGGCCAGGGTATGCAAGAACTGAAATTAGGTAGTATGCATTTGTTTTATATTATGTTTCTTACTTTTAACATCTCTTTAAATTTTACTACTTAGTATTTCTAATTTTCTTTGGGTATTTCTTTTGCATCTCTTCCCTTCCTACATGAAGAGAGAAATTTCAAAACATATAAGATAATATTGGACTGAATATAGGTTCTCATCCTTTTTATCTCTTCCTCATGTCCTCATAGGACTAATTAAAGGAAACTCAACAACTACTACCTTTCTTATGATTATTAGGAAGAGAGAAGAAAAGGAAAGATAATTCAGAATGAAAAGTTCTATCTGACATGTTACCTCTTATGGTTTATCTAGTGTCTTGGCTAACTCAACTCATGGAGTCTATTTGTCATCTGTTGTTGCCTTTGTCCTCTACCACCAAAAGTAGATGGACCAATCTGCGACACTTGTATTCGTCCTCGGCCTTCTGCTCCACTAAATTGTGGTCCTTGTGAGTTTTGCATATTATGCCTTGACTGTTGGGTCACCTCATTATTTCTTCTTGGACACTGCCGCCTCAGGTGTCCTATCTATCCACATTTATGGCAAGCTCGGACCTCACATTGTGTCCTAGACAAATTCCCTATTGATAATAAAGGTACTCTTGGAGTTCGTGGAGGTATACTCCAACCTTGGTACTTACTGGGTGACCACTGTATTGGTGTACTATATTGTTGTTGAACCGGTGGTACCAAAAACTTTGACTATTTAGTACGACCAAACAACTATTCCTGTGACTGTGTAGACCTCCTTTTGAGGTTTGCCTCATGTCTCTTTGTCACAAACCTTTTTATGCTCCAGATAGATTCCACAAATGTGGTGAATCTCTCTCTACTTTCTATTACAACTGCCGAAATAGATACTTCAACATTCAATCCTTTCTCAAAATGTCTAATCCTCTCATGTTTAGTAGCATCCATTTGAAGACGAAACCATAAAAGTTCCATAAATCTAGCCTCATATTCATTAATTGACATGGTTCCTAGTCGAACCTTCTCAAACTGTGAGATCTTTTCATCTAAGTATGTTTGTGAAAAATACTTATTGATAAATTCTCGACGAAATTCCTCCCAACCAACCTCTTCATCATTCCTTTTTACTTCTTCTATGGCCCACCAGTGGCCAACACTACCTTTCAAAAGGTAAATGGCATGTTTGACTTTGTTAGCATCTGGGATACTAAGGATCTCAAAAGCCTTTTCTAACTCAGTGAGCCACAAATTAACATCTATTGGGTCAGTTGTTCCAGCATATTCTATAGCTCCTACACAGTGTAGCCGTTCAAAAGCCTTACTAGACCCATGTCCCTCATTGGGAACTAGTGCCCTAGGTGCTAGTGCTAGCATCCAGTCTATCATATGCATTATTGTGGTCATGAATTTCCCAAAAAGAGTATGAAAGGATGGGTTTTCTAGGATAGCTTCCTCAAAATGGGGATTCTTAGGCACTGATTCCTCTCTTGCCTGATCCCTACACCTCCTACTGGTGCATGAACATTGCTCTCAGCAACGTGTTCCTCGTGTTCTCCAGACATCTTTAAGCTATATCCCTTCTTCTGCATAAGCAGAAGTCTATAAGATATACTGGAGGACACAAGAACAGACTCAACACCTTAGTCCTATGTCTCTGTAGACTTAGCGAACCCTAGGCTCTAATACCAAAACTTTGTGATGGCCTGACATCGAATCAAGCCAAATCTCCACCAATAAATGCAGAATAATCATAAGCAGCAGATTAAAAAAATCACTAAAAATTAAAACCATTTTGCAAAGAGATCTATTTCCAGGAAACTCTTAAAGGAAGAACCAAACTTTATATACATCATGGTTCACATTGTACATACATTGTACCATCTCATCTCGAGGATAACATATAACAATTGCTTTATCAAAACCTATACATAAGTAACATAAAACCCTCAAGGCAATAAAGCCAAAATCTCAGATCGTTCATAAAACCATTACGTACTAAATCCAAGGACCTGAGAGTACAAAGATGAAACATAGGACATCTATCTACAAGACACGATAGGCAATGCACTCAACCTGAGATGTTACTACTTCCCCTAATGTTGTCCTTCCTCTATAGTATAGTCTGTATCTACTCGTATACGTCCACCTAAAAAAATTGTGGATCCTACATGGTGAGACACAAGTCCCAGTGAGAGATATAACTCCCCGCCAATAATGTTATTATCACAGATAAAAGTATAAAACTGAGCAGAGGTTCTTTTATATTAATAAGCAAGATTAATCACTGTTGATAAGTAAATTAGAATATTCTCATCTTTTAAAGAATTGTAACTTTCTATGATAGAGCAGTAAATCATCTATTCACTTTATAAGGGATATGAAGGACATGTGCATCATTTACCCCTCATATTATACCAACATCTCAATCTTGTCATGTGATAATATCATCATGGTATGATATTCATGAATCATTCTCATTTCTAGTTGTTGGCCTCAGCCAATCTGCTAGCCAGGTATTGGTTTCTACCAATCCTGTGAATATACATCATTATGTTCTAACCAGGTATTGGCTTATACCAATCCTATGAAATTAAAGCCATGTATTGGATTGTACCAATCCTTTAAGATTATAGTCAGGTATTGGATGGTACCAATCCTGTGAGGTTATAGCCAGGTATTGGATGGTACTAATCCTGTGAGATTATAGCCAGGTATTGGATTGTATCGATCCTGTGAGATTATAGCCAGGTATTGGATTGTACCAATCCTGTGAGATTATAGCCAGGTATTGATTGTACCAATCCTGTGAGATTATAGCCAGGTTTTGGATTGTACCAATCCTGTGAGATCATAGCCAGGTATTGGATTGTACCAATCCTATGAGATTATAGCCAGGTATTGGATTGTACCAATCCTATGAGATCTTAGCCATATTGCTATGGATTCCATAGTAGTTGGGATACCTTTATGTTTCCCTTTCACTTTCATTATGGGATATCAATCCCTTAAACTCATCATTGAATACTACATCACCTTTACTAAGCATTATGCCTCGGTGAAGCTATCATACCCATTTACATCCTTTATGTGATATAAGTATTCCTCATATCTCATTTCAGCATATTCAAAACACTATAGCCCTTATTTTGATATTACCATACAACATGTATGACCAAGATTTCATTATTATTATTATTACCATTTATTTTTATTTTTATTATTATTATTATTAATATTATTATTATTATTATTATGTTACGGGGTTCCCATTTCCCTAGTTTGTTTTGAACATTTCCATATCTTACATCAATTTCTAGATCATGAGACTTTTATAATCATCTTGTCACCTTTCACTAGGCAACATCCATCTCTAGGTCATAAGACCTATATAAATATTATACTTGTTGTACAAGTATTTCACATGACTTACAAGAGCCATATAATATGTATTATATGAAACATCATAGCTCATACTTAGTTATGCTCATTATCTCATGATACCATCATGGTTAGTATTTCATGATAACATCAATATCAAATACCTATCATTTCCATGAAATACAAGAGGAATACAACCTTCCCATCATTTGGGTTAGGGTTTCCCTTTTATTAACTGACTAGGGTTTCTAGTACGTTCATCAAGAATCAAAACCCTAATTCACACTCCACAAATATTTGGAGTATCAATGTATACTCATTACATGATTATTGTACAAGTATAATTTTCTCTTTCACCCTCACTAGGATGTTGATTACATCATACTCCATTAGGTTGGCTCAATCCTTCTCTCAAGGTACATTGGCCCATATTTATCAAAATGCATTAAACTCTTTATGTCTTAATGTATCATTTGACATAACACACTACATGTGTCACTCAATCAAGTGTATTAGATTGAGGTGCTTCCTCCATATTAGGTATAGAGGTGTAGGTATGCTTCCATATCAGGTATATATATGTATCCTCATCACCGTATCGTGCATGAGATATATCCTAATCTCCATATCATGCATCCATATCGGGTTACTCCACCTTTAGGGTTTGCATATCGGGTTTAACCCTTATGCTCATATCCCATCAAAACCTTCATGGTATCATCCTACCCTTCATCATGTGATGAGTGATAGGCTAGACAACTGATTAGTCTCAACTAGCTCAAGTGTAGAAACCGATAGGGGTGTGGGGTTCCAATGCATATTAGATTTCATAATACCATGCTGGGTTTCAACACCATATCAGGTTAGGGTGTATACTCAACACCATATCGTGTATAAGGTGGGTGCTTGACCCCATATCATGCACAAGATGTGTGTATGTGTCACTCATATCATCCATGAGGTTTAAACTCATTAGTATATCGTGCTAGTGGTGTGTTCATATTACCATATTGGTTACTCATCATCTAGGGTTTGCCATATCTAGTTAGAGGTATATGCTTGACTCCATGTCGTTCATAAGGTGTATACTTGACCTCATATTGTGCACATGGTGTATGCTTGACTCCATATCGTGCACAAGGTATATACTTCATCATCATATTGTGTATAAGATATATGCATCCTCATTGTATTGTGATAATGGTATGTTCACCTCACCATATCGGGTTAGAGGTGCTTCAACCCCATATTGGGTTGGACCATGATGATGTCATCATCATCAACATCTAGACTCTTGTTCTTACTATTCTAGTTCATGGACAACAGTCCTATGTCACTAATAGAACTCATGGATTCATCAATTATGCAAGAAAAATCGAATTGAAAGTAGATCATCAACTATGGAAAGATTGATGGTAAACAATAACATAATTGAGTTCAAGTTATATAACCCACCTCAAGAACAACGTCAAAGATCCAAGCTCCAAATCTTCACATTCCCAAGGTTGAAGATGAGCTTATCAAAGGTCCAAGACTTGAGCTCCTCAGCACTATGTATGATACTTCACCACTTGTGGCTGATATCCCTAACTTGTGGCCAATACCACTTTGCTATGTATGATACCACTTTGATATGGGTGATACCAAGGCTCTATGCACGATACCCCTTCACCTATGTACGATACTAAGACACTATGCACTATATCTAAGAGCTAGAGGTAGGTGCCACGTGTCCATGCATTGTTGAAATGTGTACATGCATGCACTCATATTTATCTTGACATGAAAAACACTTGAGGAAAATCTAGAGATGAAATTTCGGCCATCACTTATCTTGTTGGATAAGATATCTCAACTCAATCACCACTTTATTCACAACCCAATACAACTTTTCCAAGGAAGTTGTAAATGGATACACTTCACCTCCTTGAGGTGTTTAGCCCATCATGGACAAGGCCAAGAGTTCAAAAACTGATATGAGACTCCCTCTATGGCTCCTTGGCTGATAGGCACTCTTATATGAACTCTACAACCCAATACAACTCAAATTAGGGTTTCACATTCAACCCTTTCTTGGTCTTTTCATCACCAAGAGTACCATCACACAAATGTGATTCAAACATCATGTATCCTTATTTATTTGTCCTCTAGATGATACTAGGAGGAAGTAGGGACACTCTAGAGGTGGTAATTTTCATACCAACACTACATTTTGGGTAAATTACAATTTGTACCAAAATTGGTATACAAGGTACTAACATTATTCAAACAAGCTCAAACTTGGATTTTAGGCTTTCCAAAAGCCTACCCTTAGCATCATTATCTTTATTATGATGCTAAAACACATGAGGTATGTTCAAAATGTGACATATTGCAATATAACCCCTCATCTTGAGTAAATTGTATTTTGGTCCAAAATAAGAGAACATTGATCAAATGTTATTCAAACTGGACCAAACTTGAAACATAAGTTTGTCACCTAATAAAAAAACACTTTAGAGAATTATATTAAAGTTCTAAGCAACTTATTTAATCCAAAAAAATAGGGTTATCCCTAAACCTAGGTCAGGGATGTTACATGAAATCCTTGCTACCCAAAGTATTGTTGTGGTATTTTGGACAACAACACACATGGGTGATTAATGACCACATCTCATAGATCAAGTATATTGGATATCAAGTTAAATACATAGTTACTTTTTCTAAAACCATGGGGGGTTTGTTCATCTGGTTCCTCAGTAGGAAAAGAACCAAGATTACTATAATGGATCATTGTCTGTATTCTATAAAATTAGCTTAGCTCTCAACAAACATGTAACGATCACCATCAAATAGACAACCAAATCGTTACTAATTATGCAGAATTACCATAAACAATGGATTAACAAAAATCACTAAAATAAAAAACCATTTTTGCAAGGAGATCCTCTACCAGAAAACTCTTACTGAAAGATCCAAATCTTATACATAACATGATTTACATTATACGACACTATTTTAGCTCATCTCGAGGACAACATATAATAGTTACTCTATCAACACATGTATTGCAGAAACATAAAACCTCAAGGCATACAAGCCAAAATCTCAGACCGTTCATCAAACCATTACGAACCAACTACAAGGACCTGAGAGTACAGAGACGACACATAGGACTTCTATCTACAAGACACGACAGGTAGTACACTCAACCTGAGTTGTTACTGGTGCCCCAACTGTTGTTCCTCCTCTGCAGAAAGGTCTCTACCACCATGTGTACATACACCTAAAAATTGTGGATCCCACGGGGTGAGACAATTGTCCTAGTGAGAGATATAACTCTCTACCGACAATATTATTATCACAGATTAAGCATTATAAAACTGAGCATAAGTTCTTTTATATAATCATGTAGGATTAATCATTGTATGAATAGAGCAGAGTATTCTCTTTACTTAAGAAAAGTGATGCATATATCCATGGTGGAATAATAAGCCATCTATCTACTTTACAAGGAATATAAAGAAACATAAATATCTTCTATCAACTCAGATGTATAACTAAATTACGCATCAAACAATGTTTTTCGTATTCGGTCCTTAAGAAGATATGCTACACGGCTAAACATATTTTACAATCACACTTATGCCCTGAGGAGATGAAGTATACCCCGTTCGTCTCCAACTGACCACAAACTTCTCACAAGTAGGTACCATACAAGGTCAATGGAAGAGTCGACTGCCAAGACCTCACCTATCTCGTTCGGTACAAGACTACTGACAGTGACATCTCGTGTCAAACTACAAATGGATCGTGCAAGGGTACAAGGCATCTTTTCTCAGAGCTATTGCGTCAACATGTACTCTCTTAGGGGAACATCTACTAACAACCGTCCCCAGTTATGAAATTACTGAGTCATGGCATATAGCCTTACTCTAAGCCATGGGCCAGTTCACCGTGCTCAACATAGAGTATACAGTCGTAGTCACACTCGAGATAGGATAAGGCATATAGACAAATCCCCATTTATTTTGAGTTCATAAGGGGATCGTATCACACATGGCCGTCTGTACTTACGCCCCCACATATTCAAAAATATGCACTCCGGGTGATACTGTGGGGAACCCATTTTGCCATTCAGCAAATCCTGACACTGATAGAACTATGGTCAGGGCAACATTTTATGGTTTCTAATGATATATTAAGTGAATTAAAACATTCTTTTAGCATCAAACAAGTTATAAGCATTAATCACAACAAATGCTACAAAGAAAGGTGTAATACATCTATCAAGTACTTTTCTAATCTTTAGAACACATTTAGTTGCATAACACTTGGGATCTCAGTCCCTTATCACGTTATTGGGAATCCTCATCCCTTCACATCACCATTATCATGCAAACTGGATCTGGGTATTGAAACCCTTAGATCACCACATAACATTATTACCTCTATAATAGGTAACTATTACCTCTAGGTCCTCAGACTAAGGTATTCATTTCACTTGTTGTACAAGTATTTCACATATCTCACATGGTTTGATTAAACATCTTGTCACCTATCACTAGGCAACAATTATTCACACGGCTCACCAGGCCCATTTAAACATCTTGTCACCTCTTACTAGGCAACAATTATTCTGAACATATTGTCACCTCTCACTAGGCAACAATATCTTTTAGGTCATCAGACCACATACACATTATACAAGTATTTAGCATGCTTCACAAAGCTTATTCAATAAAAGAAGTATAAGCTTCCCATTATTAGGGTTAGGGTTTCTCTTTATAGCCGAATAGGGTTTCAAGTTCATATTATCAATCCGCACCCTAATTCATTACTCCACACATCTAGGAGCATATATTGATATCATAAGTATGCAATCATACTTATCTATTTTCATCATTTATCATTAAATGATTATCAACACAAGGTATGAGTTTCTCTATCTTCCTTACTAAGATATTGATTACATCATATCTGTGACATCCCGCCATCACAAATACAGTGAAACGCCACGCGAAAACGTGCAGAACCACCATAAACAACATATTACCAAAAACATGGGTTAATTAAAACTGATTGTAGAAAACATCATAAAAGAAAAAATATTACAACCAGATCCATTAACTACAAGGAAACATGTTATATTTAAATAAGCATGATATATGTCCATCATCACATAGGATCCAGATGTTTCTTATCCATCAAGGATACATCACATGTTTATATACATATCAGACCTAGCCAGGCCTACAATAGGTTACAAAAAGCCATACAGAGTTCATACATCGTAAAACCTAGTAAAAACACCTCCAAGGACCTGAGAGTACAGGGAGACTCTAAGACTCTACTACAAAACAACCACAACAGCAACATATCCAACCTTGCCTTATACTGATCTTCCTACTGCTCGGCTATAACCTCACGACCACCACCACGTCTAGCTCGATCACCTTAAAAGTTTAAAACCAGTGGGGTGAGAGACACAGTCCCAGCGAGAAACATAACTCCCCGCCAAAATATAAAATATCAGAAAAGCTAAAGCAGTATATAGCAGAAAACCAGATCATATTATGAAATATAAAGAACAAGATTATATATATAACAACTTACCATGATACCTGAGAAGAATATACTAGCTGCAAGAAGTACTTAAGGAATGTATATGAAATAATCATACATTATGCAAGGCCTCAACCAATGTTCTGTGTTTTCCCTAATTAAATATACTATACAGCTGGATTACCATTTATTATGCCCTGAGGAAGTGAGCCGTACCGCTCAAATCCAACCTTCGGTTGCGAAACCCAAAGCAGGTGCCATACAAGGTCAATGGAAGAGTCGAACTCCCCGAACTCAACCTCCTCATGGTCAGTTGACGCTATCCAAAGTAGGAATGCAATCTCTTGCTTAAGTGACCTCAATCACAGGGTCAGCTCCCGCAAGCTACCCTTTCCTCTAACCCACCTTGATACAGGTCACGACGCTAGTATATCTTGAGCCACAAGCTTGTTCATTGTGCTCCTGAGCCATGAATGCATTCATGCTCCATCACACTGAGCCATGAGACTATTCATCATCCTCTTATACACACCACGAGTCTACAACCAAAGTTGCACTCTAATCCTCCTATTTTCGGCTAGGAGAAACCCCACATATTCAACAATATGTGCTCCAAGTTAACCCGCAGGAGAACCTATTTCACCATCACCAACTACTGACGATGATGGATCTATGGCCAGGGAAAACTACATGAAAGGTTCATCTATAATTAATTAATGCATTTTAAGTGGATTGTTGGGGTCAACCAAGTTGTATTATTCAAACCATAAGCAATAGTAAACAACATAGATTCCTGTATTATGTGCCACACTGTTACTGCTATTCTCAATGCCATCAACATCATCATGATCCATCTCAAGGATCCAACATTACATGTTTCCACTTGGCCTCTTGCCAATCATCATGATCCATCACAAGGATCCAACATCATAGGGATTCCATCCCACCATAAGCACATGTTACCAATACACAGGCAACACTCATCTTATATCATCATAGTTCTCATAACACATAGTGTTCCTCATTATCTCACTATCAAGAGAATGTCACCAAGGACATCATTATAGTTCATACCTGAGTACACATCTCAATTGATGAAACATGCATGGTTAGTATGCTCAAGAGTAGATAAACACTTCATCATCGACATATAGTTGTGCCACATTAGATGAGCATGCATATAACATCCACATATAAGCATTCCAAACGATATTAGGGTTCAATCATGACCCTCACAACAACATATCGGGTAAGGGATAACCTTCACCAAAACATACCACGAACCTCACCAAAAGTGCAGCGTCCCTTAACAAAGGTATTAGTTACAACCAAGCCTTATGGGTATCAGATAAAGGCATCTAGACACATCTAGCTGTAACAGCCAGCACTATCGGCCAACACCATATCGGGCAAGCACCTAGCAAGCTGATAATGAGAAGCATCCTATCGTGCAACCTGTGTCGCCCAAGCGACACACCATATCGTCTATCTAGATCAACACAACGTCAAGACGAGCAAACACCTTATCATGTAACACCTCAACATCATCTCCCTAAATCAGTCGACACCAACATAGGGCACCAGGAAGATCACAAGAAAACAAGTATCATGCAACGTCCCATGGTGGGAAACATTGTGTTGTGAGGGGTAACGCTCAAGAGGCTAACACATAGGAGCATATCACCCAAGAACTCAAACCATCCCAAGGTACATACCAGGAAACACTACCCAAGAGGGTATCATGCATAGCAGCAGCACCATGCAACACCCTCAGCCCGACGCTCGCCCAACAAGATCACCTATCGTCCAAGGCATACAAGCCTTACAACGCCCAAGCTAACTCATCCTTAAAACACCATAAAGACCAAGTGATCCACAAGGTATCCACCTACTATATCACTCAAAACCTAACTCAAGGGAAGGAGATGGATATCAGGCATCCACATCATATCGCCCAAGATCAGTCGAGAGTGTTAGCTCACCTTGCAACAACCAGGTTGATTGAGGGGTATTGCCAACTCAAGCATGTGGGGCAGGATCTAGAGCTCACCTCACAACTCAAGGAAGGAGGGGTGTTGCTAAAAGCCTACCATCAAAGGCATGGCCGCTCATGTCGCCAAAGGTACCAACAAGGACATAACATGCAACTAGGGTAGATCACTATCTCAACACTAAGGGTGGAACCTCTATCGGCCAAGCCAACTAACCATGACGCCCAAATATCTAGAACATAGGCTCACCTCTCAACAAAAAAGTGAGAGAGGAGTATTGCCTCAAGGACACACTACCTTACACCTTTGGGTTAAGAAACTCTAAGCTCACCTCTCAACTAAATGAGAGAGGGGTGTTGCTTGATATTATATAACTCAAGAGATTGGCCAAAACAAGGATAACACACATATCGACCAACCTAGACTAGGGAGCATATCGGGAAACGAGGTTACTAACTAAGGCATGAGCATTTCTAGCAAGATATACATAGCCGATCAAGGAAACATATTAAAGCACCATGTAAAGAGATAGTATAGCTAGGTTATAAGTTATGTAACCCGCCTCAAGCACAAGCTCCAAGCTCCATCTCCAAGCTTCAGCCACCAACTAGAGAAGAGAAGCAGCAGGATGTATCGGCCACCACCAAGGAAGAAGAAAGCAACAGCTAAATCAGCCACCTCCTCTCCTTCCTTCTTCTCGTTCTCGGCCATCAAGGGAGAGCAAACGGCTAAGGGGCAAAGAGATCCCAAGAAAGAGAAAAGAGAGACATATATAGAGGAGGGCAAAGGGTAGGAACAAGCAAGGTGTCATCCACCCTAAGAACACTTGTCCATGGAGCAAAGCCACCTACTAGCTCGTCCACCTCCATTTGTCCAAAGCCTTCCTCTTGCTAGCAAAGAAAACGCCACATGTCTATAACAAGGTGATACAAATGATGCTAGGTGGAGGGGTGTGTGTTGCCCAACATGGCAACTCGACACACCCACCAACATCCCTTGTTCGATACACCTCCAAGCACCTCTTGCCCGATACACCAAGCAAGGAGGGAGGGCTTCAAGCCCAACAACAAGCCCAAGCTTAAACAAGCTCAAACGAGGCCCAAAACAACTCAAGCAAGGCATCCAACTCATCCTCTCAACCTTAGAGGATGCAAAGAGATACAAAGAGATCTCTCAAGGTAGAAATCTTGCACAGAAACCCTAGAGCTTGGGTAATTTGCAAGTTGCACCTCAACCCCACAACAAAACACAACAAACTCTAATCACACATCAGGTGATTAGGCAAGCCTCTAAACACTAGGTTTAGGCAAAGCAAACAGGGTAAGCCCAAAACGAAGCTCAGGGTCCTTACAAGCCATAAACCCCTAGAAAAGGATTTCACCCCCGAAATCTGAAGAGAAAAGTAAGGGATATTTCCTCCGCATCTCTTCCTCAAGATCCCACGTGGCTTCCTCAACGCCACAGTGATGCCGAAAAACTTTCACGAGTACAAGGTCTTTCCTCTTCATCTTCTTCACCCGTCTATCAAGGATCAACACTGGACCTTCCTCATAGGTCACGTCTTCATCAAGCTTGACCTCAATTGGCTGTATCACTATCTCTGTTCCTAGATGACTTTTCTTTAGCATACTAACATGGAACACTGGATGCAATCTGTGCAGCTCTGGTGGTAACTCCAACTTGTAAGCCACTTTTCCAACATGTGCTATTACTGGATATGGTCCCATATACCTAGGCTCCAACTTACCTTTCCTCCCAAACCTCAGCATGCCTTTCCATGGAGAGACTCTGAGATACACCTTATCTCCCACCTGGAACTCTAAAGGTCGGCGATGATTATCTGCATAAGACTTCTGTCTATTCTGTGCCGCTTTCAACTGTTGCCATATCACTTTGATCTTCTCTGTTGTCTGCTGTACTAACTCAGGACCTAAAAGCTGATACTCGCCAGACTCGTACCAACATAAAGGAGATCTACACTTCCTACTATACAAGGCTTCATAAGGTGCTATGTCGATACTCCACTGGTAACTGTTGTTGTAAGAAAAATCTATCAGACTGAGATGCACGTCCCAACTTCCTTGGAACTGTAGAACACAAGCTATTAGAAGATCTTCCAAAGTCTGAATAGTCCTTTCAGACTATCCATTTGTCTGCGGATGGAAAGTGGTATTGAACCTCAACTGCGATCCCAACGCCTTATGCAATTGTTCCCAAAAACGAATTGAGAACTGAGGACCTCTGTTAGAGACTATCGTTGCTGGAACACTGTGCAAACGCACTATCTCATCTACATATACCTGTGCAAGCTTCTCTGTTGTGTAGGTTGTCTTCACAGGAATGAAATGAGCAGACTTTGTCAATCTGTCCACTATCACCCAAATGGAATCATGATTCCTAACTGTCCTCGGAAGGCCAACTACAAAATCCATGGTTACATCATCCCACTTCCACTGTGGTATCGACATGGGTTGCAACGTTCTTGCCGGCTTCTGATGTTCTGCCTTAACTTGTTGACATACCGCGCATCTTTCCACACACTCAGCTACATCTTTCTTTAATCCGGGCCACCAATATAGATCTTTTAAATTATGATACATCTTGGTGACACCTAGATGCATAGCATACATAGACATGTGCACTTCCTCAAGCACTAACTTCCTTAGATTATCAGCATCGGGAACCATCATCCTGTTATGGTAACAAACTAGTCCATCCTCAGACTCATAGAAACCATCGCGCTTCTTGCTGCCAAACTCTGATCTGATCAGCTGCACTGTAGCATCTGCTTGATGTGCTTCTTTGATCTGTTGTCTCAACATAGACTTTACTTGCATTTGTACCAACCATCTTGCCAACAAAGAGACTTCCAACTGTACATTCATCTTCCGTAAACAGATGAACATATCCCGCCTATGGCATATCAAAGAACTCAACTGGCCTTTCTTCATGGGAAGAGAAGAAGACTTCCTGCTAAGCACGCCCGCTACTACATTTGCCTTACCTGGGTGGTACTCGATGGTGTAATCATAATCACTAATTAACTCCATCCAGCGTTGCTGACGCATGTTCAACTCATTCTGTGAGAAGATGTATTTCAGGTTCTTGTGATCCATAAAGATCTGAGACACTTCCCCATAAAGATAGTGTCTCCATATCTTCAACACATGAACCACCGCTGCCAACTCCAAATCATATGTCAGATATCTTTCCTCATGTTTCTTAAGTTGTCAAAAAGTAAAAGAAACCACATGATCTTCCTGCATCAGCACACAACCTAAGCCATTCTTGGAAGCATCACAGAAAACAACATAGCCTTTCCCCTGTTCTGGCAACACTAATACTAGAGCACTTGTCAGCTTCTTCTTCAAACTCTGAAAAGCTTGCTGACATTGACCATCCCAAACAAAAGGTACATCTTTTCTGGTCAACTTTGTTAAAGGCAACACGATCACAATGAAGTTTCTTATAAACCTCTGATAGTATCCTGCTAATCCCAAAAAACTACAAACTTCAGTCGGTGTCTTCGGTTTCTCCCACTCTACTACTGACTCCACCTTCTTGGATCCACCCTAATCCCTTCCGCTGAGATCACATGACCCAAGAAAGTCACTTCCTTCAGCCAAAACTCACACTTACTAAACTTGGCATACAACTGATGCTGTCGAAGAAGAGACAACGCTTGTCGAAGATGATGTTTGTGCTGTTGGTTTCTTTGACTATAGACCAAGATATCATCTATGAATACTAGAACAAACTAATCTAAGAATGGACGAAACACTTTGTTCATCAGATCCATGAATGTTGTTGGCACATTGGTTAGCCCAAATGGCATAACCACAAACTCGTAGTGCCCATACCTCGTCCTGAAAGCTGACTTTGGTATGTCATCCTCCTTGATTCTGAGCTGATGATATCCAGAACGCAGATCGATCTTTGAGAACATTGTTGCACTACGTAACTGATCAAACAGATCATCTATCCTCGGCAAAGGATACTTGTTCTTGATCGTAACCCTGTTCAACCTGTCGGTAATCTATGCACAAACACATAGATCCATCCTTCTTCTTTACGAACAGAACTGGAGCACCCCAGGGTGATGTGCTTGGCCTGATGAAACCTTTGTCAAGCAACTCTTGCAACTATTTCTTCAACTCTGCCATCTCTACTGGAGCCATCATGTATGGTGTCTGAGCAATAGGTTGTGTCCCTGGTACTAGATTGATTTCAAAATCAATCTCTTGAGGTGGAGGAACACCAAGAAACTCATCGGGAAACACATCTGTGAACTCTCTGATGACATGCACGTCCTGAAGGCTAGGACCTTTTGCCTTGGTATCCACAACATGAGCCAAGAACGCTCTACAACCTTGCCGTAATAGCTTCTCTGCCACCATTGATGAAACTAAACACATCGGAAGAATCTTTATATCTCCTTGTAAGATCCACTTCTCATTTCCGTCTACAAACACTGCCTGCTTGGAACCACAATCCAGCACAACCTTATACCTTTCCAAGGTATCCATTCTAAGGATTACATCGAACCCATGCATATCAAGTGGTATGAGATCCACTTGTATGTTGTGTCCCAAAAAAGATAGAATACAAGATGGTCACACTTCTCGAAGAATCACAAGACCAACAAGAGGGGTTTCTAACAACAAGCTTCTTTCTTACAACTAACAGGTAAAAGACAGCTATCAAGCATACTACGTGCGATAAAAGAGTGTGTAGCACCCAACTCAACCAGAACAGATATAAAGTAAGAAGAAGACAAATCAGAATGAAACAACTCCATCTGACCTGCCACCACTCACGGGTTGACTATCACCTCCGGCTAACTCATAGCATAGAATCGAGCCATTGCTTGATGTCATCCATGACCTCTACTTCATTGATCGTATGATCCTTCTTGTGACGCTTGGCCACGTCCTCTCCCTCTGGTGCCATTAGACTGCTATCTATCTGATCCTTGCTAACTCTGCCTCGGTTGTTACATCACTTTGACATCTCTTCTCGGGCAATTAGACTTTAGATGCCCCGTCTGTCCATAGAGAAAACATGACCTATCCCCTAACTGTGACCTAGACGGCCCAGTCACTGCTATTGAAGCTGTATTGTAGGCTCTACATGGCAAAAAACCACGCCCTCTTCCTTTACTTGGTGACCATTATGACGACGCACTGGAACTTTGCATGATAGAAGGTGTAGAAAACCTCATCTTCTTAAGGCCATCAAACCTCTGTCTTTGAAACTGAACAAGTCTTTTCTTTGACATATCCTCTCTCGTTTCTCGGACCGACTGCTCTATTCTCCGAATAGAGTCCACAAACATGGCAAACCATTCCTGCTTCTCCAAAGCAGCAACAGGTGTTGTCATCTCGGCGCTCAAACCTTTCTCAAACTATCTGATCCTCTCATCATTCGTTATCGCCATGTGAGGACATAACCTCAGTAGCTCCATGAACTTGGCTTCATACTCGATGATGCTCAGGGGACCTTGACGCAAATGCTCGAACTGGCTGATCTTCTCATCCAGATATGTCTTCGGGAAGTATTGGATGATGAACTCCCACCGGAAAACATCCCAACCGATCACCTCACCAGGTCACTTCTCCTCCTCGATGGCCCACCAGTGGCCAGCACTACCTTTCAGAAGGTAGACAACATGCTTGACTTTGTCTGCCTCAGGGATGTTGAGGATCCAGAAGGCCTTCTCAAGACCTGTCAGCCATAGATCTGCATCCGTTGGATCAGCCGTTCCAACATAATCCGAAGCTCTGAATCGGTGAAGCCGCTCGAAGGTCTTCCCAATGCCTAAAGATTCACCATGGGGAACCAATGCTCTTGGAGGAGGCACATGTAATCTCTCCACCATGTGATTCATCATAGCCATTAGCTGCCCCATAAGGTGTTGATAGGTAGGGTTCTCAAGAATGGTCAGGTCAAACTGGGGGACCTCAGGCACCCGATCTTCATGTGCCTGCATACTAGCTCCATCAATAGATGTAGCCGCACTGCTCTCGGCAGCATGTTCTTCATGATTCCCAGACATCTTTTAGCTTTATCTTCTGTTGGGGGCAAAATTTATTATAAGAAAATCTGGAAAAATCAAAACAATAGACACAAGCCTAGTCCTAGATCCCTGTAGACTCATCGAACCTAGAGCTCTGATACCAAAAACTGTTGTGACATCCCGCCATCACAAAGACAGCAAAACGCCACACGAAAACATGCAAAACAACCATAAACAACATATTACCAAAAACATGGGTTAATTAAAACCGATTGCAGAAAAAATCATAAAATAAAAACTATTACAACCAGATCCATTACCCATAAGGAAACATGTTATATTTACATAAGCATGATATATTTCCACCATCACATAGGATCCAGTTGTTTCTTATCCATCAAGGATACATTTCCTGTTTATATACATTTCAGTCCTAGCCAAGCCAACAATAGGTTACAAAAAGCCATACAGAGTTCATACATCGTAAAACCTCGTCAAAACTCATCCAAGGACCTGAGAGTACAGGGAGACTCTAAAACTCTACTACAAAACAACCACAGTAGTAGCATATCAAACCTTGCCTTCTACTGATCTTCCTACTGCTCAGATACAACCTCATGACCACCACCACGTCTAGCTCAATCACCTAAAAAGGTTGAAAGCAACGGGGTGAGACACACTGTAACATCCCTGACCTGGGTTATGAGTTAACCCTAGGTGTTTTTCCTAAATATGTAATTCAATCCTTGTGATTATCTTTTTGGCATGTAATTAAGTTCCTAAGGAACATACATTTTCATTTCTGTCCCTTTTAAACAATGATTATAGTATTGTTTGGTAATACATGGACCTATGTGCAAATTACCCAGGTAAAGGGTTTAACTTGCAAATTTCACAAGTTAAGATGTTCCTATGATTATGAGACATCATATGAGTGATTATGATAAGGTAAGATGGATTTCCCAAGCTTGGGCATTAAGATGCAGCTTGTGGAATGATCCTTGTGCTTGAAAACCCTAATTTGGATTAAAGTGCAATTTACCCAAATGTGGGGTGCAACTTATAAAATACACCATCTAGAACATCTTTTATGACTTTTGACATCATTTAAAATAATAATGATGAAGAGGGCACTTCATTTGAATAATTATACAATAAGGAACATTTTTTTGTAATTAAATCACCTAGTATGAGTAAAGAGACCTTTTATATATGTACCTTAGTGTGCATATTGGTTTTCTTTACCCTTAGATCTTGAGTTTTGATGGGATTTGATTAAGTTTTGATAGCTTGAACGTGCCTTAGAAATAAGGAGGGACTTGGATGAGAATTACATGCTTTAGAGGTCCTTATGGTGAAAATCAGCCTAAACTATATAAGCACCTTTCTTTCCAAACCAAGCAAATGTTTTCCTTCACTTACTCACTTCTTATCTTTCTCAACCGGACAAATCAAAGCTCAGGAGCTCAAGGGGAAGACCAACCTGTTCTAGGTAAGAGAACACCACCTTCTAGCTTGGATTCATGGAGGAAATCGTATTATAAGGTTGAATTCCTAGTTTTCTTACTTAGGTTCCTTGTTCTAGCCGACCATCCCCATCTTTTTCTTGAAGAATTGACCTTGGCTGACCTGTGGAGCTCAAGACGCCATTAAAGCCTTGAAGCTTGGAAGCTTGGAAGCTCTAGGAACCACGTTTGAGGCGCGTTTTATAACTCTAACTCTTAGCTTTGTTATGCATATCTTTGTTCTTGTTTTCTATGATTAGTTCTTCTTCTACCTCCCTTCCTCCTTGCTCTTTTGCAAGCAAAACGGTGGAGGAACCGACCTGAACAGAGGTTGAGGATGATGGGCGTGGATTCCTAGGTCACTTTATGAAACAACCTTGGACCCTTTTGGTCCAAACAGGTGCAACTCGTTTAAGGTCAAACGGGTTCAACCCGTTTGATCTCAAACGATCTTGCAAGATCGTTTGTATCAAAATGACCACAAGACCATATCATAGGGTTGACCAAGGTACGACCGTTTGAGGGTCTGTTCATAATGTATTGAAATTCTTTCCTACAAAGAATTATAATCTAACTCCTAACCAATTGAGAGTTGAAGGCACTTCAACGCCCTAACCCTAATCGGGTTGAAATTGCTGATTTTAAATATAGATCTTGTTGAGTTTTGGGTTGAAGGATCCAAACGGGTTCAAACCCATTTGGGGTTCACCCAAACGGTCTCACACTCGTTTAGTGACACCCCAAGACCGTTTGGAGGTCTAGGGTTAAGGAAAATTGATCCATTGTAGGTCCAATTTCAATAGGTTGAAGAATTGATAAAAAGTGCTGATTTTAGACCTAATTAGGGTTCAACCCTAATCAAATCAACTTAGATTTTGGTCAAACTTTGGGAAAACGGTCTCAAGACCATTTGGAGGTCATCCAAACGATCTCAAGACCGTTTGGGCCAAGTTTGGGCCCAATTGGAGTCCAATTGATTGAGGCTCATCCTAATTGACTCAATCTGTAAGTGGTTAACATGGCTTTGGCCAATTAAAGGCTTCAACATAGGAAACCCTATTCAAACATAACCTATGTGTCACCTTTTATGTTCATGCAGTTTGGACCCAAGTAAGTTCACACTCGTTTGAGTCCAAATGAGTTTACACTCATTTAAGTCCAAACGAGTCTATACTCATTTGATCTCAAACGGGTTCACACTCGTTTGATCTCAAACGGGTTCACACTCGTTTGATCTCAAACGGGTTCTCACTTGTTTGATCTCAAGTGGGTTCACACCCGTTTAAGATCAAGTGGGTCCACACTCGTTTAAGGCCCAAATGGGTTCTAGGTCATTTGAGGTTAAAGGAGTTCAAGGTCATTTAAGAATCAAATGGGTTGAAGGTTGAAGATCAAACCCTAAACCAATTGGAAATTTTCAAGGTTGATTATACTTAATCACTTGAAGGTGTAAATGGTTCAATGATGATCTAATCTAAACCATAATGGTAACTTAAGATATTAAAGGACTAAGTGATTAATGAATTGACCCATGAGGATGATCAATGGGTAATTTACCAAAATGCCCCTGAGAGGTTTAATTGAGTTATACCTTGTTCTAATCAAACCCTAATCACTTGATAGTGGTGATTTGGTTTATGTAGATCAAAGGGGACTTAACCCAACCTAATCTAAGTGGTGTAATCACCATCTACTAGTGATAGGAGAGAGAAAGTACCATTTATGGTGGAAACTCAAGTAAAATACCTTCAAAATACATGAATGTGCATGATTAGGATATGATCCACTTATGAGAGATCATGGAAACCCTAATTATGGTAATTGGTGAATCTTGATCTTATCTGAGGGCTTTAATGATGATGTTTCTCATACATGGTGATGTAATGAGATTAATTCACCATGAGGTGAATAGTAAACCCTAATTCTAGGGTGATGACATATATTGTGAATAGTAAACCCTAATTGATGAAAATCAGGGAATCTAACCCTTGTAAGAGTATAAGGGTACAACTCTTGATATGAACTGCTTACTATTATCAGTTGAATTAACCATGCAGGTTTTTATACATGATGGTGATCATATCCATGTAAGGATTATGATTTCATATTCATTGGAAGCATGTTATTAGCTTTATGAATAATGACATATGTTGATGCCTAGTAAGTGGCATCTTATGAGAATGATAGGCTGTGAGAGCCATGAATATCATCAAGGTCATGCTTGTCAAATGACTTGTGATTAGACAATTGAGAAATGATAATTGATGTGAGTTAGACTTGATACATTTAGTATTCTACTTTCATAGCTGCTATGCTAATGATTAATGTTTGAAAACATGTATGATGTTAAAAGAATACCGAAATGTACCTAACTAATCAAGTATAATCATACCATGTAGAGCCCTGATCATAGATCCATCATTGTCAGGAGTTAAATGATGGTGAAACAGGTTTTCCTAAGGGAACTCCTGGATCACATACTTTTGAGTATGTGGGGGAATATGGATGTGAATGCCCTTACATCCTAGTGTAGGAATTGATGTAGATGTATCTAGTCTATCAATCCTTCACTATGTGTTTATGCCGGGGTGATGTAACACTAATCTCCCGAGGAAATCTTTGTACTGCATCGATGAGAGATAAACAAGAAATCTTTCGATGGCGAAGAGAGTACATAATGCCACTGTGACTCTAACAGCGAAGTACCAGAATACCCTGGTAAGCTATAGTAGCCGAGACACTAGATGTCCTGCATGTTAATCCTCATACTGACTGAGGAAGATGAGGTAATAAGAATCCGACTCTCTTGATGACCTATGTATGATACCGATGCAACTTAATAGTGATCGGTTGGAGTATGAGCGGTATACCTCATCTCCGCAGGGCATAATAATGTTTGTAAAACATAATCAACCGCGTAGTATATCTGCTTAGGTTGAACTACGAGATACAATGATTGATGGTTACATTGTTTAGTATAGATGTTCTTCACATTCCTTAAATATTGTTGATCTACTTGATAACAATCTGTTGTTGATTACCTTAAAGCTTTATTGCTTATGTTGATCCGTGATTGCTATAATTAAGCTTCTGGCGGAGAGTTATAACTCTCGCTGGGACAATTATTTAAAATTATCTCACCCCGTAGATTTCAATTTTTTTTAGGTGGTCGTCGAGGATGAAGGAATCAATCTTCAGGTGACCTATATCAGCAACAGCAGCATCAGGAGCAGCAGTAAATCTCAGGTGGAGATTCAAACTGCTGAGTTGTGTAGTTGGATAGTCAGTCCTATGTGTTCTTTGTACTCTCAGGTCCTTGGAGTTATGGTATGAGATTTTGATTTGACTCTTGAGATTTTGTATCATGCTGTGTATAATTACTCAAGAAGTAATTTAACAGAGATGTAAACAGTTTATCTCCTTTTTTTGAAGGAAGTTTTATGGTTTCAATGTCTTATCTCAAAAAGTTTTAAATTTTTCGTGATTTTTAGTATTCCGCTGTTAATCGAATCGCTTCCGCTGAATTTAATCGTGTTTATCTCGGGTTTTGGGAGATCAGAGCCCACAATTAAGTGGTATTAGAGCTCTAGGTTCGCTGAGTCTACAGAGACATAGGACTTAGGATGTCGAGTCTAACCTTAGTGTTCCTTTCGTATCTAATAGAG
This sequence comes from Alisma plantago-aquatica, assembly GCA_963693085.1. Taxonomy (NCBI): domain Eukaryota; kingdom Viridiplantae; phylum Streptophyta; class Magnoliopsida; order Alismatales; family Alismataceae; genus Alisma; species Alisma plantago-aquatica. Next base: position 990,555,195 of record OY856413.1, on the reverse strand, counting down.
TCTTCTGCTTCTCAGGAGAAGAAGATTATTAAGGATGTCTGAACCACATGAAGAGTGCGTGGCGGAAAGTAGCGTTGCTGCACCTCGAGAAGGTGCAAGGAACCCAGAAATAGAACATCCTGTACCTGAGCCACCCAGGGAGCCACCTCAGTTTGACCCAGTTGACATGGGTAACCCAGCAGTTCAGACAATGTTCGGGCAGTTTATGACTGCCATGACACACATCACCGACAGGATGCCCATGCCTGCACCTAGGGCACCTGCCCAGCCTGAAGGACAAGGTATCGGTAAGACGTTCGAGTGACTTCGTCGTGTCGGAGCAACCGATTACTTTGGGACAGCTGACCCCGCAGATGCCGATCTGTGGTTAATCGAGTTAGAGAAAGCTTTCAGAATCTTGAATATCCCGGAAGCTGAGAAGGTTAGACATGCCGTCTATCTTCTAAAAGGAAGTGCTGGTCACTGGTGGACCATGGAAGAGCAGAAGAGGCCTGGAGTGGAGATCTCGTGGGAAGATTTTCGTTGGGGATTTGTCAATAGATACTTTCCAAAGACATTCCTGGACGAGAAGATCTCTCAGTTTGAGAGATTGAGGCAAGGCATGATGAACGTTAGCGAGTACGAAGCTAAGTTCATGGAGTTGCTGCGTTTCTGTCCGCACATGGCTGCCACAGAAGAAGAAAGTATTAGAAGGTTCGAGAAGGGTTTAAACGCCGACTTGACTACTCCCGTGTCTGCCCTAGAGAATCGGGAGAGGTTTGCTACCTTCGTTGAGTCAGTCCGAAGGATAGAGAAATCCGTAGTCGAGAAGAGGCAAACCCATAAGAGATATCCGCAGTTCCAGGGTTCTTCATCTAGGGACTTTAAGAAGTCTAGATTCTCTACACCTACACCTCCACCACCCAGATCTAGTTCTCAGACACAATGGAGACCGAGTAGAGGTAGGGGACGAATCCTACCACTACAAGAAACTCACAGTTCAGCATCAATGTCGGTCACAGGACCACCCAGACCACAACAACTGGAAAGAAGCTGCTACAACTGTGGGAAGGTGGGACACTTGATGAAGGACTGTAGGTCTAGGCCTGTCAATGTGACACAATCTCAGAGACAGAATCAAAAGGGATCACAGAGAAAGCAGTCTCAAGGAGCAGCTAGAGGACGTGGACAAGCGTCCCAAGCTGGATCGTCAGCACCAACTCAACCTCAGGCGACAACAAGGTTCTATGCTATGAACCCACCAGATGCAGTGGTCAATCCACGGGTTGTGGCAGGTCATATGGAACTTTTATATTCTGATATGTCTAAATCCTGCGTTGTATCTGTTTTGATTGACCCGGGTGCTATGCACTCCTTTATGACTCGAAGGGTGATTCATAACTGCAATATGACAGTCAGTCATAGGGCAGATAGTTTGTTGCTTGAGACTCCGTTGAGAGGGTCTACTGTGTTGCAGGAGGTATGCTCTCCCTGTAACCTCTTCTTTTCTGATCATCGCATTCAAGTGGATCTTATACCACTTGAGATGCAAGGATTTGATATAATCCTTGGGATGGATACCTTGGAAAGGTATAGGGTTGTCTTGGATTGTGAATCCAAGCAGGCTGTGTTTGCTGATGAAAGCAACACATGGATCTTTCAAGGAGAGAGAAAGATTCTACCCACCTGTCTTGTGTCAGCCATGGTTGCTGATAAGTTGATGAAGCAAGGATGTTATGCATTCTTGGACCATGTGGTAGATACTACCATGGAGAGTCCTAATCCTGCCGAAGTTCCTATAGTCAGGGAATTTGAAGATGTATTTCCTGAAGAACTTCCAGGTGTGCCACCGCCTCGGGAAATTGATTTTGAAATCAATTTAGTCCCAGATACGAAACCCATAGCCCAGACACCGTATAGGATGGCGCCTGCCGAAATGGCAGAACTCAAGAAACAACTTCAGGAGTTGCTTGGGAAGGGTTTTATCCGACCGAGTACTTCACCTTGGGGTGCTCCGGTTTTGTTTTTTAAAAAGAAAGATGGATCAATGTGATTATGCATCGATTATAGACAATTAAATAAAGTAACAATAAAGAATAAGTACCCTTTTCCGAGGATTGATGATCTCTTTGACCAGTTGTGTGGTGCAACCGTCTTCTTAAAGATAGACTTGAGGTCTGGATATCATCAACTCCGTATTAAGGATAGTGACATATCCAAGTCTGCCTTCAGAACAAGGTATGGTCACTATGAGTTCATAGTTATGTCGTTTGGACTAACTAATGCACCGGCTGCATTTATGGAACTTATGAATAGAATCTTCTGACCTTTCCTCGATCAGTGTGTTGTTGTCTTCATAGATGACATTTTGATCTATAGTAGAGATGCACAACAACATGAACAACATCTTCGTCAAGCTCTAACTTTGCTAAGAGAACATAAGCTATACGCTAAGTTTAGCAAGTGTGAGTTTTGGTTGCCAGAAGTATCTTTCCTTGGTCATGTGGTATCTACCTCGGGTATTCGTGTTGACCCTAAAAAGGTAGAATCTGTTCTACAGTGGGAACAACCGAAAACACCGACGGAGATTTGAAGTTTCCTAGGGTTAGCTGGCTACTACCGAAGGTTCATTAAGAACTTCAGTTCTATAGCCTTACCCTTGAATAGGTTAACCCGGAAGGATATTCCTTTTGTCTGGAGTGATAAGTGCCAGCAATCTTTTCAGTTGCTGAAGGAGAGGTTGACAAGTGCACCTGTGCTTGTGCTACCTGAGTAAGGCAAAGGATACATAATTTTCTGTGATGCCTCCAAGAATGGACTCGGGTGTGTGTTGATGCAGGATAAACAAGTGATTTCTTTTGCTTCCCGAAAGCTTAAGAAACACGAAGAGAATTATTCGACACACGATCTGGAGTTAGCTGCTGTGGTTCATGCCTTGAAGATCTGGAGATATTATCTCTACAGAGAGACATTCCAGATTTTCACAGATCACAAGAACCTTAAGTATATCTTTTCTCAGCATGAACTTAACATGAGGCAACGTCGCTGGATGGAGTTAATCAAGGACTACGATTGTACAATTGATTACCATCCAGGGAAGGCCAATGTGGTTGCAGATGCTTTGAGTAGAAAATCAGCAACATCAACCATGGATAGAGCACAACTAAGTTCCTTAGTATGTTCTAGAAGAGATATGCTTATCTCTTTAAGGCAAAACAATGTGCATTTGAAGGTGTCATTGTTGGCCGGTTTGTTAGCTGAGATGCACATAAAACCTACCCTAAGAGAGCAGATAAAGGAAGAACAACAAGTGGATGCTGTAGTGCAACAGATCAGATCTGAGTATGGTAATGGGAAGCAAGATGGTTTCCATGACTCAGATGATCAAGTGGCATGCTATCATGGGAGGATGATAGTACCTGATGTGGATAACCTGAGGAAGTTAGTCTTGGAGGAAGTTCATTCTTCGATGTATGTTATGCATCCAGGGAGTACCAAGATGTATCGAAACTTGAAAGATACGTATTGGTGGCCCGGGATGAAGAAGGATGTGGCTGAGTTTGTTCTGAAATGTCCAGTGTGTCAGCAGGTTAAGGCTGAACACCAGAAACCTGCAGGAACAATGCAACCTTTACCCATACCACAGTGGAAGTGGGACCATGTGACCATGGAATTTGTTGTTGGCCTACCTAGGACAAGCAAAGGGCATGATTCCATTTGGGTAATAGTTGATAGGTTGACAAAGACAGCTCATTTCTTACCTGTCAAAACAACCTATTCTGCTGAAAGGTTATCACAGTTGTATGTCCAAGAGATAGTGCATTTGCACGGAGTTCCTGTCACTATAGTTTCTGACAGAGGTCCCCAGTTTACAAGTCATTTTTGGGAGCAGTTGCACAGAGCCTTAGGCACCAAGTTAAGGTTTAGTACATCCTTTCATCCATAGACTGATGGACAGTCTGAAAGACTATACATACCTTAGAAGATCTGCTGAGAGCATGTGGTCTCCAGTTTACCGGAAGTTGGGATCTACACCTAAGCCTAATAGAGTTTGCCTATAACAATAGCTATCAACATAGTATTGATATGGCACCCTATGAAGCTTTGTATGGTAGACGTTGTAGATCACCCTTGTGTTGGTATGAGACTGGTGAACATCAGTTGTTGGGTCCTGATCTTGTGCAGCAAACCACAGAGAAGATTAAAGTGATACAACAACAGATTAAGACTGCACAGAATAGGCAGAAATCTTACGCCGATAGACGTCGTAGACCTCTAGAGTTCCAGGTTGGAGACAGAGTGTACCTCAAGGTCTCACCTTGGAAAGGAGTCCTTCGTTTTGGAAGGAAAGGGAAGTTAGCTCCCAGATTTATAGGGCCCTATCCAATCATTGAATGGGTTGGAAAGGTAGCCTATAAACTAGAGCTACCTCAAGAGTTGCAGAAGTTACACCCTGTGTTTCACATTTCTATGCTGAGGAAATGTCATCCTGACACCGAGTCAGTTCTACAACCTATGGAAGTAGAATTGAATGAAGATGTAACCTATGAGGAAGGACCAGTATCAATCCTTGATAATAGAATTAAAAAGCTAAAGAAGAAAGATATAAGCCTTGTGAAAGTCCTCTGGAACCACCGTGGTGTCGAAGAAGCCACTTGGGAACTAAAGGATGAGATGAGAAGGAAATACCCTGCTCTTTTCTCCTAGTATGTTTTATCGATTTCGGGGACGAAATCCTTGTAAGGGGTGGATAATTTGTAACATCCCTGACCTGGGTTATGAGTTAACCCTAGGTGCTTTACCTAAATATGTAATTAAATCCTTGTGATTATCTTTTGGCATGTAATTAAGTTCCTAAGGAACATACATTTTCATTTCTGTCCCTTTTAAACAACGATTATAGTATTATTTGGTAATACATGGACCTATGTGCAAATTACCCAAGTAAGGGGTTTAACTTGCAAATTTCACAAGTCAAGATGTTCCTATGATTATGAGACATCATATGAGTGATTATGATGAGGTAATATGGATTTCCCAAGCTTGGGCATTAAGATGCAGCTTGTGGAATGATCCTTGTGCTTGAAAACCCTAATTTGGATTAAAGTGCAATTTACCCAAATGTGGGGTGCAACTTATAAAATACACCATCTAGAACATCTTTTATGACTTTTGATATCATTTAAAAATAATAATTATGAAGAGGGCACTTCATTTGAATAATTATACAATAAGGAACATTTTTTTGTAATTAAATCACCTAGTATGAGTAAAGAGACCTTTTATATATGTACCTTAGTGTGCATATTGGTTTTCTTTACCCTTAGATCTTGAGTTTTGATGGGCTTTGTTTAAGTTTTGATATATTGAACGTGCCTTAGAAATAAGGAGGGACTTGGATGAGAATTACATGCTTTAGATGTCCTTATGGTGAAAATCAACCTAAACTATATAAGCACCTTTCTTAAGGAGGGACTTGGATGAGAATTACATGCTTTAGATGTCCTTATGGTGAAAATCAACCTAAACTATATAAGCACCTTTCTTTCCAAACCAAGCAAACGTTTTGCTTCACTTCCTCACTTCTTATCTTTCTCAACCGGCCAAAGCAAAGCTCAGGAGCTCAAGGGGACGACCAACCTGTTCTAGGTAAGAGAACACCACCTTCTAGCTTGGATTCATGGAGGAAATCGTATTACAAGGTTGAATTGCTAGTTTTCTTACTTAGGTTCCTTGTTCTAGCCGACCATCCCCATCTTTTTCTTGAAGAATTGACCTTGGACGACCTGTGGAGCTCAAGACGCCATTAAAGGCTTGAAGCTTGGAAGCTTGGAAGCTCTAGGAACCACGTTTGAGGCAGGTTTTATAACTCTAACTCTTAGCTTTGTTATGCATATCTTTGTTCTTGTTTGCTATGATTAGTTCTTCTTCTACCTCCCTTCCTCCTTGCTCTTTTGCAAGCAAAACGGTGGAGGAACCGACCTGAATAGAGGTTGAGGATGATGGGCGTGGATTCCTAGGTCACTTTATGAAATGACCTTGGACCCTTTTGGTCCAAACGGGTGCAACTCGTTTAAGATCAAATGGGTTCAACACGTTTGATCTCAAACGATCCTGCAAGATTGTTTGGATCAAAACGACCCCAAGACCGTTTCATAGGGTTGACCAAGGTACGACCGTTTGAGGGTCTGCTCATATTGTATTGAACTTCTTTCCTACAAAGAATTATAATCTAATTCCTAACCAATTGAGAGTTGAAGGCACTTCAACGCCCTAACCCTAATCGGGTTGAAATTGCTGATTTTAAATATAGATCTTGTTGAGTTTTGGGTTGAAGGATCCAAACGGGTTCAAACCCATTTGGGGTTCACCCAAACGGTCTCACACTCGTTTAGTGACACCCCAAGACCGTTTGTAGGTCTATGGTTAAGGAAAATTGATCAATTGTAGGTCCAATTTCAATAGGTTGAATAATTGATAAAAAGTGCTGATTTTAGACCTAATTAGGGTTCAACCCTAATCAAATCAACTTAGATTTTGGTCAAACTTTGGGCAAACGGTCTCAAGACCATTTGGAGGTCATACAAATGATCTCAAGATCGTTTGGGCCAAGTTTGGCCCCAATTGGAGTCCAATTGATTGAGGCTCATCCTAATTGACTCAATCTGTAAGTGGTTAACATGGCTTTGGCCAATTAAAGGCTTCAACATAGGAAACCCTATTCAAACATAACCTATGTGTCCCCTTTTATGTTCATGCGGTTTGGACCCAAGTAAGTTCACACTCGTTTGAGTCCAAACGAGTTTACACTCATTTAAGTCCAAACGAGTCTATACTCATTTGATCTCAAACGGGTTCACACTCGTTTGATCTCAAACGGGTTCCCACTCGTTTGATCTCAAGTGGGTTCACACTCGTTTAAGATCAAGTGGGTCCACACTCGTTTAAGTCCCAAATGGGTTCTAGGTCGTTTGAGGTTAAACGAGTTCAAGGTCATTTAAGAATCAAATGGGTTGAAGGTTGAAGATCAAACCCTAAACCAATTGGAGATTTTCAAGGTTGATTATACTTAATCACTTGAAGGTGTAAATGGTTCAATGATGATCTAATCTAAACCATAATGGTAACTTAAGATATTAAGGGACAAAGTGATTAATGAATTGACCCATGAGGATGATCAATTGGTAATTTACCAAAATGCCCCTGAGAGGTTTAATTGAGTTATACCTTGTTCTAATCAAACCCTAATCACTTGATAGTGGTGATTTGGTTTATGTAGATCAAAGGGGACTTAACCCAACCTAATCTAAGTGGTGTAATCACCATCTACTAGTGAGAGGAGAGAGAAAGTACTATTTATGGTGGAAACTCAAGTAAAATACCTTCAAAATACATGAATGTGCATGATTAGGATATGATCCACTTATGAGAGATCATGGAAACCCTAATTATGGTAATTGGTGAATCTTGATCTTATCTGAGGGCTTTTATGATGATGTTTATCATACATGGTGATGTAATGAGATTAATTCACCATGAGGTGAATAGTAAACCCTAATTCTAGGGTGATGACATATATTGTGAATAGTAAACCCTAATTGATGAAAATCAGGGAATCTAACCCTTGTAAGAGTATAAGGGTACAACTCTTGATATGAAATGCTTACTATTATCAGTTGAATTAACCATGCAGGTTTTTATACATGATGGTGATCATATCTAGGTAAGGATTATGATTTCATATTCATTGGAAGCATGTTATTAGCTTTATGAATAATGACATATGTTGATGCCTAGTAAGTGGCATCTTATGAGAATGATAGGCTGTGAGAGCCATGAATATCATCAAAGTCATGCTTGTCAAATGACTTGTGATTAGACGATTGAGAAATGATAATTGATGTGAGTTAGACTTGATACATTTAGTATTCTACTTTCATAGCTGCTATGCTAATGATTAATGTTTGAAAACATGTATGATGTTAAAAGAATACCGAAATGTACCTAACTAATCAAGTATAATCATACCATGTAGAGCCCTGATCATAGATCCATCATTGTCAGGAGTTAAATGATGGTGAAACAGGTTTTCCTAAGGGAACTCCTGGATCACATACTTTTGAGTATGTGGGGGAATATGGATGTGAATGCCCTTACATCCTAGTGTAGGAATTGATGTAGATGTATCTAGTCTATCAATCCTTCACTATGTGTTTATTCCGGGGTGATGTAACACTAATCTCTCGAGGAAATCTTTGTACCGCATCGATGAGAGATAAACAAGAAATCTTTCGATGGCGAAGAGAGTACAGAATGCCACTGTGACTCTAACAGCGAAGTACCAGAATACCCTGGTAAGCTATAGTAGTAGAGACACTAGATGTCCTGCATGTTAATCCTCATACTGACTGAGGAAGATGAGGTCATAAGAATTCGGCTCTCTTGATGACCTATGTATGATACCGATGTGACTTAATAGTGATCGGTTGGAGTATGAGCGGTATACCTCATCTCCGCAGGGCATAATAATGTTTGTAAAACATAATCAACCACGTAGTATATCTGCTTAGGTTGAACTACGAGACACAATGATTGATGGTTACACTGTTTAGTATACATGTTCTTCACATTCCTTAAATATTGTTGATCTACTTGATAACAATCTGTTGTTGATTACCTTAAAGCTTTATTGCTTATGTTGATCTGTGATTGCTATAATAAAGCTTTTGGCGGAGAGTTATAACTCTCGCTGGGACAATTATTTAAAATTGTCTCACCCCGTAGATTTCAATTTTTTTTAGGTGGCCGTCGAGGACGAAGGAATCAATCTTCAGGTGACCTATATCAGCAACAACAACATCAGGAGCAGCAGTAAATCTCAGGTGGAGATTCAAACTGCTGAGTTGTGTAGTTAGATAGTCAGTCCTATGTGTTCTCTGTACTCTCAGGTCCTTGGAGTTATGGTCTGAGATTTTGATTTGACTCTTGAGATTTTGTATCATGCTGTGTATAATTACTCAATAAGTAATTTAATAGAGATGTAAATAGTTTATCTCCTTTTTTTGAAGGAAGTTTTATGGTTTCAATGTCTTATCTCAAAAAATTTTAAATTTTTCGTGATTTTTAGTATTCCGCTGTTAATCGAATCGCTTCCGCTGAATTTAATCGTGTTTATCTCAGGTTTTGGGAGATCAGAGCCCACACACACAATCTCAAAGAGAAACATAACTCCCCACCAAACTACAAAATCTCAGAAAAGCTAAAGTAGTATATAGCATATAACCAGATCTTATTATGAAATATGAAGAACACGGTTATATATATAACAACTTACCATGATACCTAAGAAGCATATACTAGCTGCAAGAAGTACTTAGGGCATGTATATGAAACAATCATACATTATGCAAGGCCTCAACCAATGTTCTGTGTTTTACCTAAGTAAATATACTATATGGATGGATTACCATTTATTATGCCCTGAGGAAGTGATCCGTATCGCTCAAATCCAACCTTCGGTTGCGAAACCCAAAGTAGGTGCCATACAAGGTCAATGGAAGAGCCAGACTCCCTGACCTCAACCTCCTCGTGGTCAGTGCATGATATCCAAAGCAGGACCGTAGTCTCTTGCTTAAGTGACCTCAGTCATAGGGTCATCTCCCACAGGATACCCTTTCCTCTAGCCCACCTTAGTACAGGTCACGACGCTAGTATATCTTGAGCCACAGGCTTGTTCACCGTGCTCCTGAGCCATGAACGCATTCATGCTCCATCACACTAAGCCATGAGCATGTTTACCATGCTCTTATACACACCTTGAGTCTACAACTGAAGTTGCAATCTAATCCTCCTATTTTCGGCTAGGAGAAACCCCGCATATTCAACAATATGCGCTCTAGGTTAACCCACAGGAGAACCTATTTCACCATCACCAGCTACTGACGATGATGGATCTATGTCCAGGGCAAACTACATGAAAGGTTCATCTATAATTAATTAATGCATTTTAAGTGGATTGTTGGGGTCAACCAAGTTGTATTATGCAAACCATAAGCAAGAGTAAACAACATAGATTCATGTATTCTATGCCACAATGTTACTGCTATTCTCAATGCCATCAACATCATCATGATCCATCTCAAGGATCTAACATTACATGTTGCCACCTGGCCTCTTGCCAATAATCATGATCCATCATAAGGATCCAACATCATAGGGATTCCATCCCACCATTAAGCACATGCATGTTACCAATACACATGCAACACTCATCTTGTATCATCATAGTTTCATAACACATAGTGTTCCTCATTATCTCAATATCAAGAGAATGTCACCAAGGACATCATTATAGTTCATACCTGAGTACACATCTCAATTGATGAAACCTGCATGGTTAGTATGCTCAAGAATAGATAAACACTTCATCATTGATATATACTTGTGCCACATTATAAGAGCATGCATATAACATCCACATATAAGAATTCCAAATGATATTAGGGTTTCAAGCATAACCCTCACAACAACATATTGGGTAAGGGATAACCCTCACCAAAACATACCAAAACCCTCACCAAAAGTGCAGCGTCCTTTATCAAAGGTATCAATTACAACTAGACCTTATAGGTATCGGCAAAAGGCATCTAGCCACATCTAGCTGTGTCATCCAGCACTATCAACCAACACCATATCGGGCAAGCACCTAGCAAGCTGATAACGGGTAGCATATTATCGTGCAACTTCTGTCACCCAAGCGACACACCATATCATCCATCCAGATCAATGCAAAATCATGACGAGCAAACACCTTATCATGTAACGCCTCAACGTCATCTCCCTGAATCATTGACATCAATAAAGGACACCGGGCAGATCACAAGCAAATAGGAATCATGCAACGTACCATGGTGGGCAACGTTGTGCTGTGACGTGTAATGCTCAAGAGGTTAACACATAGGAGCATATCGCCCAAGAACTCAAACCATTCCAAGGCACATACCGGGAAACACTACCCAAGAGGGTATCATGCATAGCAGCAGCACCATGCAACACCCTCAGCCCGACGCTCGCCCAACAAGATCACCTATCGTCCAAGGGATACAAGCCTCACAACACCCAAGCTAACTCATCCTTAAAACACCATAAAGACCAAGGGATCCACAAGGCATCCACATACTATATCACCCAAAACCTAACTCAAGGGAAGGAGAGGGATATCAGGCATCCACACCATATCGCCCAAGATCAGTCGAGAGTGTTAGCTCACCTTGCAACAACCAGGTTGATTGAGGGGTATTGTCAACTCAAGCATGTCGGGCAAGAGCTAGAGCTCACCTCACAACTCAAGGAAGGAGGGATGTTGCTCAAAGCCCACCATCAAAGGCGTAGACACTCATGTCACCTAAGGTACCAACAAGGACATAATGTGCAACTAGGGTAGATCACCATCCCAACACTAAGGGTGACACCTCTATCGGCGAAGACAACTAACCATGATGCCCAACCATCTAGAACATAGGCTCACCTCTCAACAACAAAGTGAGAGAGGGGTATTGCCTCAAGGACGCACTACCTTACACCTTTTGGTTAAGAAACCCTAAGCTCACCTCTCAACTAAATGAGAGAGGGGTGTTGCTTGAGATTCCATAATTCAAGAGATCGGCCAACACAAGGATAACACACATATTGGCCAACCTAGTCTAGGGAGCATATCGGGCAGTAAGGTTACTAACTAAGGCATGATCATTTCTAGCAAGATATACATAGCCGATCAAGGTAACATATTAAAGCAACATGTAAAGAGATAGTATAGCTAGGTTAGAAGTTATGCAACCCACCTCAAGCACAAGCTCTAAGCTCCATCTCCAAGCTTCGGCCACCAACTAGAGAAGAGAAGCAACATGATGTATTGGCCACCACCTAAGAAGAAGAAATTAGTAGCAACAGCTAAATCGACCACCTCCTCTCCTTACTTCTTCTCGTTCTCGGCCAGCAAGGAAGAGCAAATGGCTAAGGGGCAAAGAGATCCCAAGCAAGTGAAAAGAGAGACATATATAGAAGAGGGTAGGAACAAGCAAGGTGTCGTCCTCCCTAAGAACACTTGTCCATGGAGCAAATCCACCTACTAGCTCGTCCACCTCCACTTGTCCAAATCCTTCCTCTGGCTAGAAAAGCAAAAATCACATGTCCATAACAGGGTGACACAAATGATGCTAGGTGGAGGGGTGTGTGTCACCCAACATGGAAACCTGACACACCCACCAACATCCCTTGGCCGATACACCTCCAAGCACCTCTTACCCAATACACCAAGCAAGGAGGGAGGGCTTCAAGCCCAACAACTAGCCCAAGCTTAAACAAGCTCAAACGAGGCCCAAAACAACTCAAGCAAGGTGCCCAACTCATCCTCTCAACCCTAGAGGATGCAAAGAGATACAAAGAGATCTCTCAAGGTGGCAATCTTACACAGAAACCCTAGAGCTTGGGTAATTTGCAAGTTGCACCTCAACCCACAAAAAAACACAAAAAAATCTAATCACACCTCAGGTGATTAGGCAAGCCTCTAAACACCAAGTTTAGGCAAAGCAAATAGGGTAAGCCCAAAATGAAGGTCAAGGGCCTTACAAGCCATAAACCCCTACAAAAGGATTTTGCCCCCAAAATCCGAAGAGAAAAGCGAGGGATACTTCCCCCGCATCTCTTCCCCAAGCTCCCACGTGGCTTCCTCAATGCCATGGTGATGCCAAAGAACTTTCATGAGCACAAGGTCTTTCCTCTTCAGCTTCTTCACCCGTCTGTCAAGGATCAACACTGCACCTTCCTCGTAGGTCACGTCTTCATCAAGCTCGACCTCAACTGGCTGTATCACTGTCTCTATTCCTGGATGACTTTTCTTCAACATACTAACATGGAACACTGGATGCAATATGTGCAGCTCTGGTGGTAACTTCAATTGGTAGGACACTTTTCCAACACATGCTATCACTGGATATGGTCCCATATACCTAGGAGCCAACTTGCCTTTCCTCCCAAACCTCAACACGTCGTTCCATGGAGAGACTTTGAGATACTACTTAGAGACTTAAGCAAAACTCCTAATGTTAAGCCATAACCCAGGTCAGGGGTGTTACAAAACCATTTCCCAAGATACTAAACCTCAAAAAATCTCAAACATCAAAAAACACTCTAGTACCTCTCCAACGCTCCAAATTGTAGTCTCTAAGTAGAAGTTGTACTCTCTATGTCAGGTGTATGACTCTATCGACCAGCTACGATGATTATGAATGGAGGACATGCTGAGACCCTCCAATCTATAGACCCCTCTAATGGGTGAGGGCATCTTAGGCAGATTAAGGATGTATAAATGGATAAAGGCTTGTCCCATATATGGCAAGCAGCCATGCCAACCATTGGCCTCTCTTTATGTAGTTATACAAAACATCATGTATGCAAAAAAAACAAAGGAACTTGCAAAAACTAGTTTTTGTATCACCATGAGATTCGAACCTGACTCTCTAAGATTCTTGAAAGTTGACCACAATCTGCCTCAATCTATAACCCCTCACATTTTATTTTTGTACATGATTCTCAATTATCTTATTGCCTCGAGGTGACACCCTAGGTTGTCCCTCCTTAGCATTGGTCCCATAAAACCTACTATTAGAGGTTCCATATCATTAAGATGATGCCAGTCACCAACCGCCCTGTCAACCCTTCGTTGACATTCCTCCAATAAACCATGCCAAAGTCAAGCTTAAATATCTTGCTGCGTAGGTAGATCCATGTATTTGCTGATGTAAACATCATGTACCTTGATTTCTCCTAAGAATTCCTTCTCTTTCCAAGCCTCTAGGATATTACTAGGCTCCCCTTACCCTGGTAAATCTAGGTCCTTGGTTAAATCCTAGATATGTCCTTAGCCTTGAGCCAAATGATGAGATGCCTCATCTTTTTATTTTCAATCTGACTTGCACATCTACCCACCAAGAGGCACCATAGAATGATAAGGGGGAGAAGCCCCCATACCATCCCCACACATTTATATGTGCATGTGATCCCTCAACAGACTCTAAGGGACATCTCTAGAGTATCTAACCAAAATAGTGCGTTCATGTCCAAAACAAACTATGCCTCAACCAAGGTCAACCTCATTGTCTCTCCTCTTAGGAAGATTTGTCCCAGGGATTCCATCTCTCCCTAGACACAACATTCACATGTAGAAGTAACATGTATGTTGCATGCTCTAATGTGGTGATCAGTGGGAAACACCTTATTCCTCAGCTTCCAAATAAAGATGTCAATCTTCAAAGGTAGCCTATGGTCCCAGGCCTAATACATCCCTGATTATGGCCTTCCTCATGTTTCACTTACCCTCCTAATCACCTCACCCACCAAATTTAGGTAGAAAGCCCCATTTTCATTTTGAACCCAAATAGGATGGTCTGCAATCCAAAATTAGCCACCCTCCCTATTTCAAAACATCCAAGCCTTCAAAATAGATACATTTCTCAATCAAACCCTCTATCCCATGTCCCGTCCCTATTGAAAAGATATTAAATTTCTTAGACTTGAATCAACCATCCCCATCCTCTTATATATGTTATAGAAGGTCCCTAAAAATCGATGTAGCCACCAAGAAAAATGCTCTCCCACCCCCAGTTTCCCACCTTGTGTGTTTCATGACCAGTGGAAAATCGTCCCAAACCCTTTTGAGAAAACTGAGACCCCTTGAAAAATTTCACTTACTATAATAAGATCAAAATGGGCATCAAAGGTGATACATAGAAAGAATAAGCCTTGAATTAATTCTCATGAATACATTCCCTATACTAATAGGTTTATAGTCTTTGAGGGTATCATGTGCATCTATCTTGGGTATGAGGATAATTTCTAAGCATTTGTGACCTCTATGTATCTTAATAATGCTTATTTAGTGTGTAATGAACTCCATCAAATCCATTTTGAGTATATCTCAGACAACATTTTAAAAGGATTTTTATAAGCCCATTTGTGCCTAGCGATCTTTCTTCATCCATTTCATCTAAATTATTATGTACCTCTTCCACTGATACCCCTTTGGTAATCTTTAGATTTTCATCTTCATTCACTATCATGCTGTAATTAGTGGAGCCCGATATGGGACCCAATCACTTAATCAACTAAACAAAAGGAAAATATACCCAATGCCAAATATCACCACATGGGTAACGATCCAATTCATTCGATCAGTATGTTCAAAGCACAAAAAGTGTATCATTAGAATATAAAAACATATGACTGTTATATTGTTAAAACTAAATATGTGTGATAAGTAAGTTTTCATATATCCATTCTTTAATGTTCTAATTCTTTTGTTCTTGAATTTAGACTTCAATTTATCATCATTGGACCATTTGACAAGTTGGTGGACATATGATGAATGGTTATACCTTGTGTAAATAGAAATACATATTGATTTTGAATTGATACTCCTTTTCATATTTTCCATACCTAACCCTAGGCTCTCACACCTATTAAAACCCCTCATTTGAGTTTGTTTTTTCCCCAAAAATGCAACCCTACCCTTGATTTTTTCTCTCGCATCCTATTGCAGATTTTCCCAAACCAAGCATGGTGCCATTTCTACTATTCATAGAGTAGCCTGCACCTCTCTCTCTCCTCGATAAGTTTCTCTCTCTCTAAAACTTGCATGATCATAACTTCTTCATGATTTATCAAAAATGGTCAAGTTTATAGTCCATTTCAATTGCAAGAGCTAGATAGACATGATGGAAATTCTTTTTAACATCTAATTCCTGAACCTTCTACAAGTTTTCTGTACTCATAGTCTTTTATGGTGACTTTCAAATTAAAAGTTGGAACCTTATCTATATTGACCATCTTATCATGAAACCTTTCAAAATTAATATCTAATCTATTATTAGAATCATAATCTTAAACTTTATAATGTAGACTTGAATCTTTATATAGAGTATGGGTCTCTTGATGTTCCAATAACCTATTTGATCATTTAGCCACAAGAGTATGTTGGATATTTGATATTGTTAACGAGTTAATAGATTTTTCTATTTGTTTGTTTAAAAGAGGAATGATTCTTATTATGGTCACGGGGAACACATACCTTAGATCTTATTCTTTTGGATTCCAAAATTCTCAAACAACAAATCATGACCATGATGCTTTGACCGGGCCTTGACCCTACTCCCAAAACTTCTTTGTTCCATGTTTTGAAGCTCATTTCAGATATTTTGACTTCTGAAGAGTCTACAAGATGCATCTCCCCATGAGGCAATTTTCAATGTTCTTTGATCACCCCCATAATTGCCTCATTCCTAAGTATGGATGTCCTGAGTAATCCCTAGTTGAAACTTAGGTATAGAAACAAGAAATTATTTTGTTCTTTCATTCTAACTAGATAATCATCCTCTATGTAACAAAATTGGCCTATTTCGATTGCTGGACCCTCTATCTCATCTACCCCACACCATTAGGTTCCTTTCTTGCTAATCTACCCATGTGAACCTACTACTTGTGAAGGGGATCTCTAGAAGATGAGATAAGATCCATGCACTAAAGTATCTCATCACTATGTGACATGGTTCCTCGCCCCAACCCTCTCCTTCCACACCACATATGCATTTAGGTTTCCTGATAAAATCCATGGAGTCCCCTCATTTCCCTCATTAAAAATTGACATTTAATCCCACAAGGACTATCGTTCTAACCTAGTACATGATGTGTATACTATTGAAATCCACATCCATGTACCTCTAGGTTCCACCTCCATTGTTATCTATTATTTTGACCTTGTCACCAAGCATGGAGATGAACTTGAGAGTAAGTAAAATGATCCTTTTCCCTTATATCACCATTCATGATATCTCAATCCAACCCTAAGATCCACTGATCTTCCAAGCCTCTATCAGAGTCTAAGAAAGGAGCTAAAATTCTAAAAAGGAACTGATCCCTCTCCTTAGGAAATTTCTCAACTCTATCTTGACTCCTATCATTTCCACTTATATATTATTCCACGCAATGAACCCATCCATCGTAAATAGAAGCTCCTAAGGCCCTCCCTATCTTAGAAGGATCAGGACCCCAAGCTTCTCTACTCCCTCCTCCTATTTGGGTGTCTCTCTTAGGAATGTAATGCTATGGTTTAACTCATCCCTCTAACCGCTCCCAAACCAACCTGAGTTGTACCATATGATATCATCCTCTCTCCATGTCGACTAAAATGACCCTAGGTATAGGTCATATTTTACCACCCCTCCCCACACGGCTAGGGAAGGATCCCCCAAATGCATCGAGCACCCTCCACGGTAAGTACTTTCTCTATTAGGTGTGTCAAACCACTTGATTGGTATGGGACAGTGAAGAAACCCCTCTATTTTAGACCCCCCCCCCCCACAACAAGATCCAAAAAATGGTATTGCATGCACATAGTAGAAATTTAAAAGTAATTGAAAGTGAGGATGATACTAGGGTCTTGAGGTCACAACTACATTCTCCCTTACTCTTATCATACTTTCTATCTTCAAGATCCATATGACTTTGGCTCTAGTTGTTGCATATGATCTTCCTGACATCCATGAGATATTGCATGCTTGTTGTGACGCCCCGATGCACCACAAAGCGAGATTACTCAAAACAAAATGTAGTCAGATTACTAACAAACCATATTACCACAAAATAGGGTAAATTAAATCTGATATCAAAACCCACCTCAAGTGGAAGCATATAACATCTGCGTCCACAAAAGCCACTTGTCATATCTCATATCGAAACATTATTACAAGATATTATTCACTAGCTCACTGGCCATAACATGTTACAACAGGTAACCTGTTCATATACATACATGCCATATCTGCGCAACAAGGCATATAGCTAAAATGTCATATCGATATATAATATCTACAAAACACCCCAAGGACATGAGAGTACATGGACGACACATAGGAATCTACTACAAAATACTAGCAACACATCCAACTCTTACACAACTACTACTCCTCTTGTTGCTCAGCCTCAATCGCATAATCTCTACCACGTCGTGCATGACCACCTAAAAGATGTGAAAACTAATGGGGTGAGACCAAATGTCCCAACAAGAGAAATAACTCTCTACCAACGTCTATTAAAACATAGATAAACTAAAGCAGATAGAAAACATTAATATCAGGTTGAGCAGATTCAGCTAAATGATATATATTAAACTGGCACTACTACAAAAATGGCTTATAACGTCACTTTTACTGGTGTCGGTTGTAATACAAAACTGATACCTAAACCATACAACATCGGCGTTTAAAATAAGCCGACATCAATCTGTGAAGGGCGACCAGACACGAGTATCGCTTTTATTCAGTGTCGGTTCCTTAATAAGAAACCGACACCTAAAAGTAACCACCAAAACCAAAATTTCCAGCGAAAAAAATTGCCTCCAAAAATTGACATACATCGTCAGTTTTTAAGAGAGGAACCGAAAACTAAAGGTTTTCTGCGAGACAGAAATTTGCTCACTTTTTATCGTCGGTTTTGTGACAATAACTGATGCCGTTGTGTTTTCGCGCAAATAACCGCGAAAATTTTCACCTCCCTTTAGTGTCGGTGGTTTGTTGCAAACCGACACTTAAAGTTTTTATTGTCGGTTTTTGTTAGCAACCGACACCGAATGTTAACCTAATATCGTGCGAGCGAGCCTGACTCTTCCCCTTTCTCTCTGTGATTGCAATCGGCTATTAGGGTATGGTGATTCCGGCATTCTCCTTGCTCGCCGACGCCGTGAAGTGCCGCTGTAAAGCGTCGCCGTGAAGCGCCGTCGTGAAGCGCCGATCTCCTTGCCGCCTCCGTGAAGCGCCACCGTGGAGCTTTCCATTTGTGGAGCTCGCTGGCGTTTGTGGAGCTCGCCGCCTCCGTGGAGCTCGCCGTTCGTGGAGCCGCCACCGTCGTTGGTCCTCTCCTCCAGCCGCTCCTCCTCTCGCCGGTGCTAGCAGTAGCCAACGCCAACAGCAGTAGCTGGAACCAGAGCCAACGCTAGTAGCCAGCGCCAACAGAAGCAGCCGAAACCAGAGCTTGCCATTATCGTCACCACTGCCACTACTAGAGGTAAAGCCTCCAATTGACTAGGTTTGCATCCTCAATTCATCCTTGGCTTAACCTAATTTTTAATGTGTGTTGTTGATGTGTGTTGACCTTGGCTTAACCTATTTTTTAAACAAGTAGATGTCAATGATAATTTAGTTAACCAATCCCTATGATTGATCCTAATTCAGTTCAGTATTGTTTTGCATTCATACACGATCGTGCTAAAATTTGTAGTGTGCATTTCCAGTTTTAGGTTTGACTTTTTTGATGTTACTAGCGGATAGGAGCCAGGCTCCTGTTCATTTTCTGATTCACTTCAAAATGATTAGAATGTGCCTGGGTCCTTATTATAAGTATGTTCTTTTATCCTTTTAAAAAGTATTTCAAACATAGTGTCATGTACTCATAAAACTAAATATGATTGTTGATCAAACAAATAGATAATAAGTGTCACCTCATTTCATGAAATACCAAGATACATCAAATTATAGAAAATACTAGTCTGAAAATTTATAACATCATTATATGTACTTACACTTTTTCTGAAAATATATAACATCGTTATATGTACTTACGTACACTTTGTTAATACTAATATTATGCAGTCTCTGTCCACCCACAACAGTCACTATGAACTGGGCCTCTATGTCAATGTTAACGTTCCCTATTGAAGAACAATTGGACATCATCCTAGATGATCGTTCCTTAAACCAATTGGCCATACCCAAACATTGACATTTTCTAAAAGGAAGACACTACAGGCCTGGTGAAGTGACCCTAAATTTTGACAATTATTCACATGTTATCGAGGTTGAGTATGATTTGGCGGGAAATCTTGTATCAAAATCCGGTTGGCGTGATTGGATTGGAAAGATGCATGTGGGCCGTACCGACAGGCTTTTTCTCCATCCAGTTGGCCATAATACCATCAACGTTTGGATAACCAACATAAACTGCGAGACCCCCGATCATCTACTGCGGTATGAGCGCACGACGGAGGATATCATCTATGAGGAATCTAATTATGAGGCCCCTGTCAGTTCAAATTCGTCTAAATACAGTGAGGAGCTCCGCGACACAACATCATAAAAAAGGACACGATAGGTCCAATTAACAAATATAATTGTCAAGACAAAAAATCCGTGTTTTCACTTTTTGTCTGAAAGAAATCAATACTCATAGCTGCTTTCTTTTCTGAACTTCAGGAGAAGATCGCCACAATGATAAGTCCTCGAAGTTACTGATGCGGGACCATGTTGGTGTAGTATTTAGTTGTCTATCTATCTAGACTTGTCTGTATTAATAGTTATTTTAATTATGCGCATGTTTAGGGGTACACCAACCCCTTTGTTTAGTTACTGTTTAGGGGTACACCAACCTCTGTGTGTGGATGTAAAAAGAGATTAATGAATGGAACTGAAAGTTGATACATGAATGCTTCTAACTCAATTGATGATTGGCTTGGTTATTGAATGTTACAAATTACTGATAAATTTCATTATAAATGTTCTTTTATCCTTATTATAACTATGTTTTCAATGATCACTTCCATTACGGTTCAGGAGCTCGCCGACCTTCTGCCTGCCCGTTCGGCTTCCACGTGCACCCATCTGTATCGCCTCTCTCCCTGCTCTAGAGCAAGACGCCCGACTGGGCTCAAACAGAGGTAAACATCCCCAAAAACCCTCTTTCTCGCCCTCTGATTTGTATTTACTTAAATACTGATTTGTATTTACTTATCCACTCATTCATCTAATGATTTTTTATTCATCACATTATTTAAATTTAGGGCTTTATATTTAAATGAATCTAAACATTCATAAGCTATTAATGTTGATTAATTTAGGAAGCATTGATATGTTGTTATGGTTGTCCACAAATGTTTTTATAAGAAATTGTGTGTTGAATGGGGTTGTGAACAAGGAATTGGTGTGGTATTTGTTGGCCTAGAAACCCATCCAACATTTACTCATTAGGAGTAAATCTTGGATAGTCCCCGGTTTGGGACTGTTCTTGAAAACCTAATCTCACTTAGGATGTAAGTGTATAATGTGTATTGGGTTTTCAAGAAAATTTCGGCAACATTTCCCCGTTTGTTCTCTAAGTACATATGTACTTGGAGAACAGTGGGGAAATGCTGCCGAAATTTTCTTGAAAACCCAATACACATTATACACTTACTAGTGAGATTAGGTGTTCAAGAATGGGATAGGTGGTACACATTTAAGAATGACATCACATGTTTAAACCCTAAAGTTTTAACCATAAACTCTAATCTGTTTACCCTAGACCCTAATCTTGTTGTAATATATACTTATTTTCTCTTTGATCAGAGAATGGATAGATCATGGATGTCCATTCGCAATCGCTTCACCCCAGAGTTTATTTCTGGTCTTGATCAGTTTGTTAGATTTGCCAAGGAACATAGGAAACAACCTGGAGATAGGTTCTACTGTCCATGTAGGCATTGCGGTAACAACTTGAAAGTCAGTACTGGTGACGAAATTAGAAGTCATGTCATGTACAACAGGATTGTACAAGGCTATACAGAATGGCACTGGCATGGAGAGATTTCAAACTTGAAACCAGTGGATGTCGATAGTAATGCTTGTGTGGAAGAAGAAATTGCCTCTGATGATGTAGATGTGAATGAACCAGTTCCAGTAGACATCGTTGATGCGATGCTGGATAGTTGTGGGGTAGAGCACACTGATCCACCTCCCATGTTTAGAAACATTGTGCATGATGATGAGATACCATTATACACGGGTTGTAAGTTTACGAAGCTTAGCGCTATGTTGAGATTGTATAAACTAAAAGCTAACAATCGATGGAGCGACAAAAGCTTCACATCATTGTTGTCTTTGTTGAAAGAAATTCTTCCTGAAGGAAACGAGCTGCCGATCTCAACATACCAGTTAAAGAAATTGTTGTGCCCAATGGGAATGGAGGCCAAGAAGATACACGCATGCCTGAATGATTGTGTATTATTTCAAAAGGACTATGTGAATTTGAAAGATTGTCTAAAATGTGGTGCGTCAAGGTATAAATTGACGACTTTAGGGGAGTCCAAAACTGGTTCTCCCGCCAAGGTGATGGGGTATCTACCTATAATACCACGGTTTCAACGCTTGTTTGCCAATCCTATAGATGCAAAGAATTTGAGGTGGCATGCAGATGTTAAGAAAAATAATGATGGGATCCTATGACATGCGTCTGATTCCCCACAGTGGAAGAAGATTGATCTATTGTACCCTGAATTCAGTGAAGAGGATAGGAATCTAAGACTTGGGCTTTGTACAGATGGGATGAATCCGTACGGGACATTGAGCAGCCAACATAGCACTTGGCCAGTCATGCTTGTTATATACAATCTTCCTCCCTGGTTGTGTATGAAAAATAAGTACGTTATGCTGTCATTGTTGATATCGGGCCCTAAACAACCTGGAAATGATATCGATGTTTATCTTGAACCTCTGATTGATGACTTAAAGAAACTTTAGGGTGAAGGTGTGATGACCTATGATACTTCATGAAGAGAGACATTTTGTTTGCACTCTATGTTGTTTTGCACTGTGAATGACTTTCTAGCATATGGGAATTTGTCTGGATATAGTGTCAAAGGATCTAAAGCGTGTCCTATATGTGAAGAGAACACTGATTCAATACGACTAAAACACGGCGGCAAGACTGTATATCTTGCTCATCGAAGGTTTCTTCCAAAATTTCATTCGTATCGTAGGTTGCGCAAAGCATTCAATGGATGGAATGAGGAACGTAGTGCACCTAAACCTATATCAGGGGAGGATGTTTATGAAAGAGTGAAAGACATCACCAATGAATTTGGTAAGAGATCACAATGTATGATGGCCACAAGGAGTGACAAGTCTTTATTCAAGAAGAAGTCAATATTTTGGGATCTTCCTTATTAGAGTTCTTTGACAGTCAGGCATTGTTTCGATGTCATGCACGTTGAGAAAAATGTATGTGATAGCGTCATCAGTACTCTGTTGAATATACCAGGTAAGACTAAAGATGGGATAAAATCCAGAATGGACCTACGTGAAATGGGAATAAGGTCAGAATTAATAGAATTACGTGAAATGGGTAATAAAAGAACATACTTACCTCCCGCTTGTTACACATTGTCTAGAAAGGAGAAGAAAGCATTTTGTGAATGCTTGGTAAATGTTAAGGTGCCACAGGGTTACTCATCCAACATCCGTACATTGGTATCAATGAAAGATCTGAAGTTGATAGGTCTTAAATCTCATGATTGTCACATTCTAATGCAACAAATATTGCCTGTGGCAATTAGATCTATATTTTGCCGAAGCATGTAAGGTTTGCAATCACCAGACTTTGTTTCTTTTTCAACAGTTTGTGCAACAAAGTTATTGACCCTGATACTCTCGATAATTTACAAAGAGAAGTGGTTGTTACCCTATGTTAGTTTGAGATGTATTTTCCTCCGTCGTTCTTTGATATCATGGTACATCTTGTTGTCCACTTGACTAGGGAAGTGAAAATGTTGGGACCAGTTTTCTTGCATTGGATGTATCCCTTTAAACGATACATGAGCGTTTTTAAAGGTGATGTTTGAAACCGTTATCGGCCTGAAGGGAGTATTATTGAGGGTTATGTGACGAGAGAGGTTATGGATTTTTGCAATGACTTTCTGAGTGGTAATGACGCTCCCGTGAATGACAAGAATATTGAGGAGCATTTTGGCAAAGGAGTTTTAGGAGCACGGGTGAAAGTAATCAGCCGTGAGCAGTTGGAGCAAGGTCACTTGTATATTTTACACAACATGGACGAAGTGAGTGTTTATATCGAGGAACATACCAATTTCATCAAGAGACAATATCCTCGATCCAATTCAATGTGGCTTGCTAGAGAGCATAACAAGAAATTTATTAAGTGGTTTGAAGATAAAGTCTTACATCAACTATCTCAAATACCAGATAATGTTACTAAACCATCAAATGCCTCGCCTTTAAACCAAAATTGAATGTTATGTCTTATGAAGGGTTTTCCATAAATGGTTTCTCATATTACACAAAGTGTCAAGATGATAAGTGTGTCGTCCAAAACAGCGGGGTCACCCTTCAAGCGTCGACTATGTATTTTGCAAGTGCAAAGGATAAAAGTCCACGTGAAGCTAAAATGTCATATTACGGTGTCATTGAAGACATATGGGAGTTTGACTATGTAGATTTCAGAATTCTGCTCTTTAAATGTAATTGGGTTGACAACAACAAAGGAGTTATAGTGGATGAATTGGGTTTCACGTTAGTGAACTTTGAAAAGATTGGCGAGAAGGGTGAACCATTCATATTGGCATCACAGGAAAAATAAGTATTTTATATCGATGATCCTGCAAATGATAAATGGTCGGTTGTTCTTCATGGTAAAAGACAGTTCATTGAAGATCCTATAGATGAAGAAGAGTACTATGATAAGTATGATGACTCCAATCCATTCTCAGTTGGGTTGCCAACACCACCAAACATTGAAGCTGGGGATGACAATGACTTGTATGTTTGCGGGGATCATAATGAAGGATTGTTAATTGATAAAAGATCACAATATTAGAGGCATGGATGTTTATATTTTTATTATGTTCCCATGATAACCGTGCTGATGATCACCGTGAGGGTGAGGACGTTCTTGCACCGCCTGACAATGTAAGTTTTAAGAATATATCCCTGAGGTTTCTATCTATATGTTCATTTATAATTATATTATGTAAGTGTGTTTTTTATCAAATTTTTAGGATACTAGTTAATAGCAATTCTATTTAATTTGCAGGCATTCGCCAAAGACTACAGGCTATGCAGGACGGCCATGACATAGCTATGCAGGCCATCAACATTGCTTTGTAAATCCAAAGCGCAACAGTCGGAGAGAAAGCAAGCATCCCACACTATAGCTTAGTACATATATATAGTGGGACTTAGGTGACGATCCCACCTGCTAAAACAGGTTACCGACAACTACATGTTACGACTGGGAGGTCGTGATTCAGCAACCGTATGCATTAGCAGGAGGACAAACAGATTTCACCACGAGTTAACATTGAATGTTAACTCGTGGTGAAATCTGTTTGTCCTCCTGCTAATGCATACGGTTGCTGAATCACGACCTCCCAGTCGTAACATGTAGTTGTCGGTAACCTGTTTTAGCAGGTGGGATCGTCACCTAAGTCCCACTATATATATGTACTAAGCTATATTGTTGTATGTAAATTCGGCACTGTTGTTATTATGCACTATATATGTGTTAGTCTGTCATGTTGTTATATGAATCTGAAACACTTGTGCGTGCTGCACTTTATGTATTGTATATGTATCATGCTTCCCTTCATTGTGGCTTCTTTTGCTGTTTCATGGCTCTTTGAATATATGATTTTGTTGACAATGATGACAATGATGACAATGTGAATGAATTTTTATGAATTGTGTGTGAAAATCATCAATACATGAATGTTTCTACATGTGTCTGAATGTGAAAAGAGATAAAATGTTTGCAGGTTTGTGGCCTGTTGTTGGCTGATATCAATGGATATCGTAAAACCTACAGTTCATAACTAAACTATAGGTTTCTCATCCTGCGACCAGCCACATCAGGTCTGCAGACTGACAGAAAAAAAAATATAAACATCGGCGTCGGTTATTTGAACAAAACCGACGATATATGGTTACAATGTCAGTTTCCATACTAGTAACCGACGTCGATTTCCCTAATGAGGCCAGACACCACGGCCGTGCTGGCCAGCACGGCCGTGGCAGCGGACCAGACATAAAACAGGCGTCAGATATTTATATAAAACCGACGACATAGGATAACAGTGTCGGTTTCCCAAGTAGTAACCGACGTCGATTTCCCTAGTGGCCAGACAACACGGTCGTGTTGGTCAGCACGGCCGTGGCAGCGGGTGAGATGGATGTCGGTTATTACTAAGAAACCGACGACGATAGTGCCCCATATGGCACTCTTTCTGTAGCGCGAAGGTATGTGGCGTCGGTTTCGAACCTAATAACCGACACCTATACCCCATGCTGGCACGTTTTCGGTGGCGCGTGAAGGGTTTTGGCGTTGGTTTGAGAACCGACGCATAACTGTTGGGCTTTTAGCGTCGCCCGCATAGGTGTCGCTTAAGAACCGACACTAAAGGCCTTAAAAAAAGACACTAAAGGCATGTTATGTACTAGTGTGGTAACACATATTAGGCAAACTAGGAAGTTACCACTGAGATGTACAACAATTTAAATTCTAAGAAGGAATATGAAGAACATGTATAACACTTGATTTCTCTTACCATATTATAATTCAAGAAATTAGTACAAAAATAAGGCAAGGGGTCATCCAATGTGAATTATCTTTGACCCTAAGCACATACGCTACACGGATGTATTACGTCTTTTATTATTGTCCTGAGGATTTGAATTGTACCATCCAAATCCAACTGACCACTGCAAATTCGATATCGGTGTCATACAAGGTCTATGAAAGAGTCAAAATCCACGACCTCTCCAACACCTATTGGTTAGTACAAGAGAAACACCTCAGAGACATATCAATCAACTACAAATAGTGACATATAGTCAAGCTGAAGGATTGAATCACCCATGGCCGTCCTTATAAAACACCTATCCCACCTTAGTACTGGTCACGACGCTAGAGAATAGATTCACACATGGCCGTTCTAAAAAGAGGCATCAAATGCAGTTAGACTGCTGCCTAACACATATCACAAAGGAGTACAACTCATGCATGGCCATCTCACAAAAAGGGCTATGTATGACCGCAGTCATCCTACATAACCTGTGATTGTGGATGCAAGGAGATACTCGACTTGCACCCCCACATATTAAAAAATATGCACACCGAGTTTCCCGTAAGAATGACTCATTTTACCACCCAGTAACTTCTGCAACTAGAATGGATCTATGGCACATGACACCTACATAATTATGGTTTCACTTGATTAGTTAAAGCAACTGGGTGTCTTTTAGAATCAATCAAGTTATAACGTATAGACCCTAAATAAATTCTACAAGGATAAGTGTATTGTACAACTCTAGAAGATATAAAACATAGCTTCTAATTATTTTCCATAGGAAATTTATTGAAATAAAATTTATTGAGAACCAATTCTTTCCAAACGGTGGGAGTGTTTATACATAAGGATGCTAAGATTTTTGTGTGCGAGACAATGTGAATGTACCTTGAGGTTGATAATACCCCATCTGACATGATTTTTTGGTTTGCAAATCGTATCCTAGTTGGCCAAGCGTATTTTTCTTCTTATCTATAGTGTCACCCCATATAAAGGATCTACAAATTGTATGTATTTCCTTGTAAAATTCACGTGGGAGGGGTATACTTCTGAGAAAATATATTATTACTTGAGTGATAGAGGAGTTTAGAAGCAAGAGGCGTTCAGGTGATCCGAGGGTTTACCTTTTCCAGATTGATAATTTATTTTGAAAACTTGTGATGATAGGGTTCCAAGCATTATTTGACATTGTAGTAGGAGAAAAAGGGAGGCTCAAGTATTTGATGGGGAAGTGTTCTTCTTTACAGTTTATAATATGCTTGTATCTTTACATATTTGTTTGACATATGTTAGTGTCGATGATTTCCGATTTATGAAAATTTATCTTGAGACCCAAGAGATACTTGAAGATGTCTAGGATTCAAATGGTAGTTATGATGTATCATTTGGTTTGAGATGATGGTATTCCTCCACGCATTGTATCATGTGTTCTCAACAATGTGGTAGGGCTTCTATCATATTGTTTTCAGTGCTTAGTTGAATATTTTAGTGATTATGGATGTAGCTAGGATGAACAGAGATCGATAGAACGGGCACTTTGTTGGAGTTTGTTTTAGCTTTTAAAATATCAAAATGTGGAGTCGTTATTGATAGGCAGGAGCTAATACAACTATGTAGCTTGTTAGCCTATCTACGTGAAATACCATATGCATACAAACATGCAATGAGGAATTTCTAAATAACACTATCAAAAGCTTTCTCAAAATCTAACTTAAGAGTAGTAGTGTCATTTGTAGATGGTTTCACTAACAGTGATGTACGCATCTTGGATGCTTCTGCCTTTTATAATGGTATTTTTATGTAACTCTAAGATATGTTGTGGTGGTGTCTTGAGTCTTATACTGCGAAATTTAGAAACGAATTTATAAGAAGCAGTTATGAGACTGATAGGTCGTGGCTAATAAGGGTTGGACTGTCCAAAATCCCGATGAGGGCTATGTTAGTTTGATTAAGGATACCAATTTGTGGAGTGATATCCTAATGATTTTGAATGTAGGTGAAGAGTCCGAAAAAATACATATTGTTCCACTAATCATGATAGAAGTCCAGATTAATACCGAAAGCTGAACATGGTGTCCTTAATCTCATCAACAGGGAAAGGGGCAGTGAGTGAGTGGGAATCGGCGATCTTACTAGTGAGAATAACAAACTTGTCGGATTAGTTGACGTACGGGAAATATTAAATCTGTCGAAGAAAAATTTAAGCCATTTGACAGTTTTAAGCAGTGAATAACTATATACATAGGAAACGCTAATTATAATTCCTAGAATGCAAAGCTGGAAACTGACCAGACAGTGGAAGCGGCGTTAGCCATAGTCAAACTTATTTGTTTGTAAGAAAATATTCACAGATGATCATTTGGACGGTAAGTTTTCATCGTGTGAAGATTGGGACTCTGCTTGAATCACGAGAAGGAAGTCAGAAACCAGTAGTCGCTAGAAAGTAGAAAACTGTTGGTGGGTGCATGTTTGGTAGTTATTAGGCTATTTCTTAGTGACATGGAAGGGATGTCATGATTTCATCGTGGGTGCAAGTACAGCCTTGTGAATTGTTTAGGTAAGATATCGAAGAGATTATGTATAACTAAATCCAACTGGTATTCAGATGTGGGCAACATAATATTTGTTATACGACATCATTGATTGCTCTATCCTATGTAAGATAACCAGAAAAAGTAACATACTGCTTTTTCAAAGGGGCCAACTATATAAACTGGTCACCGCTCCTTTCCTCCATATCAGAATCAGCTATACCCTGTAGTGGTGGCCCTCCACCGAAGATGGCCGGCAGGAAGGCTAGCACCGCAATGACGTTGGCCTTTCTCCTCTTCTTCATTCTGCTCTCCCCGCCTAGCGTTTGCATAGCTACTCAAGACCGCGGTATGATACTATAATCCAGCTCTAGCTATGGTTGCTGTTTTCCAAGTGTTTCATTCTGTGAGATTGTCAAAAAAATTAGTGTTACTGGATACAACTGAACTGCATTTTAATTGTTTTAGCTGTTATTGGTTGGTGGCCATGGCCCAGGCCGAGAAGGGCGCCCATACAGGTACCACCACCGCCAAGCGTAGTAGTACTACCACCTCCAACACCAAGACCAGGATCGCCGCCGAAAGCTCCCATCATGTGCCCAATGTGTGCCTGCTGTGGAGTGGCGCCGCAGAATGGTTGCTGTCCGTGCTGCGTTGGGGATTCACCAGTAACTGGAAATCCATGAGTCACATACATCCAGATGTCGCTGTTGTAATGTTAATAATCAAATTCAAAGAAAGCTTGCATACATATATAATTCTTCCATGCATCTAGTTCCATTTACAGTGTGTCTTTCAACAGCTTAGAAAAGGAATTGGTAGACATAGATCCTATCAAACAAGCGAATCAAAAAAACACCAGTTCTGCTAATGACAAATCTTTTACCCCTAATTATCACTAAAAGCTTCAACCATTCTTCAGTAACTACAAACTATATTATAGATTTGAAAAACTTTCTTAAACGAGATATCACATCCCTGATAAAATCCCCCTTGGACTTTGAACCCTCAAGCAGAAGAAATACACAGTCAAAATATTGGGATGCAGCAGATCTTTTGGCTATCCTACAATGTCAACATTTGGGAATATACAGAAAAACTCAATCAAATGCAGAAAAAGTTCGCTCAAGGATCTATTTATATACTGAGAGGCATTTAAATAACTCAATATAGTTATTCTTTGTTCAATTTCCATCCATATGATTAACATTTAATTATTCCATTTAACCTACCTATTAATTTTCATTATCAAGAGACATATATTACGTGGAATCTTTGCAAACATTTCAAGATTCCATATTGCTAAGTGTTAAGCCCCAAAAAGCGAACTAACAATCCAGACAACCCTGATTCAGTAAACAACACAAACAGACAGAGTCAAAGACATTTATTCCCGCCACTGGTCTATTTATGGTTATTGGATTGATTTTGAGCATTAGAGCTCTCTATCTTTCAAAAGATCCATTAGTGGGGTAAAAGGTTCTCAAAACCAAATAATTCTTCTGTCGTGATGTATGAATGAAATTTTTTCAGCTGTCAGGTTTATATGACTCTGATTTGACAGACT
This sequence comes from Alisma plantago-aquatica, assembly GCA_963693085.1. Classification (NCBI taxonomy): domain Eukaryota; kingdom Viridiplantae; phylum Streptophyta; class Magnoliopsida; order Alismatales; family Alismataceae; genus Alisma; species Alisma plantago-aquatica. The sequence goes on along the minus strand of OY856413.1, from coordinate 990,524,684 downwards.
TAAGTTTTTGAGCTTAAGATGTATAAGTTCACCATTTAATACATATGCCCAAAGTAGCACTTAAATTCCAATCTATGCATGCATTGTCCTTCAAATATATGGTCGACGTCATGATTAATTAATTTTACAAAGATACAATCTCTTGCGTCATAATCACAATTGTATCACTATCTAAGCCTCAAAATATTTCCACTCTGAATAAGGAACATATATTTTTTGGTGTTCAGTTATCATAAGAAAAGTGGCATTTACTAATAAAGGTAAACTTCTGTAGTTATGACAGATCCATCACCCTGTCAAACTATCAAAAACTGAACTGGATGAAAAATTGTGTTTCCTAGTCAGAGATATTGCATCTAATTTTTCCATGGAAAACTCAGATTAGTCAAATTAGATATTGTATGTTATCTAGGTGCTGAAATTCCGTCTAACCTGAATGTTTACTTTTTATAGAGCAGCTTCTAGCTATATTACTAAAAGAATGTGAATTTTGATAGATTGGGAGAAATAATGATAAGTCTCTGATTACTGAAGGAGGTCATTGCTAAAACAGGAGAAGAAACTTTCCAAGTTGGGGGGTTCTACAGGTTGAAACTAGAATCGGCCAAGCTCTGGTTTGCAAGAGCCTCGTGGAAGAAACATGAAGCGGTTTGCACTTCACATTCATATAGGTAGCTTGCTAGCTACCTAATGAAGATGCAAGATCAAACTATTCGTGGGAGAATCTGTTATTGCCCATTTAACAAAAGAAAGCAAATTTAAACTTCGCAGTACTCTGACTTTGCGTACAAAGATTTTTCTAAATTTGCAACGGACGCAAGGGGTTTTCCTGAATATAGACAAAACTTAACTCATTATCTATTCGAAAACCTTCTCTATGTATTGTCTTGTCCAAGACTACACATTATTTTGATGTAATCAGCCACTATAAATACATGATTCTCCCCTTCCTCAAAATCCAATCTAACACCATACAGATCACAAACTAGTAGTGAGACCTCAAAGTGCTGAAAAAGATGGCAGGCTATAAAGCTACCGCTCTAACAGCCCTGGTCTTGATCCACAGCCTCATCCTGCTCTCCACTCCTTTGTGTACTCTTCTTGAGTAAGACTGAATAAGAAGGTCAGCTTTTCTCTAAATCTGACCTTAGTGATTGACAAGAAACATTTCAATTTTGCATATTGATGTTGCTTGCCATAATAGAATAATAATGATCAAAAAACAACTACGTAAGACATAGTAAGGATTGGCGGCGCAGTTTGTTGTCCGTCTCCCTTCCATCTCGATGTAATTCTTTTATTTGATAAATTTAAATATCATTATGAAAGGCAACTACATATGACCACAAAGTTTCAGCAGCAAATAGTCAAACACCCCCCCCCCCCCACACCCTCCCTCCCATACACAAACACTTGTGCCACATGTGTATGATCTGGTCCGAAATTCGGTGTAAGGCTTTTCGGCTATTGTTCGGCCCATTATGTTCCAACCTAAGAGTATCAAGGCACAGGGATATAAATCTCAAAGAAGCCGTTGGTTTGTGTCCAACCAAGCCGTTAGGAGTTGGCAGCCGCCATTTGACAGGCAAGGCATCCGTCAAGTAAATCAAGCGGAAAAAAAGCAACTGCAGCACTGCTATTTGTTTGGAGACAAGGAAAAGAGCAAAAGGAAGAAGGAAGAAAAAGATAGGAAAGAAAAAAGGAAGTCGGGTAGGACTGTCAAGACATCTGGGTATTCTTATTAGGGTCATCTAATACTGTGCACTTTGTGGAATGTCTGGGAAGTTTTGGGTGATTAAATTGTAGGGATCTCTCCCTACCCGGTGATTTTTTTTTGTATATCTTCTTCATATATTATCTTGGGTTTGGGTCAAAATCAAAGAACGAATATTATATATTTTCTTGTTATAGTGGATCCGTTTGGGATTGACCCCATGGTTTTTTTCGCACACATTGCAAGGGTTTTCCACGTAAAAATTTGATTTTCTTTCTCCCCTATCTTCTTCTGGTTATTATCAATCTTGGGTTTATACGCTCGTTGATAATGCTTACGTATATATTTATTTTTCGTTGCATTCTGGTTGCATGTACGTGTACATATTTTCCATCAACAAACTGTTGGATAAATTGGATATTATGATAAATCCCTTTGTTTCGATGATGACAAACATTTCATTCTTATTAATCTAACGAGCTACTTGAGTGTGCAGGACTAAGATGGATGGCAAAGCAACTAGGGAAAATCCACAAGCTAAATTGTTTATATTTTCATGCAATGTAATCCTTGTTGTAAAAACTTGTACAAATATATAATGTACAAGTACTTAGAATTGCATGTAAATCAAGCGTTAGATTTTCCCTAGCCAAACACCATAGTTAGACATGTCATCCCATTTAATTAGGATCACCTTTGCACACTCACACATATAATTAATGCTTAAATTGAAACCTTGAAACAGGATCATTCTCGGTCGACAAACTCCTCGACCGAGACACTCTCGGTCGACAATCTTCTCGACCGAGAAAGATCCAAAGTAGCCGTTAGACACAACAAACAAGTTAGTTGGTAGTTGAAGAAAGACGTTGCAAATCACTTGTTCCAGAGAGCCTGTCGGTCGACAAAAGTTCGACCGAGTAGGTGTCTCGGTCGACCATTTGTCGACCGAGATGGTCTCTGACAGCAACTGCAGAATAAATTAATTAGCCGTTGTTAAAGTAACAACTTTGTACCTAACGGCTAGTTAAGCACTTAGAAACCCCTAGAAGTTGTCTAGAACGTCCTTAAGCATACTTAGGCCATTCCTATAAATAGGACAAGCCATAGGACACTAGAATTCACTTGTTACACTTGAGAATACACTTGAGCATACTTGAGCAATCTTTTGCAAGCAATTTGAGCACTGTGATCATTGGCCTACATTCTCCTTAGCTCAATCTCGTGTCCTATAGGCTAGATTCTCCTACCCACAGCAATCACAAGTTCACATACTTGGCTAGGAGATCTTACGCTTGATCTAGGCATATCAAGCCTCGGGCTTAAAGGATAAGTTGTAATTTCCTTTTCCTTTCTTGTTCCTGTTTATCTTTTGTACTCTCCTTGCTACTCCTAGGGTTGGAGGCTGCGGATTGAAGAGGATTGACTTCTCAGGTGGAGAAGGTGACTTCAAGCTACTTCAAGAAGGATATCGCAAGAGGAAGCTACTTCAGAAGGCTGGTGCAACGGGAGTTGGTGCATCTACTTCAAGGGAAGGCTGCTTCAAGGTTGGCGATTACTTCTAGGTGAAGGCTGCTTGAAGGGTTTAGGAAAAGAGATTGTATTTTATGTAAATTCCTTGAAGAGGTAATAAAATAAATTTCTTTTCAAATCCCGGTTGGGTAAGCAACCGGGTAGTGGATTGACGGCTATAGTATTTTCTATAGTTGGAACCACTCTAAACCTTGTGTCTCCTTGTCCAATATTTTCATTGTGGTTGCTTGAGTTCAATAATTGTTAAATTATCTATAAAACTCTATTCACCCCCCCTCTAGTAGTTTTCAATTGGTATCAGAGCAGGCTTCAAGGAACCCTAACCAGGTCTTGAAGAATGGAGGGAAATGGTGAAAAGTGCTTGGACAAAACCACTACATGCTGCAATTGGTGTTTAGGAACAAACCACAAAACAACCGGATGCCCATGGAGATCAAAGGAAGAGGATAAGCACAAAGAATGCTTTATTGCTACAACTAGTGAAGAAGAAGAAGAAGAGGTAAGTCTTTTTGATTTATCTAAAGAAGAACTAGTTGCTATTATTGAAGAAACACATAATAAATATGTTGAGTGCAAAAAGAAATTAAAGAAATCAAATAAGGAAAATGATGATCTAAATGTTAAACTTCTTGCTCTTGCATCTGAAAATGAGGATCTTAAAGAGGGAAATAAATTTTCTGATCTTAAGTTAAAATCTATGGAAGCCGATTGCAAGCTCCTTTCTGTTGAAAATTCAAACTTACAGACTCAAGTAAACGATCTTCAAAAACAACCATTATTGTGCACCCATATAGATTATGACACTATTGTTAAAGAAAGAAATTTATTATCATCCAATCTAGACCAAGCAAAAATAGACATTAAGAAAAGAATGGATGAGATTGCCAAGCTACAACAACAAGTTCGTAGTTTGAATAACCATGGCATTCTTGATCAAATTCTAGATAATCCTTATCAACAAATTGGGAGAAGGGGACTAGGTTACAAGCCTAAAGGAAAATCTCATCAACAACCTAGTCAGAGAAAGTCACAAACCCAATCTATATATGTACCTAAAAGGACATCCTCACCCAATGACAACATAGGACACAACCATAGAAAAAGATATGAAGTTGACTCAATATGTTGTCATTACTGTTTGCGCCTTGGTCACTATTCATTTTCATGTCCTTATAAGAGAAAAGATGTAGAGTTAGTTTGGGTTCCAAAACCTCCAAACTAAATGAACAAAATCAAGTTGAGATATGACCAAAGACATTAGTTGCATATTTCTATGTCTATCTCAACTCTACATAATTACAAATATAAATGAAATTAATATTAGTTTGTTCCCTAGATGATTTAAAGTCTAAGTCAAATGAAAAGAAAATTCCTATTTTCATATGATTTTTCGTAAAAATATTTTCTGGTCTATTCATATACTAATTATAATGGAATTATCATTGTATGCTTTATACCATGCTTTCATCATTGGGTACGCATAGAAAATTGTATGCAAGTAAGCAAAATAACTTATTAGTTGTATGTTATTGCTTGCAACAAAATCTCTAACTCAGTATCTTTGAAATAATTAATTGTGTCTCCAATTAAGTAGTATGCTTCAACTTGATATTTAAACTTTATGCAGATATTAGACTCAACATATTCAATCTGAAAAATCTGCAAAATTTGCCTCTTGGTCAAAATAAAACTTGACTAAGGGGCGCTATGGTCGTAGTCAAGGGCGACCTAAAATAAGCTTCGACAAAAAATTGCTTATTTTGGAAATTCTCTCTTTGGACCTAATCTTAATATAAATTTTTCTTGAAAATTAAATCATTTGTTATCATTTAAGCCTTAAATTATCCCAATATTACTCCCTTAGAATATCCATATAAATGCTCTACGAAAATAATCTACCTTTTGCATTAAAAATTCAGCTTTAAAATTCTTACTCAGTAAGTCTGTCGGTCGACGAATTCTTCGACCGAGACCCTCTCGGTCAGCTCACCTCTCTCGACCGACAGAATCTAAACAGACTTAATATCGGACGAACTTTCGGTCGACAAATGCTCGACCGAGACAATGTCGGTCGACAATTGTTCGACCGAGAAATAGCCGTTGGACACGACCGTTGTAAACCGACCGTTATGACCGTTTATGACCGTTATTTTGACCGTTGGGGAGCCGAGTGGCGCGTCTGCAACATGACCGTTGCGGACGCTCGGTCGACGAATCGTCGACCGACCTGGTCGCTGGAATGTTATAAAAAGGGGCAAAAACGGGTCACCAACTCACACTTGCATACTCTTGCTTCCATAGTCCCTCTCTAGAGCATTTTCGTGCTACTCTTCAGCATCCTCATCCTCCAACCTTCCTTGCTTCTTCTCCACACTCAAGTAACACAAATGGCCTCATCATCAGCTGCCCGTGGGAAGAAGAAGGTCGCCGGAAGGAAAGGAAGGGAAGCTCGGGAAGCTACTCCACCACTGACGATCATCAACGACATCGCCTTCGTCGATGGAGATGCTGGTGATCGGTACCTACGGCTTTCCTCCAAAGCTCCTCTTCCGCGACGACCAGTCGAAGTCATGGACTTCATCAACATCGTCGATCTGGAGGATCTCTTTGAAGTGCAAAAGTTGAAGGACTTCATCAATCCCTCTTTCCCTTCCTATTCCACTAAGGTAGTCAACGAATTTTATGCCAATCTCATATCCCATACTGAAAATGACACCACATTCTTCTACACCATGGTCAATGGGCATAGCCTTAAATTTACCGAAGGGGATATTCTTGACATGCTAGAAATTGACATAGATGAATACCAAGATTCCCTTGATCTCACCACCGGAAATCCACTAAATCTACTCTCCCAAGATGATCATACCATTAGCCTTAGTGACATAAAAAGAGCTATTTTTCAATCCAACACTACTTGTCATGAAGATAGGGGAACCTACTACGCTATAAATCTCAAACCAGCCTGTAGGATTGTAAATCTCATTGTTTCTACAAATATTCACCCTAGAGCCAACAAATCTGAAGTTCCAATATTCCGTATGTGCCTCATTTATTCCATCATAAGACGCATTCCCACAAACTTCATCCGAATAATCCTTAAAAACACGATTGAGTTTTCTGGCAACCCACCATATGCGGATTTCGTTTGCCAAATTACTCAACATTTTCTTAAAACAAACATTGAGGATATGGGATATACATGGGAGCGTCGACCACAAAAGATAAGTAAGAATACCGTAGAGAAAATGGGAATAGATTTTGGTCACAAAAGGGCTAGAGTAGAAGGAGAAACATCTCATCAAGACATACCACCACCTCCTCCTACTACCCTACCACAGGACCCCATTCAAAATACTCTTACTTATATTGCTGGCTCCCAATATCACCTTAGTAGACAATTAGACTACAATCATCATGCCATGACATATTTAAACCAAAGAATGCAAACCCTTTCCCCAAACCAAACCGATGAATATCCATATTCTTTAAATCCAGGCATGCTCAATCCATACAATCCTTCATATAACTACTATCAACCTCCACCTCCACCATCCATGGATCTAACACATACTCAATTTTCATCTATGCAATTGCAAGATATTGTTGCTCATTTCCGATTTGACCGAGTTCCTACATTCTTGGAAGCATATGCTTTAACCAAGACAAAAGCTCTAGATTGGCAAACCTTGGTCCAATACTATGGAACTGAGCCATTTATTGGGAAAGATCCTGACGTTGATGTAATTCTTAAATCTTTCCAATGAGTGTTGGAGTAATATTAGTTGTAAATGACTTGCTTTGAATGATTGTTATGGATCACTTCTGTATGATGTGTCTATCTTTCCATCTTTCTTAATGAAATTGGTTATCCTTTGATTTGGATGGATATCTTTTTGCATGTGAGACATCTTGTAAATAAATGGATTATAAAGACTATTATTGTAGAGCATACAAAATAAAGGGAGAAATAAATAAAACCTTGTGGCTAAATTGATAATGATCTATGATAAACAGCTCTCCAGAAACTTTCTCAGTCGAGTCACTAGTCGACCGAGAACACTGTCGGTCGAGAAATCGTCGACCGAGCAGGTCTCTGTTGACAAGTCTGAAATAATTCTGCTGCAAATGATTGCTCATCAAATAATTTTAAACCAAGGATGCATGTTGAACATCATTTGTGAAACAGAGTATTCTTTTATGCATATGGACACTCTTCAAACATATTGCAAAGCACTTAAGTCTTTATTTGGGATATCAAAGGGGGAGATCATAAAAACAACTTTGACCATTTGATTGAAGAAGCTTACAAAAACATTGTAACCACCATGTGTAGCTGGAAATTTTCATTGATTATAAAGAAATTTATGAATTTATTGAAAATGGTATCTTGTACTTGAAGGAACTCTCTACCCAAAACAGGGCTTAACATCCCTTGCATTTGGATAGAGACATTTTTATGTACTCTAAGATTAGAGGATTCTCATTTACTTTAGGGCTTAACATCCTTTGATAAATGAGAAATAAATGTACATTCATCATACGCTTAAGGGAATGTCATATCATTTCAAGGCTTAACATCCTTTGCAAATGATTGAGAAACAAATTGTGGATAAATTAGACAAAAATCCATGTTCCTAATAGGATATCTATTTAAGGGGGAGCATAATATAAAATTAAGGGGGAGAAGAAAAATAAAATATTCAACTTAAATATCTTTTTGAAATGACAAAGGGGGAGAAAGAATATAAAAATCAAAAATATAAATGAGTTTCATAACATCTTGGCCAACACTCACTTGCAAAACATAGATGGCTACAAAAGGTAATTTTCAGGTATGAAACTCACATGCTTTATATTTCCTTATTTCATATTTAGGAAATGTTTGTCATCTTCAAAAAGGGGGAGATTGTTGGATAAATTGGATATTATGATAAATCCCTTTGTTTCGATGATGACAAACATTTCATTCTTATTAATATAACGAGCTACTTGAGTGTGCAGGACTAAGATGGATGGCAAAGCAACTAGGGAAAATCCACAAGCTAAATTGTTTATATTTTCATGCAATGTAATCCTTGTTGTAAAAACTTGTACAAATATATAATGTACAAGTACTTAGAATTGCATGTAAATCAAGCGTTAGATTTTCCCTAGCCAAACACCATAGTTAGACATGTCATCCCATTTAATTAGGATCACCTTTGCACACTCACACATATAATTAATGCTTAAATTGAAACCTTGAAACAGGATCATTCTCGGTCGACAAACTCCTCGACCGAGACACTCTCGGTCGACAATCTTCTCGACCGAGAAAGATCCAAAGTAGCCGTTAGACACAACAAACAAGTTAGTTGGTAGTTGAAGAAAGACGTTGCAAATCACTTGTTCCAGAGAGCCTATCGGTCGACAAAAGTTCGACCGAGTAGGTGTCTCGGTCGACCATTTGTCGACCGAGATGGTCTCTGACAGCAACTGCAGAATAAATTAATTAGCCGTTGTTAAAGCAACAACTTTGTACCTAACGGCTAGTTAAGCACTTAGAAACCCCTAGAAGTTGTCTAGAACGTCCTTAAGCATACTTAGGCCATTCCTATAAATAGGACAAGCCATAGGACACTAGAATTCACTTGTTACACTTGAGAATACACTTGAGCATACTTGAGCAATCTTTTGCAAGCAATTTGAGCACTGTGATCATTGGCCTACATTCTCCTTAGCTCAATCTCGTGTCCTATAGGCTAGATTCTCCTACCCACAGCAATCACAAGTTCACATACTTGGCTAGGAGATCTTACGCTTGATCTAGGCATATCAAGCCTCGGGCTTAAAGGATAAGTTGTAATTTCCTTTTCCTTTCTTGTTCCTGTTTATCTTTTGTACTCTCCTTGCTACTCCTAGGGTTGGAGGCTGCGGATTGAAGAGGATTGACTTCTCAGGTGGAGAAGGTGACTTCAAGCTACTTCAAGAAGGATATCGCAAGAGGAAGCTACTTCAGAAGGCTGGTGCAACGGGAGTTGGTGCATCTACTTCAAGGGAAGGCTGCTTCAAGGTTGGCGATTACTTCTAGGTGAAGGCTGCTTGAAGGGTTTAGGAAAAGAGATTGTATTTTATGTAAATTCCTTGAAGAGGTAATAAAATAAATTTCTTTTCAAATCCCGGTTGGGTAAGCAACCGGGTAGTGGATTGACGGCTATAGTATTTGCTATAGTTGGAACCACTCTAAACCTTGTGTCTCCTTGTCCAATATTTTCATTGTGGTTGCTTGAGTTCAATAATTGTTAAATTATCTATAAAACTCTATTCACCCCCCCTCTAGTAGTTTTCACAAACCTATCAAGTGGTATCGAAACCCAGGTTGGGTAGATCCAGATCTAGATGAGAAAGGATGATGATGCAATAATGGTAAAGTTGAGAGCACAAATTGACAGATATTGAAATCTAAAATAGAAGATATTCTTTATTGCAAGGACTTGTATGATCTGATAGAGGGAGAAAAGCTAGGGAATGTGTTTGATATTGATTGAAAGAAAATAAATAAGAAGACAATTGGTAGAGTGTGAAAGTGACTTGATATTTTTGTATTCTATCACATCTCAGAGGAGATTGATGCCAAAGATCTATTGAAAAAGCTCAAAAATTGTATGAGCGGAAGATTGTCATAAATAAAGCTTCCTTAATAAGAAAGTTGGTGAACCTGAAGTACCGGGACGGTACAAGCATTGCCGAGTACATGAACGAATTCTAAAACTTTGTAAACCAACTGGGATCCTTGAAGATGCTTCTTGATGATGAACTCCAGACGCTACTTCTTGTGGGATCATTACCTGATAGTTGGGAGACACTCATTGTAACAGTCAACAATTTTACACAGGAAGGCAAGTTGACACTTGATCAAGTGAAAAGTAGTCTACTGAATGAAGAGACTCGAAGACAAGCCTAAGGCGACAGTAGGTGCACTTCACATAGAGGAGGGGCGCTAGCAAAGTGAGAGACTGTGGTAAATCTCATATTCGTGGTGAGTCTCATCATTGCAGGAAGTCTCGTGTTAGATCCAAGTCAAATAGTAAAAGGTGCTTCCATTGCGTCAAGCCAAGCCATTTTAAAAAGGATTGCAAGGTTTGGAAAAAGAAATATGACCTCTGAAGTCAAACACAAGAAGGATGTCGACAAGAATACTACAATGACAATTTCAAATGACAAGGATGATGACGACGATGTGGTCTTGACACTCCAGGAGTCGTGTTTGTATGATGAGGATGATGGTTTCGAGTGGCTGGTGTATATTGCAACTTCTTATCATTCTTCACTCAGTAAGGAGTTCTCCACTTCATAGAGGAAGGAGACTTTGGTAGGGTGAATATGAGAAATTTCATCTTCTCTAGAATTATCGGAATTAGAGATATTTGTATTCATACAAGTGTCAGTTGCACGCTCGCACTCAAGAATTTTTTTCATGTTCTAGATTTGTGGTTGAGTTTGATATATGATTCTTTATTTAATAGGGAAGGTTGTCATCTAGACTTTAGTGGTGGTAAAAGTAAAATCACAAAGGAGGCCTTGGTCATTGTACAAGACCAAACTTAAAGTGGTCAAAGGCGGCGACATACATGCAGTTGAGGATCACCAGGAAAATCTATGACACAAATGAATAGGACACATGAGTGAGAAAGGCATGCAACTTCTATCGAAGCAGGGGTTGATTTATTTTAGCAAGGACATCAGTCTCAACTCATGTGATTCATGTCAAACGGAAAAGCATCAACGAATTTCTTTCAAGACAAGATCAAATGTGAAGCCAAGTGTTTTATAGTTAGTTCATTCGAATGTCTACGGTCTGTTTGAGATGGCTTCACTGGGTGGCAATAAGTATTTTGTCACATTCATTGATGATGCATCTAGGAAGGTGTGGGTTTACTTGTTGAAGACCAAGGACCAGTTCTTTCAGTGTTTCTAGAAATTTCAGGCCATGGTGGAGTGGGTGACTGAGAAAATTTTGAAGTGTCTCTACATAGACAATGGAAAAGAGTACATCTCTAGGGAGTTCCAGGACTATTGCATGCACCACGGAAGAAGGCATGAAAAGACAGAGTATGACATACCAAAACACAATTGTATAGGTAAGAGGATGAACTTTGGCATTCCTAAAAAAGTTAGATGCATGTTGAAGACTGTACAATTGTCAAAGACATTCTAGGGAAAGGTAGCGAGTACTGCCTACTATCTGATTAATCAATTTCCATCAGTTTCTTTGGGGTTTGATATACATGAGAAGGTATGGACAGGAAAGGATACTTCTTATGCTCATATGTGAGTATTTGGGTCTAAAGCTTAAGAACATGTTCTAAAATAAAAGATGTAAAAGTTGTACGATAAAGTGGTGTCATGTATATTTCTTTGTTATGGAGATCAATAGTTTGGCTAAAAGTTGTGGGATCCTATAAAAAAGACCATGAGCAGACATAGAGATGTGATATTATTTGAGAGTCAGACTATCATAGAGTCTGAGATTTATGATGAAGAGGTTGTAGGATCAGGTGATAATTCTTTTGATTATGAGTATGAGGATGCTTCAGATTCTTTACATGTGCAGTCTTTAGATGATAATGAAGAAAAGAATGATACCTTGAGCAGTAGAGTGATCACACATCGAGTGTTTCTATTCCAGATGCACAGACGAGTGATCTAGATTCACAGTCAGAAACTTCTAGGTAAGGGGAGAAAGATCTTCACTAGACAGAGTCCTTGGAGTAGTAGTTGTAGAGGTCTGACATAGTTTTCATCCTTCATCTAGATATCTGGCATCTCAGTATATACTACTTACTGATAAGATGAAACCATAGACTTTTCAGGAGGCACAAACTCATATAGACTAAGCATAGTGGCATCATGTGATGTAGGAGGAGATGTCTTCTTTACAAAAGAATGATACCTATGAGCTTGTGGCACTTCCCAAGGGCCAAGAGAACTAAAACAAGTGGGTCTATAGGATAAGGAGATATGACAGTAACAAGGATATCAGATACAAAGCCAGACTAGTTGTCAAGGACTTTAGTCAAATATCATGGGTGTATTTTGATGAGATATTTTCTCCTATTGTGAAGATGACTTCTATCAGATTGGTTCTAGTCTTGGTTTCTAGACTAGATCTATAGTTTGAGTAGATGGATGTGAAGACAGTCTTTCTTCATGATGACCTCGCTGATGAAATCTACATGGAGCAGTCAGAAGGTTTTCAGGTAAAGAGGAAAGAGCACAGTCTGCAAACTGAAGAAGAGTTTGTATGGTTTGAAACAATCTTCTAGGTAGTGGTACAAGAAATTTGATTATTTAATGTAGATTCATGAGTATTAGAAGACAAGTGTAAATTCATGTGTCTATATTAGGAGGTTTCCCAATGACAAGTTCATTATTCTTCTACTATATGTGGGTGACATGTTGATAGTGGGACAAGACGTCAGTTTGATCCAAGTATCATTGCTGATTGCCATGCCTCTCCTTATGGAGGTCATTTTGGAGGAGAAAAGACCGCTGCAAAAATACTTCAAGCCGGTTTCTATTGGCCCACATTATTTAAAGATGTCAATCTATTCATCAAATCTTGTGATAGGTGTCAAAGAACAGGAGGCATATCCCGCCGAGATGACATGCCACTCAACTCTATTCTAGAAGTTGAGGTGTTCGATGTATGGGGAGTGGACTACATGGGACCATTCCCATCTTCCTACGGATATCAATATATTATTGTTGCTTGTTAATACATTTCTAAATGGGTTGAATCCATTCCAACCCAAGCACCAGACTCCAAATCTGTGATTAAGCTTTTTCAAAAGATTATATTCCCTCGGTTTGGAGTTCCACGTGCGGTTATTTCTGATGGAGGTACACACTTTGCTGAGAAACAATTTAACAATCTCCTCTCCAAGTATGGTGTAACTCATAAAATCTCTACACCCTATCATCCCCAAACATCCGGGCAAGTAGAGATTTCAAATAGACAACTGAAGACTATTCTTGAAAAGACTGTCTCTAGTTCAAGGAAAGATTGGGATCTAAAAATTGATGATGCATTATGGTCATATCGCACAACCTACAAAACCATCATTGGGACTACTTCATTCAAGCTAATCTATGGCAAATCATGTCACCTTCCGCTCGAATTGGAGCACCGCGCTTTATGGGAAATAAAGTTCTTGAACTTCGACATGAAAAGAGCAGGAGAAAAGCGTCTGTTGTAGCTACAGGAGCTTGAAGAACTTCGTCTTGATGCATATGAGAATGCAAAGTTGAATAAAGAGAGAACAAAAGCTTGGCATGATAAAAGAATTCGCAGGAAGGACTTCCAAGAAGGAGATAAAATATTGTTATTCAATTCCAGATTGAAGCTTTTTCCAGGAAAGTTGAAATCCAAGTGGTCCGACCCGTTCCTAGTACTCAAGATTTTTCCATATGGAGCTGTAGAACTCCAAGGCAAAGATGGAACTTTCAAAGTCAATGGACAACATTGCAAACGCTACTCAAGCGGAGAAGAACTGGAGAAAGGAGCTTCTTGCTCCCTACAAGATGCATAAAGTTTTAGAAGAAGTCTTACTCCGGACTCTAAATGGAGGACCTCGTGGGAGTTGACCCCACATTAGGATAGATTTCTTTTAAGTTTTTCAAATAAAAAACACTCTTTAATTTCGTTAATAAGCCTTTCATGGATGAATGTAATAATTTAGACTTGATTTCTACTCAATCTGTCATAGTTTACTGCAGACTGACTGCAATAATTGTAAATTGCACGGCGTGTCTTTCGAAGACACGGCGTGCACTTCAATACAAAATACAGCAGCAAATGTTCTAGAAACTGACACGGCGTGCATTTTCAATTTGCACGCCGTGCACCTGGTATGCGGGATCTACATGAAACTTTCTGGAAACATGCACGCCGTTCACGCAAGAAACGCACGTCGTGCAGCTGGAGATTTGAAGGTCTGGGAACTCACTGGAAACTAATACGCCGTGCATTTTCAAAATGCACGGCGTGCACCTGGGAAATAAAAAGTTCAGCAACTTTCTGGAAAGTCGCACGGCGTGCATTATACATCTGCACGCCGTGCATCTGGGCGATGGAAATCTATAAATTTTCTGGAAACTCACACGGCGTGCATTGTCAAAATGCACGCCGTGCACTTTTTAGTGAAGTCTAGACAAAAAGCGCCGGAGTGCATGACCAAATCACTCTAACCCTAGAGTCGTGCACCTCGACCCTAGAAGCCGTCCGCCAGTCGTGCTTTCAAACCCTAGCAGCCGTCTGTAGCCGTGCACCTCCAGTTTCAGCCGTGCACCACTCCGCCTCCGCCTACAGCCGTGCGCCAGCATCCCGTAGCCGTGCTCAACTCGGCCCCCCTTTCTTATCCGAGCCGCCGCTGTTCTTCTCCGCGCCAACAACTGGTCCTTCAGCCGTGCGCATCGCCACCATCATGCCGCCGACTCCCCGTCTCCTGTCTCTGATCGATCCACCGACATCGCCGTCCTCTAACAAATAGTGACCTCGCCACCATCAAGTCGCACCGTCTCCAGCTAGCACTCCTTCAGGCGTACACAACTCCACCGAGTTTCAGTCAAGCTAGAAGCGCAAAGCCACGCCGCCGCCGACCTGCTAACAGCAACTCCGCTCCATCTAGCAGCTACACCGCCACCCTCTTCTTCTCTTCTCAGCACAGAAACAGCTCGCAACAGCCCAAGCAGCACCCGCAGTGCCGAGATCACTACTACAGAAATGGCTTATAAAGTCACTTTTCAAGGTGTCGGTTGTATACATAAACCGACACCTAAACTCTACAGTGTCGGTTGATAACATAAACCTATATCCAATCTATGAAGGTCGACCAGACATGGGTACCGCTATTGTTAAGTGTCAGTTAATTAATAAAAAACCGACACCTAAAATCAACTGCCAAAATCAAAATTCCAGTGAAAAAATTCCCTCCAAAATTTGACATATGGCGTCGGTTCATAAATGAATAACCGACGACTAAAGGTTATTCGCGGGACAGGAATAGTTGTCGGTTGTCTTTTAGTTAAAAACCGACGACTATAATCTAGTATAGGCGTCGGTTGTTGGAAAAAACCGACACTTTTGGTTTAGTTGTCGATTATTTTGAATAACCGACGCTTATTGTCAACTTAATAGCTCACCAGCGCGAGCGACTCTTCCCCTTTCCCTGTTTCATTCCCGATTTTAGTTAGGTCTGGCGATTTTCTTGCTCGCCCCCGCCGATCGTTGCTCCGTGCTCGCGCCCGCCGTGCTCCTGCTCCTGCCCACGCCGCTGCTCCGTGCTCACCGGCGGTCGTGCTCCTACTCCTGCCCTCTGTGCTCACCGGCGGCCGTGCTCCTGCTCCGTGCCCTCACCGCCGCTCCTGCTGCTCTCCCTTCTGCCACCGCTCCTCGCCGCCGTTCCTCTCCTTGCTCCGGCTGCTACTCTCCTCTGCCCTCAAAGTATGCCCGCCCTGCCTTCTTCCTTCTTCCTCTGCTCTGGCGGCTGCTTGGTCGGTGCCAAGGCAACCACGGCCTTCTTCCTTCTTCCTCTGCTCCGCCCTGCTCTTCTTCTTTCTTCTCCCTCTCTTTACCAATAGCAACCACGACCGTGTGGGCTGGCACGGTCGTGGTTGTGTTGGCCGACCACACGGTCGTGCTACCCAGGCTGCTGCTGGGCATTTTTTTATTTTTTTTAAGTTATTTACTTATTGGTAACTTGATAAATAACTCATATACACTGATCTATGGCAATGCCTTAGTTGATCACTCTTTATATTAGAGCTGCAAGCCTGTAACATTAAGTAATTTTTGAAAGTAAAACAATTATTGACTGTAATATATTGAACTTATATACAATACATGTTCTATGATAAGCCTTAGTTAATTTAATATGCATACTTTGTATGTAAGACATAGTAATCGGGTACTGCTGTATATCCAAGTAAATTACATGTAACTAATCATGACATAGATTTTAGAATGCATACTTTGGTTAAATGTACTGCTGTAATTTTTGATCAAGTGATGATATGTAAATGTAGCAATAAGTTAGTAAGGTATCAATGATAAGTCTGCTGTAATGTGATGCAAAATAGTTATGGTATCATGCATATCTTAATACTTTTTTGTTTTATAGTTGTATAGGGTGTTTTATGTGTGACAAGTCTATTGTTTAATAGTTTAGCTATAATCATTGTTTTATAGTTGTGTTATAAAGTATTTGGGTGTTTAGTATGGTTATTTAGGGTGTTCAGATATGTATAAAGGTTCCAAAAAGTATAGTATATATATGATACATGTGCATTTTTTATAAAATTGTATAGAAAATCAAAACCCGTTCTTGGTGAGAATCCTAATCACCCTTCTTGCTTAATGATGAATTGTAATGCACACATGTGACATGCTTTGAATGACAACTAGGATTTTAGGTATAAGAATGACAACACAATATTTGTTGGCCTAGAAACTCGTCCAAGATTTACTCATTAGGAGTAAATCTTGGATAGTCCCCGGTTTGGGACTGTTCTTGAACACCTAATCTCGCTTAGGATGTAAGTGTATAATGTGTATTGGGTTTTCAAGAAAATTTCGGCAGCATTTCCCCGTTTGTTCTCTAAGTACATATGTACTTGGAGAACAACGGGGAAATGCTGCCAAAATTTTCTTGAAAACCCAATACACATTATACACTTACTAGTGAGATTAGGTGTTCAAGAATGGGATAGGTGGTACACATTTATTATATATAATAATGACATCACATGTATTTGTTAACCCTAGACCCTAATCTTGTTGTAATATATACTTGTTTTCTCTTTGATCATAGAATGGATAGATCATGGATGTCCATTCGCAATCGCTGCACCCCAGAGTTTATTTCTGGTCTTGACCAGTTTATTAGATTTGCCGAGGAACATAGGAAACAACCTAGAGATAGGTTCTACTGTCCATGTAGGCATTGCAGTAACAACTTGAAAGTCAACACTGGTGACGAAATCAAAAGTCATGTCATGTGCAACGGAATTATACAAGGCTATACAGAATGGCACTGGCATGGAGAGATTTCAAACCCGAAACCAGTGGATGTCGATAGCAGTGCTTGTGTGGAAGAAGAAATTGCCTACGATGACGTAGATGTGAATGAACCAGTTCCAGTAGACATCGTTGATGCGATGCTGGATAGTTGTGGGGTAGAGCACACCGATCCACCTCCCATTTTTAGAAACATTGTGCATGATGTTGAGATACCGTTATACATGGGTTGTACTAAGTTTACAAAGCTTAGCACTGTGTTGAGATTGTATAAGCTGAAAGCTAACAATAGATGGAGCGACAAAAGCTTCACGTCATTGTTGTCTTTGTTGAAAGAAATGCTTCCTGAAGGAAACGAGCTGCCAATCTCAACATACCAGGTAAAGAAATTGTTGTGCCCAATGGGAATGGATGCCAAGAAGATACACGCATGCCCGAATGATTGTGTATTATTTCAAAAGGACTATGCGGATTTGAAAGATTGTCCAAAATGTGGTGTGTCACGATATAAATTGACGACTTCGGGGGAGTCCAAAACTGGCTCTCCTACCAAGGTGATGTGGTATCTACCTATAATATCACAGTTTCAACGCTTGTTTGCCAATCAGATAGATGCGAAGAATTTGAGGTGGCATGCAGATGTTAAGAAAAATAATGATGGGATCCTACGACATGCGTCTGATTCCCCACAGTGGAAGAAGATTGATCTATTGTACCCTGAATTTGGTGAAGAAGTCAGGAATCTAAGACTTGGGCTTTGTACAGACGGGATGAATCCGTACGGGACATTGAGCAGCCAACATAGCACTTGGCCAGTCATGCTTGTTATATACAATCTTCCTCCCTAGATGTGTATGAAAAATAAGTATGTAATGTTTTCGTTGTTGATATCGGGCCCTAAACAACCTGGAAATGACATCGATGTTTATCTTGAACCTCTTATTGATGACTTAAAGAAACTCTGGGGTGAAGGTGTGATGACCTATGATGCTTCACGAAGAGAGACATTTCGTTTGCATGCTATGTTGTTTTGCACTATTAATGACTTTCCAGCATATGGGAATTTGTCTGGATATAGTGTCAAAGGAGCTAAAGCGTGTCCTATATGTGAAGAGAACACTGATTCAACAAGACTAATACATGGCAGTAAGACTGTATATCTCGGTCATCAAAGGTTTCTTCCAAAATTCCATCTGTATCGTAGGAAGCACAAAGCATTTAATGGATTGAATGAGGAATGGAGTGCACCTAAACCTATACCAGGGGAGGTAGTTTATGAAAGAGTAAAAGACTTTGTCAATGAATTTGGTAAGAGATCACAATGTACTATGGCCACACAGAGTGACAAATCTTTATTCAAGAAGAAGTCAATATTTTGGGATCTTCCTTATTGGAGTTCTTTGACAGTCAGGCATTGTATCGATGTCATGCACGTTGAGAAAAATGTATGTGATAGTGTCAGTGGTACTTTGTTGAATATACCAGGTAAGACTAAAGATGGGATAAAATCCAGACTGGACCTACGTGAAATGGGAATAAGGTCAGAATTAACAGAATTTCGTGAAACGGGAAATCGGAGAACATACTTACCTCCCGCTTGTTACACATTGTCTAGAAAGGAGAAGAAAGCTTTTTGTGAATGTTTGGTAAATGTTAAGGTGACACATGGTTACTCATCCAACATCCGTAGATTGGTATCAATGAAAGATCTGAAGTTGATAGGTCTTAAATCTCATGATTGTCACACTCTAATGCAACAAATATTTCCTGTGGCAATTAGATCTATATTGCCAAAGCATGTAAGGTTTGCAATCACCAGACTTTGTTTATTTTTCAATAGTCTGTGCAGCAAAGTTATTGACCCTGATACTCTCAATAAATTGCAAAGAGAAGTGGTTGTTACCCTATGCCAGCTTGAGATGTATTTTCCTCCGTCGTTCTTTGATATCATGGTACATCTTGTTGTCCACTTGACTAGGGAAGTGAAAATGTTGGGACCAGTTTTCTTGCATTGGATGTATCCCTTTGAACGATACATGAGCGTTTTTAAAAGTGATGTTCGAAACCGTTATCGGCCTGAAGGGAGTATTATCGAGGGTTATGTGGCGAGAGAGGTTATGGATTTTTACAATGACTTTCTCAGTGGTAATGACACTCCTGATAATGACAAGAATATTGACGAGCAATTTGGCAAAGGAATTTTGGGATCACGTGTGAAAGTAATCAGCCGTGAGCAGTTGGAACAAGGTCACTTGTATATTTTACACAACATGGACGAAGTGAACGTTTATATCAAGGAACATACCAATTTCATCAAGAGACAATATCCTCGAGCCAATACAATGTGGCTTGCTAGAGAGCATAATAAGACATTTATTAAGTGGTTTGAAAATAAAGTCTTACATCAACTATCTCAAACACCAGATGATATTACTGAAACTATCAAATGCCTCGCCTTTAAACCAAAATTGACTGTTATGTCTTATGAAGGGTATGACATTAATGGATTCACATATTACACAAAGCGCCAAGATGATAAGAGTGTCGTCCAAAACAGTGGGGTCACCCTTCAAGCATCGACTATGTTTTTTGCAAGTGCAAAGGATAAGAGTCCAGGTGAAGCTAAAATGTCATATTACGGTGTCATTGAAGACATATGGGAGTTTGACTACATAGATTTCAGAATTCCGCTCTTCAAATGTAATTGGGTTGATAACACCAAAGGAGTTATAGTGGATGAATTGGGTTTCACTTTAGTGAACTTTGAAAAGATTGGCGAGAAGGATGAACCATTCATATTGGCATCACATGCGAAACAAGTATTTTATATCGATGATCCTGCAAACGATAAATGGTCGGTTGTTCTTCATGGTAAAAGACAGTTCATTGAAGATCCTATAGATGAAGAACAGTACTATGATAAGTATGATGACTCCAGTCCATTCTCAGTTGGGTTGCCAACACCAGCAAATATTGAAGCTAATGATGACTTGTATGTGCGCGAAGATCACAATGAAGGATTGTTAATTGATAAAAAATTGCAATATTAGAGGCATGTTTATACAATGTTTTTTTATATGTTTTATTTTTCTGAATGTGAACTTTACAATGTGAATGTGAACTTTACAATGTGAATTTTACAATGTGAATTACTTTATAATGTGAACTTTACAATGTGAATTACTTTACAATGTGAATGTGAACTTTACAATGTGAGCTTTACAATGTGAACTTTACAATGTGAATTACTTTATAATGTGAACTTTACAATGTGAATTACTTTACAATGTGAATGTGAACTTTACAATGTGAGCTTTACAATTTCAATTACTTTACAATGTGAACTTTATAATGTGAATGTGAATTTTCAGATGGCTGAGCATTCTCCTGATGACCGTGCTGATGATTACCGTGAGGGTGAGGACATCAATGCGCCGCCTCACAATGTAAGTTTTAAAAATATATCATATATTTATATCTATATGTCCATTTATAGTTATATCTTGTAAATGTGTTTATTTTTTCAAATTTTAGGTTGATGATGCACATGTACCATCTGAAGCACTTGAGGCACTTGATTAGCAATACCAAAAAGTTGACAGGAGAAGGGGCATCACTATGATGAAGAAGTTAATAGCGTAAAAGGGCAATGGACCCAAACTTGTTGTGGATTTTGATGATGCAGGAAATGCATCTGGTGTTAATCGCAATTCATTTGTTTCATATCTTGGGTATGTTACTCGTAGCCATTGCAGTTGTAAGATAGATTCTTGGCATAAAGTTTCTAAGGAGAAGAAAGACGTAATATGGAAGGATTTATGCGTGAGTTATTATTAATTTTTTGTAGATTACTAATTTGCAATTCTATTTTGTAGATTACTAATTTTGTTGATACTAGTTAATAGCAATTCTAATTTGCAGAGTATATTTGAATTGGATGAAAAGTTGCATCGTAAATGCGTGATGCAATGCTGTGGGAGAGTCTTAAGGAACTATAGGACAAATCTCACCCGAGAATACATAAAAGAAGCTGACAAGAGGAAGAAGACAACCACTGAACAATGGAACTTCCTGGACAAAGAAGAATGGGACGCGTTTGTTGCTTCAAGACAAACGGATGAATTCAAGGTATTAGGCGTCAGTCCCAATCTCATTAATATATGTTGTATTCACCTATTCAAGATTAACATTTACTGTTACTAACCAAATCATTAATGTGCATACTAACTAGGCCCTCAGTGAGACACAAAGATCAAGGCATGCACTGAATGTGCATGACCACACAATGGGTCCAAAGGGGTATGCAGGCATTCGCCAAAGACTACAGTCTGAGGCTACTGCTCAGTCTGCTGCTACTCAGGAGTCCTCCACTGTAGGTAGCACACCTCTGCCTCGCCATGATATCTGGATAGCTGGGAGGCAAAATAAGAAGGGAGAAATAAGGAAGCCCGCAACTGCTGAGGCGGCTACAAAAATGGTAAAATACAACTCTTACAACAATCGTTCAAATATTGATTATTTGTGGTGTTTACTTAATTACAAATTTTTGTTTTGGCGATTAGCGGGAGCTGCACGAGCTGAGGAAACAAGGCAAGTTCATCCCTGAGGGCACAAGGGATGAATTGACAGTTGCTCTAGGTAACCCAGAGCATCCTGGACGTGTTAGGGCTGCAGGTGCTGGTGTGGGCATCAAATCTTTTTTTGGGCCATCCCAGTGCAAACATGTCCCAAAAGTGGGACTTTCACAAGAAGAGGTAACATATTCTTTCTTTATAATGTTACTGTAAAAAGAGAATTGAATAATTAGAAGCTAACGTTTCTTTTATCCATGTATAGGTAGATAAGCTAGTTGATAGGAAACTGGAAGAAGCACTGAAAAAGTGGCAGGCATCTCAGACTGCCACTCAGTAGACAGTACCTATCATAGCATCCCGCTCTACTCGTACTGCAGAGGTTGGGAGTAATCCTATAGACCCACCACCTAGCACATCTACTGTAAGTATTTTTATGACATAGTAACTAGTTTTTTAATTCAAGATGATATGTTTTCAAGATGATATGTATATATGTATATAACATTGTTTAGACAAAAATTTGTAGGGGTTGAAGACATGCCATCTAAAAGTTAATGAATATGTCGTTGCAGAGGCATTGGCTTACCCATCCCTACCAGGGGAAATGTTTCACGGGTCTCCATTACCAGCTGGTTGGATTCGTGTGAGCCCGGTACATATATTCCCCAAGTGGATGGATCTTCCATTGCCATATGCCCACCCAGATTGTGAAACACTTGGTGAGGCACTAGGCAGAGTGATATTGTGGCTAAAAGCAGATGTCATCTTTACTGAAATTGTATGGTAAATTTACATTACGTTAAATTGTTAGTGTGTATATATGATGTCAGTTGATCTGAAATTATTATATATATACAGGTTAAAAAGAAGACACCCACAACATCTAGGCATCCACTTCCACCTCCTACATTACCCAGTTGGGTTCCACAGGACCTAACTGTCCCGTTAGGTCCTAACTGTAGGGGTATGGCAATATGGTTAGGCGAACATGATATAAACTGCCCTATAACTATTTCTATAGATTCAGATGTTGCAGGTCAATCATACGAAAGCAAACTATTTATACAAGATATTTTGGAGTTGTTTCGATATGATTGGCTAAATACATCTGTGATAGAGCTATGGATAAGGTGAGATCTTACTTATACATCCATATACCTTGTGTAGGATCTGGTGATCTGGTTTCTTATTTATTAATGCATGCGTAATTAATACATATTTTGCAGCTACTTAGACAAGATATGTGCAGATTTTGCATTCGAACATGTAGGATTTTTGATTCCATCTTTGATTAGTCTAGTAGCTAAAGACCCTCCGTCAGTTCAACAATACTGCTGTGAGGCTTTTTCAATTTTTTCTCAAAATAAGAAGACGATGATAATGGCTCCATTCAATGTAGAGTAAGTTTACTTTGCTTATTATAATTTGGACTTAAGAAAATTACATTTTTATTGTGGATTTTGAGTTATTAATTTTTAACTTTTTTACCTCTAGTGGTATGCATTGGGAGTTACTGGTTATTGTCCCCGAGACGTTCACTGTCTATTATCTAGATCCTAAGGGGAGTAAATTGAATACAAAATATGGAAACATAATGAAAATGGCATTATTCCGGTGAGAAATATTTCATTTTCATATCCGTTAATATATGTTATTACATTACTATTTAATTATGCAATGTACTGTGTTACATTAACATGTAGGGGTTTTGATGAGTTCAAAAAGGCTGGAGGAAAGGTCCCCACGAAAAAGAACCAGCCAATAATTTGGAAGAACGTGAAAGTAAGTTCCCGACTGTAATATATGTATATATTATTTATGTGAACAATGCTTAATTAGTTGTATTTTTTAATATTTTGTATGTTTGAATTTATAGTGTGCCGCACAAGACAACGGATGGGCATGTGGATACTACGTGATGCGATTTATGCACATGATTATCAAATATTCCGCAATGGACATCGATTGTATTACTTAGGTATTATAGAGTCTCATTAGATAATATGAAATATATCCATCTTATTTATAGCTCATTAATTGTATATATACATCATTCTCTTTACAGGTGTTTACAACTGACCACACTACAGGAAATGCCTTACCAGATGTACATGCTCCCTATACGACGGGAGAATTAAATGAAGTAAGAGAAGAATGGGCAACATCCATACAAGTAGTGGGGGATTTAAGATATAATTGGGATGTTGATAGCGAATAATGACTAAAGAATGATATTTTGTAAATGAATTTCTGAATTATAATATATGTGTGAATGTTTCTACATGTCTGGATGTTTCTACATGTGTCTGAGTGAAAATAAATGAAACTATTGGTTGCTATATGAATGTTTCTATATGTGAATGTGAAAATGAATGGAACTACAGATTGCTAGCTACATGAATGTTTCTAAATGTGTGAAAATCAAATGGAACTGCAGGTTGCATTGCTAAATGTGTGAATATCTTTGTTGTTAATTTTGTAGGTTTGTGGCCTGTTGTTGGCTGATATCAATGGATGTCATAAAACCTGCAGTTCATAACTGAACTGCAGGTTTCTCATCCTGCGACCAGCCATACAGCAGGTCTGCAGACCTACAGCAAAAAAATACAAAAAATAGGCGTCGGTTATTTGTATAAAACCGACGCCACATCGTTACTGTGTTGGTTTCTAATAGTAACTGACATATATTTCCTTAACACCACGGTCGTGCTGGAGAGCACGGCCGTGTTGGTAATGCTATGGCGTCGGTTTATTAGATACTACCTAACACCTATAGTGCTCAAGAGGGCACCCTTTCTGTGGCGCGAAGGTATATGGCATCGGTTTTTATCTAATAACTGACGTCTATGTACTTAACACCATGGTCGTGCTGGCCAGCATGGCTGTGGCAGCGGACCAGACACCACGGCCGTGCTGGTCAGCACGGCCGTGGCAGCTAACCAGACACCACGGTCGTGCTGGCCAGCACGGACGTGTTGGGAGTGATATGACGTCGGTTTTTATCTAATAACCGACGCTAATAGTGCCCAAGATGGCGCCCTTTCTGTGGCGTGAATGTATATGGCGTCGGTTTCTTATCTAATAACTGACGCCTATAGTGCCCTGCTGGTGTGTTTTCGGTGGCGCGCGAAGGGTTGTGGCGTCAGTTTTTGAACCGACGCGTAACAGCTGGGCTTTTAGTGTCGCCCACATAGGTGTCCCTTAGAAACCGACACTAAAGGCCTTAAATAACCGACACTAAAGGTCGTTTATGTACTAGTGGATCTAGACTCTAGCAGCCGACTGTGCCGATCTTGAATTTTTCCCCAAATCTACAGGTGCACGACGTGCACTACATCTGCACGACGTGTGTCTACCTGTCTGAAGCAGACGAACAGTCCATCTGCATGTCGTGCATTCTAAAAACACTCCGTGCACCCCTACAAACTGATGCAACCAATCAAGCGGAAGTCTGGTATCCGCCCAGGATATCACGTTACAGCTGAAGCAGGATCCTCCGCACCAACACCGCAATATTTTGTACCATCCACATAGTTCAGGGTCAAGCCTAAAGAAGACGCTGACTACCAATTTCTCATTACAAGGCGTGTTTTGCCTTCACGGTACATGTGTGAAGAAGCCGTTACCAAGCTGGGTTTCAAAGATGAGGTAGTAAATCACTTAACCTTTTTGGGTTTACATTATCTCTGCACCTGAGTTGCTAAGACCTACCCTCGTCTTGTGTATGAGTTTCTCACTACTTTTAAAGCTGAGAGTGACCCACAACGCCATCAAATCCCTTATCAGAATATCAGTTTCCGCCTGTTAGACAAACCATTTTCCATGAATCTTGAGCGGTTTTGCACTTTGCTTAAATGCAACTTTGGTGGTTATACCGATTATCCTCTAGCTTTCAACAGCGATCTATTTTGGTCCAAAATTACTTCTGATACAGTGCATAGAGCAAGGAATGCTCGGGCTTCTAGCATCCACAATCCTGTTTTCTGAGTTATTCATCGCCTTCTTAGCACATGACCTTTTGCAAAGAACGAAACTCAGGGTGTTGTGGGAAAAACTGATCTTTTCTTCTTATGGTGTTTGGTACAAAATGAGCAAATAAGTACTGGATATTACATTGTACACAAGCTGCTTGATACTAATAAGCAAAAGAAAAGGGAAGCGGGCGACATCATGTGTGGCGGGATAATTAGCATCCTTGCTATGCAACTGGGTTTGGATGTAGGTACCCTAGAACCTGCACCGGGGAAGAACCTTATGGATATAAACTATCTCATTTCTTGTGGTCTGATCTCCAGACATGGCAGCAGCGAATCAAAGTTCAAGGTTTTTATCACAAAGAAATAGTTCATCACAATCCCCGATGCAAGTCGGAATGACATCAAGAACAAGGCCACTTGGAAAGTAGAGCTACAACCAGAGACTGATGAGGAGACACCCACCAGGGGTGCTAGCAGCTCTATGTCAGGGCCTACACCAGGAGCCCCTACCCCTCTGCCACCGTCCACTGGTACTCAGACTGAGTACAGCTGGACAATGCCAGATGTTCAACACCTTTTTGGCTACGTGCAGCGGCGTTTTGATCATTTGGACACCCGCCTAGACCATATGGGCGCGTAGTATGACACCAGGTTTGACCATTTGAGTGCACAATACTCAATTATGTACGACATGGCCAACCGGATGGATGTGTGGCACATCTCGCAAGGCCACTACCCAGCACCGCAGTCCTTCCAGTCCCCCTCCCGCCAGGAGACCACAGCTCCAGACGCTCCACAACAGTCCCATGACCAGCAGCCCCAGGACCACCAACAACAGCAGCCAGAAGCATCCGCTACGCCAATGGACATTCCTGACATCATTAATCAGTTCTTCCCTGAGCAGGGAGGTGGCAGATCATTTTTCTAACCTATTCATGACAGGTATCCGGTTGTAAACTCCTAAAGTTTGATTGAAGCAGTGAGGACACTGCTGATTTCAAGCTTAGGGGGGAGCAACCAGATGGTATTGGTATCCTAGTTCTTTTAGTTTTTGCTTTTCATGTTATTTGCTTCTTATCTTTTGCTTTCTTTTGTTTTCACTTTTCAGTTGTTGTTTTCAGTTCTTCTTTTCAGATGGAAAGTCTAGTGTGATATGAGATTCATCTTTTATATGTGGAAAGAACTCCTATGCTTAACTATTTGTCCTCTTCTGATGAGAAATATCATTTGAAGAAGTTGTAAAAAGCATACAGTAATCCAATGGAACCTTTTGACCATCAACTTGTGCTTAACTTTGGTTTATGCTTCTACCCTAAACATTCATGCTTTCACATCCTTGATTGCTTAAAACATGTAATGGTTTCAGTTTTTGTGAGTAAATCAATTTACAACATCATTTAGGATATGGGATGACCTTGCCAAGCTCTTAGTGCATTTGCAAACACTCTTTCAATGAAAAAATTTCAAAATAGATGAATGAAATCTAGTTAATGTTGCATTTTAGTTGACTCTCCCATGTTTTGGAAAAATTTAAATAACTCTTATACCCATTAAAGATGGCTAATCTGCCCACATGTCATGCTAGCCTAGTGTAAGTCCGATCTGGCCACGATGGTTAGGTGGTATGTCTTAAAAGAGGGTAAAATACCCCAACTGACACTCCATGTGTGCATAAGCCTACATTAGCAGCCGAGTGTCGGAACCCATAATCCTTTGTCATATCATTTCTGGGAAAAGGAGAGTACAGCAAAAATTGTCATTTTTAACTAAGATTTCATCTTTTTTAATCCTTAATAGTTGAGAGTTTGAGTTGCACATCCACTGATTGTTTGGCTTGGTCATCCAATTTCTACCTAGTGTTGTTTAATTGATCGATTCATTAAATTGATGCCACCCCTGCTGAACTAAAAATCTCTTTCTTGGGTGTTTGAGTTGAATTGATGGCTATGAGCATAAACATGTTGATCATGGTTGGTTGGGTTTTATACACATCTTTCATTTCATTTGATCTATTCATGTTCTTGACAATTCTTCATTTATATTTTTATGCTCTTTTTGCTTGAGGACAATCAATGGTTTAAGCTTAGGGGGATTTGTTGTGTGATTTGTATATCATCTTTTCACATGTTATCACACACAAATTTGGTTCTTTCTAGTATAATTCAGTATCTTTCATATTAGTTTTGCCATCTTTTTGTTGTTCTATGTGTCCCATAACTTGTATTGCAAATTTGCCACAAAAAGGACTAAATTCGGATGTTATTTCTACAGAAACAGAAGAATGCACGGCGTGCAGATTCAGACGCACGCTGTGCACCATCCCAGGAAAGACTAATTCGTTGAAGCAGTAAAGTGCACGGCGTGCAAATCAGAATGCACGGAGTGCAACATTCCAGAGAAAATCCATTCTGTTCAGCCAAGAGAATGCACGGCGTGCACGAAAAAAACGCACGGCGTGCGAGATTCCAGAAATGTACAGAAGACAAAATGCACGACGTGCACCTGAGCGCAAACTACTGAGGAAAAGTTCTGGAAAGTCGCACGGCGTGCGATTCCTCCGCGCACGCCGTGCACTGATCAGCCCGATGTCAACTGCACTGTAAGTGCACGACGTGCACCTAGCAGTTTCAGAAATTTGATATTTCAAAATACGATTTTAAAAGAAAGAGGGAAGCCAAGGGACAGTTACGTTCGGTCATTTGGAGAGTTTCTCTTGTCCCAAAGACAGAGGAGAGCAGAGGAAGGTGATTTGGGAGGAATCTAAGGTGGTTTCTTGCATAAGAGACCATTTCTTCTTCTCCACTTCTCCTTGGTCTTCTTCAAGGTGTAGCCAAGCGTTCCCAACTCCGAGCAACTTCTTGAGAGAGGATTTAGCCCGACTTGGAGCAGCTAAAGGAGGGGAATTTCATCCTAAAGCTGGAATTCTTGCTTCTTGTGGTTACATCTTGAGTTCTCCTTGTCTTTTCTTCTCTAAACCATGTCTAGCACTGAGAATTCTGTAGCAAATCTGCGGTACATTATTATGGACGAGTAGACTTCTTTTCTTGGGCATGGGTGAGTAACTCCCATGTCATAGCATGTAATGAACAAGTAATTTCGTACTAAATGCATTTGTTTCTTGTTCTTACCTTGAGAGTGTCGGTTTACTCATTTTCCTTGCATGTACTGCTGGCCACTTTATATGCATATTTTCTGCTTTCTTGCTTAGTTTGAGAAGACAAGTAGGAATGTATGGAGGCGCTTTTCTTGGAAACTCTTCTTCTTCTACAAGAGTAGAGAGGAATGAGTTGAGGGACTATTTGTGATCATAAATGCAATTCAAGCACGAGAGTGTTGTTTTGAGTTGTGATCATTACATTTACACCGGGAGGTGAAATGTAACACAACTTTTCCTTGAAACATGATCTTATGTATGTTTAAATTATCTTGTTCTCTTGATTGCTATGGTATGTGAGTGAAATCCTAATGTCCAAGATTCATTAACTTTCTGAAATCGAATTTTCCTTATAATCCTTGCTTGTTAATTAAAATATAAAATTCCTGTAGTTAAAACCAAATTTTTATGCTTTTAGAATAAATCTCTTCTACTCTTTAAAATCGGTCTAGATTGTTGAACTTTAGTACTGTTGCATTCAATTAAATTAGCTCAGCTCCTTGTGTTCGACCTTGACTATACTACCTCTGTATACTTGCGGAGTTTGGTTAAGTTGAGTAAACTATCCATTCTTGGATTGAAACTCGTTTGTGTAAACAACCAACAAAAGGTCTCTACAATTCTAGAGACATGTGCCTAGTTGTTTTAAAAAGACAAAGTTTTTGGTGCCACCAGTGCAATATATGCCTAGTGTATCAGGGCAGTAGACACTAAGTAAAGGCAAGGGTCTTAACTTTTCACCTGTAAGAACCCATGGCTTAGTCTCTACATCGGTAATAAGACCGATAAGACCATGGTACGAGGACAAGACATGCTATAGTTATTGACATGTTGAGCATACTAAACTCTTTTATTCAAAAAGAAGGGAGAAATGACTCAACAACCGAGGTAGACTCGGCAAGGCTTATGAAAGTTACAGCCCAATAACGTGAAAAGGCAAAAGCAACAACATGAAACAGCTAGACTCTATGTGTTGAGTCAACCTAAAGCGGTAGATGACCGCGAGGGATAACCGTTATATAGATCTTTTCATTTTGATATGCCTTATCTTGATGATTATATGATAATCATAAAAAGGATTGCTGTTATGGATTTCCCTATTGATTGTCCTATGGGGACATAGGGAAGAAATATGAGAACTAGAATTTATATTTTGTTCAGTATTCTTTTAAATGCTTTATAATTGTTCTTATCCGTGTGAAAGAGGATGAGGTATAGAGGTAATTCCTGGAGAAAATCCAGGGATGCTAAATCCTATGCTTGTGATGATACAAAAAGTAAGGAATATGAAAGTACATAAAGTGCATACTATCTAATCCCAGTACTTGTATACCCTGGCCAGGTATATAATTATTGGAGATAAGGTGAGTATGGAACTCTTAGATTGTTATCTTTCTGATTACTCTGATCAAGTAGTCATTCTGAGACAATCTAGTGAGTATAATGAAACTGGAAATATGGTATGGACATTTATATCACATCCTCAGTGCAGTAAATTGAATCTGAGATGATCTCAGATCAATCTATGTATCTGAGGAAGTAAAAAGTATGATTCTCATGATAAAGACAATGAGGACAAGGGAGATGATCCCTGTCTGATAAAGCATGTGTGAATAGTAAAGATATTTTCCCATGATGTGGAAATGGGAAATGTGACAAAATCATAAAATTCTCAAGAACATGTTAGACAATAACAAAGAAAGGAATAATGATATGTAATCATCCTTATAATTCCTATGTTGATGGAAAGGAACCTAGAATGAAACATGAGTAAATGACTCATGAATAGTTGAAAGTTCATGCAATAATCAAAATAGATGCTAACCTCTTCTCTTTGATAAACAAACCTAGATGATGATGGGGTGATAAAAAAATATGTTCCTTAGTGTTCTTTGTTTTTAGGGACATGGAAATCAAGTGGGTCTTATGACACTTGATGTGCATGGATTAGAAATAATCCATTGATGGATACTTAGAAAAGTATCAGTTTGTCTTAGACTTTGGTTCTAAGATTAAGATAAGTGTAATAAGTAATGTCCCAAGATGAAAGAAATATGATGATGTAATGTGTTTTTGGCACATACAATGGATACCAAGGTAAAGAATCCTAGTATCCAAGAACTTTCAATGATATGAGAAAATGAGAACATGATTCCTGACAAGGAGTAATGTTTGGTTACCTAAAAGGGCCAACTTTGAAATTAGTCTAGTTACATACAGTAGTATGGATACCATATGTTAGGGGTTTATGCCCCGCATAAACATGACATCAACAAAGATGTATGAGTTGAAGGAACAATAGTAGAATTGTTTTGGAAAAGTTGATCAAACTAAAGATAACTTCCTAGAATATCCCTATTCAGATTGTTGAGGTAGTTTATACATAACATCTAGAGATACCTCTAAGATATCTCTTCTTTAATAAGTAGCCTCTCCTTACGACAAGAAAATAAACAATTAAAAGGATAATTGATACAAGTCATAAGAAATTTTAGTGTTGTGTCAGCAGATTTGGGTGGCACAACAAATGCATGATAATACTTGTAGTCACAAGTGGGTGATAGAACATAACTCTGGTATTTCCTTTAAAAGTGAAATGTTAAATGAGGAGTATGGGAGACTCCCTAGAATCAAGAATCCTGTCACATAAAATTGTAAGTTGAGAAAGGTGACAAATCAGTAAGGTTTGACACCTGAGTTAAATAAGGTATGTATGATGTTTCTCTGACTAAGAAAAGCATTACCTGACACAGAGTTGACTCTACAGTCAATAATGAAAATATGTGCCATGTGTGACAGATTCAATGATAACCCTGTGTGGAAGAACTTTGTGTTGATCAAAGTTCTATGTCATCTCCATGACATTAATATGTTATGTGGAGACTTGATGGTATGATGAATGAATAATATCTATCTTCCTTTACCTGGGATTTCGGGGACGAAATCCTTGTTAGGGGTTTATAACTTGTAATGACCCTGACCTGGGTTATGAGGTAACCCTATTTTTTTTGGCTAATTAAGTTGATTAGAACTTTAATATAATCCTCTAAGGTGCTTTGTTATCGTGTGACACACTTATGTTTCAAGTTTGGTCCCGATTGAATGTTGTTTGAGCAATTTTAGTTTGTTTTGGACCAAAGTGGAATTTACCCAAATTGAGGGGCTATAATGCACAATGTCACATATTGAACATGCCTCATGTGTTGTAGCAACATTATTGAGAGAATGATGCAAGGTGGTGGCTTTTGGAAAGCCTAAATTCCAAGTTTCAACTTGTTTGAGCAATGTTGGTACCTTGTGCACCAATTTTGGTACAAATTGTAATTTACCCACAATGTGGGGTTGATATGCAAATTACCGCCTCTAGAATGTCCCTACTTCCTATGTGTATCATTTATAGGAGATATAATGAATGAGATACCATGTTTTGATCAAATATGAATGATGATACTCTTGATGATGAAATGACCAAGAAAAAGGGTTGAATTTGGAAGCTTAACTTGAGTTGTATCGAGTTGAAAAGCTTATATATGAGTGCCTATCGGCCATGGAGCCCAAGGAGGTGTCCCATATCGTATTGTGAACTCTTGGAAAAGTCCATATCATGCAAATCCCTTCAAGGAGGTGAGGTGTGACGGCCAACAAGTTTCCTTAGAAAAAGTGTATCGGCTTGACATAAAATAGTGATTAAACCTAGATGACTTATCCAAATGGATAAGCAATTGACGAATTTGCATCTCTAGATAATCCTCAACCTTTTTGCATGTCAAGATAAATGTTGATTCATGCATGTACACGTGTCACCCATGCATGACACGTGGCACCTACTAGCTCAAAATGTTGACACCTCATTTTTGCCTTTCTTCATGAATAACAAGTATATATACCCCTAGTTTCACCCCTTGGTGAAATTTTGCGACCCTTACCACCCTCCTACCCTAAGGTATCGTGCATAGAGCTCCCATATCGTGAAGCGATGCTGTGGTATCATGCATGGGCCTTGGGGTATCGCCCATGGCAAGACCATATCGCCCAAGTAGGTGATATCGGCCATATAGGGTGATATCGGCCATAGAGTGAAGTGTTTTGACTCCAAGTGAGTGGCATATCGTCCAAGTGAGTATCATATCATGCAATAGGGGTGGCATGTCGTGCAAGAGCACAAGGGTATCATGCATATGCCTTGGGTATCTGCCATAGCAAGTATATCGGCCATACCATGTTGATATTGCCCATAGCAAGTTGATATCGGCCAATTGAAGTGATTTTGGCCACAAGTGAGGGGGTATCGGCCACAAGAAAAGTTGTGTCGGCCAAGAGGAAGTACATATCTCCCAAGAGTGGTAGGGTGTCTGCCAAGGAGATAAGGAAATCAAAACTTAACCCTAAGGTAAGATATAGTTGTCTTCAAGCTTGAATTGAAGCATGGAATTAGGGTTATGATCTACCTTTCTTTTCTTCTTCACCAATTGCTTATCCATGGTGATTCCTTGTATATGAAGGAGTTGTGAACGAGCCTTGAATCTTTGATAA
This sequence comes from Alisma plantago-aquatica, assembly GCA_963693085.1. Lineage (NCBI taxonomy): Eukaryota > Viridiplantae > Streptophyta > Magnoliopsida > Alismatales > Alismataceae > Alisma > Alisma plantago-aquatica. The sequence goes on along the minus strand of OY856413.1, from coordinate 990,491,140 downwards.
AGTCATCTTCAACCTTAGGAACATGGACCTTTGGACCTTGAATCTTTGAAGTGGTTCTTAAGGTGGGTTATATAACTTGAACTCAACCATGTTATTATTCTTCACCTAAATTGTTATAATTAGTGAAATACTTTTAATACTGAAATTTCCTGAAATAGTTGATGAAATTATGAGTTCTAGTAGTTTCTTATACCTGTTAACATGAATTATATCAGTTAGAACAAAGGTCTAGAACTTGAAGAAGATGGTGTCACTTTGTAAAAGTGATATCGGGTTCAAGTATAAATACAAGTAGTTATAACCCGATATGGGTATGACTTGCCCGATATGTCTTGCACAAGATGTTGCATGAGATGCTTGCATAAGATGATTGCCTGATAAGGAGTCAAGTATAGACTCCATACACGATACAAGGTTGAATGAATACTTGTAATTTGACAAGAAACCCTAATTTGGGTAACCCAATATGAGTAAAGAATAGCAAATGCTATTACACGATATGGAAGCCCGATACACAACCCTAGTTGATGTCTAGCCCGACATGGTGATCGATTAATACCGCATGCACAACATGGGTAACACATATACACACCTCTATCCCAGTATGGATGATGTTCATACACCTCTAGCCCGATATGGTGGGTGCTTATATACCTCCAATCCGATATGGTGAACATATGCACACCTCCAACCCGAGACACCTTGTAAAGGTGAGAGTAAGACACTCTTAGGAGTAATGAGTGTAACACCAAGTAATGGTGTGGATAATACCTTGATAGGTGAAACACCTAGAGTGGTTGATAATGGTTAATCCTATATCAATAATGTCTCAACCTGAGATGAGTCCATATCAATTTATGATGGTTGGACAATTTAAATGTATGACTTATGATCAATACACTACAGAATAAATGTGATGGGCTAGTGCATAAAGTATTAGGATGGGAAATACCCTAATACAAGATAAGTTGATGAACTTAAGAAAGTTAAAAGTGATGAGGGAAGTGATACATCAAGACATGATATATATCACATCTAGCACTTCAAGGTTGATGTACCTTGATGCACCTTAAATCCAATATACTTGGATGAGTAACACATGAAGTGTGTTATGTCAATTCTTACATTGAGATGTAATAAGTTTAATGCACTTTGATAAGTGTGGGCTAACATACTTTGAGAAAGGGTTAAGCCAAGTTAATAAAGTCTGATGTAATCATACCCTGGTAAGGATGAGAGAGGAACTCATACCTTGTGTTGATGATTCATTTAATGATAAATGATGAGAATGAATAAGTATGATTGAATACTTATGATATCAATGTTTGCTCCTAGATGTGTGGAGCAATGAATTAGGGTTTGATCATTGATAATATGACCTTGAAAACCTAAATGGTTAATAATGGAAAACCCTAATGAAGGGTAATGATATGTAAGAGAAACCCTAATCGATAAGAAAGGGAAAACCCTAACCCTAAGTGAGAGGTGACAAGATGTGTAATGGCCTTGTGAGCCATGTGAATAAGTTGTTGCCTAGTGAGAGGTGACAAGATGTGTAATGGCCTTGTGAGCCATGTGAATAAGTTGTTGCCTAGTGAGAGGTGACAAGATGTGTGATGTCCTTGTGATCCATGTGAATAATTTGTTGCCTAGTGAGAGGTGACAAGATGTTTAATGGGCCTTGTGAGCCATGTGAGATGCTTGTATAACAAGTATCATGTATACCTTGGTCTGAGGACCTAGAGGTAATAGTTACCTGATAAGTGGTAATAGTGTTCAGTGATGATCTAAGGGTTTGAATACCTAGATCCAGTAATCATGATAATGATGATGTGAAGGGATGAGAATTCCCAGTAATGTGATAAGAGACTGAGATCCCAAGTATCACGTGTTTTAAAGATTTGAAAAAAGTACGTGATAGATGTATTACACCTTTCTTTGTAGCATTTGTTGTGTTTGATAAAGATAACTTGTTTGATGTTAAAATAATGATGTAATGCACGTAATATATCACTAGAAACTATAAAACATTGCCATGACCATAGATCCATCAGTGTCAGAACTTGCTGATGGTGAAACGGGTTGCTCCGCGGCATAACCCGGAGTGCATACTTTTGAGTATGTGAGGGCGTAAGTACGGATGGTACTATGTGAGCTGATCCCCTTACAATCTCGAAATGAATGGGGATTTTTCTATATCCCTATCCTGGCTTGAGTGCGACTTCGGTCGTAGACTCTATGTTGAGCACGGTGAACTGGCCCGTGGCTCGGAGTATGGTGCTTGTGTCACCATGACTCAGACTGGGGACGGTTGTTTGTAGATGTTTCCCCTAAGAGAGTGTAGTTGACACTGTAGCTCTAAGCGTGGATGCCTACGTGCCCTGGAACAGCTTGTTAGAAGTGATACGAGATGTCCTACATGTGGTCTCGTACTGACCGAGACAAGGGAGGTCATGGAAACTGGCTCTACCATTGACCTTGTATGGTACCGACTTGTGAGAAGTTTATGGTCGGTTGGAGATGGCTGGGGTATGCTCCATCTCCTCAGGGCATAAGTGTGATTTGTAAAATATGTTCAGCCATGTAGTATATATGCTTAAGGATCGAATACGAGAAACATTGCTTGATGTGCAATACAGTTATACATTCTAGTTGATAGATGTTATTTATGTTTCTTTACATTCCTTGCAAAGCAGATAGATGAATTATAATCTACCATGGGTAGATGCAATGTTCTCCTTATGAAAGGAGATTACTTCATTCTGTTCATATAGTGAATTACCCTGCTTATTAATATAAAAAGAACCTCTCCTCAGTTTATAAATGCTTAATCTGTGATAATAATATGGTCGGCGGAGAGTTATATCTCTCGCTGAGACAATTACAATTGTCTCACCCCCGTGGGACCCAAATTTTTAGGTGTACGTGCATGAGGAGGTGAAGACCTTTCTGCAGAGGAAGAACAACAGCTGAGGCAGTAGTGACAGCTCAGGCTGAGTGTACTGTTTGTCATGTCTTGTAGATATGAGTCATATGTGTCGTCTCTGTACTCTCAGGTCCTTGGAGTTGGTTCGTATTGGTTTTATGATCAATAAGAGATTTTAGCTTACGTGCCTCGAGGTTTTATGTTTCTCATGTATAGTTTGGTAAAGCAACTGTTATATGTTATTCTCGAGATAAGATGTACCGGATATGTACAATGTGAATAATGATGTATATAAGGTTTTGAACCTTTCAGTAAGAGTTTTCTTTGGAATGGATCTCTTTGAAAAATGGTTTTAATTTTTAGTGATTTTCGTTAATCCGTTGTTTATGTTTAATTTCACTTAATTAGTAATGATTTGATTGTCTGTCGTTACAATATGACTATTCAGTTCTATGTCTTGGTCTACCTATAGGGTAGGATCAAAAGGGGCTATTTAGGATCTACCATATGAGAAAGGTAGTATCCATGTCCACTGTAGGGACAACATAGAGGTAAGGATATGTTGGGATTGAGTAGTTATGTTTAAGATGTAAATTTTGATATGTTAAGCAATAATTTGGTTGCAATATGTTGTTAAAAATTGATGCAAGCTTTTGGTTCCCCCACATACCAGTATAATTGATTATACTAATCGACATTTTGTTTGTCTACATTTTAGGAATACATGAAAGTGGATGAACATTTAAAGTGACATTTGAAGGATAAAGCTAAATAAATATTGGAGGATTTAGATAGATAGTTTTCTACTTTGGGTAAAATTCCAAACTCCTATTTTTTTAAAGGTATGTAAAAAGAAAAAAATATCCTATTTTAAGTTTAGTTGTGGTGTAATTTATTAATTATTTTTTATTATTTGCAAAAAAAGTTTATCTTGTTTTGGGATACATGCAACAACTTCTTAGCCTTCCTTAAATGGGGGTTGCTAAGGGGTGGGGTCGTTACAACAACCTTTTCACACCCCATGATTGAAACCATATCCATTTTCTCATAGGAAGTAGGGGGCATGTGATAGTTGTGGTGGTGGAACTGGTGTTAATGGCCTTTGGAATTGAGGTGGAGGAGGGAATTGAGGTTGGAAGGTGAACTGGTGGGAAGGTTGTGGTGATGGAGGTGGTCAGGGTGTGTAAGGCTTAGGATAGCCTTGGAGGTAGGGAGATGGAGTAAATGGATGGGTTTGTACATTTTGGCCTTCTATATCATCTTCCTCTAGTGGCTTGTCACATGCACAAAGCACAACCAAACAAAAGAAAAAAAGTTAGCAAACCAATATGCAAAGAGAATACAAAGAATAATAAATAAAGAAAAGTAAGGGTGGGGCAGTAGGAAAAGATCAAAGCAAAACTAACTAGCTAGGCTGAGCGCTTTTCTGCCCGACAACGACGCTAGAAGGCTTGGTGTGTTTCTTAAACGTAGACAAGTTAACTGGAAATAGATAGTGCCAAAGGGGAGAGTCAACACCACAACTACTAGGTAGCTATGGTGCTTTCTATCTAGCCCAACAACAATGCTAGAAAGCTTGGTGTGTTTCTCAAACACAATGAAACAAACTAGAAAAAGACAATGCCAAAGGGGAGAGTCAACACCACAACTACTAGGTATCTATGGTGCTTTCTGGCCCCAGTAGCGGCGCCAGAAAGCTTGGTGCGTCCTGCCAGAGGTGCACACACTAATTAATTGAAATTTGACTAGATGTGCCCCACGAGATCGGAACACACGAGGTATAACTTTCAAAATTTATAAAGTACCTACACAAATACACTTGCACACACTAAGACACTACACCCGCAAGCGCATGGAGTCGTGTCATAGTACAAGAGGGTAGAAAGTATATGGTCATTCCACATGGACAAAAGGGGGCACTAGCGCTAGGTTAGTTTTTGGACTAAGTTCCTAGTGCGGATTAAAGGGTTTAAAGGTTGATTGTTTGATTACACTAAGGATTTAGAAAATAAGAAAATCAAAACCTAAATTAAACTCTAGAAAGTTAGTTCTACTGAGAAAGAAAAGATAAGGCAAGCAAAGAAAATAGCAAGATATACTAAGACATGCAAGAAAAGATCTACACTAAACTAATCTAGAAAACAGGGCAAAAGAGTAAGCAAAGACCTAAAATAGCAAGAGTAAACCAAGAACAAGGCAATAAACTAACTAAACAAGTAAAGAGCTAACTAATCTAACCTTAGCTAAGAAAGAAGGCAATTAGGGTTTTAAAGCAATAAATGAAAATGTGGGCTATTTTGGGTGATGTACTTATCAAATAGATTGGGGTGACATGTGAACATTATGATTTCATTTAGATTACCAAACCAAACAACAAGATAGAGTCCAATGATTTGTCCTAGATTGCTAACTGGCCATGGGTAAGCTAGGTTGTGTATACTGGTGCTAGTCCCTAACACCTCCTACTACCCTTACAAGGCTCAATTGGGTTAGGGTTTAGGTTCAATTCAATTAGCGTCTAAAATCCTAGGTTAATAGGTTAGAGGATCTTAGGGGACGAGGGTAGTAATGGGAGTGGAAGTGAGGTTTTTGGCCTCACATCACCCACATTCTATCCTTGAGAAAGCTCCATGCTATGCACATTGAGTTCATCTAAACTAGCTACTTAGATCTCTAAAATAGGGTTAGGGGAATTGATTAGTATGTAGGAGGATGGGTAGCTAGCTAGGGATCTATGAATTTGACCTGGGAGAGAATCCCCAAATTCACGCATGTAAGCAATTTCCCTAGATTCCTAGGTGATTTCAAGAACAAACCAACAAGTAATTCATGAAGAGTGAGATACAAATAAAACATAATCATTAGCAAACAAAATTATAATGTTTACATATCATTTTCTCTCAATTTGGTATCAAAGTAACATTTTTGGCCCCAAACAACCCACCTAAGGGGCCTGGCTACTCATGGAAATGCAAAATATAAAAAGAAAGGAAAAAGGGGAAGAAGTAGACATGGAGCTTGGTGTAGATGAGTGAATCCTCCTCTTCAACTACTTCTAGGTCAACCTCCTCCTTCTTCTTGGGTGCAAGGGCAAGGAATGATGGTGGAATAGGGTCAAAACACTAGGAAACTAGGTCTTGGTGGTGGAAATGGTGAAATGGGGTGGAATGAAGGTGTAAATGGAGTGGAATGAGTGGAATCTAAAAATGGGGGTGATAGAAGGTAGCTAGGGGTGGTCAACCTCGAGCTAAAGTCATCACCCAAGTATATATAGGTGGTGGGGAAGCATTAGGTTAAGTGGGGGTAAAATAGGTAGAACAATGTAGGAAATAGGGTAAAATTGTGAGTAGCACGGTTGTGCTAGATAGCATGGTTGTGATGGGCAGTAGGTAGCACGAGCGAGGTGGATGGGAACGGCCTTGGTGGAAAAATGAAATGAACATGGGAATTTTGCATTTTTGGGGTTGGTAGCACAGTCGTCCTGGGAATCGTTAACATTGTCGTTTTGGCTAAAATGGTTGTTTTAGCCAACTAGGTGAATTGTTGAAGGTTTTTTTTTTGCTTGGGGCATGTCCTAGAACGGCCATTCCATGGTAGCACGAACATTTTGGGGTTCTTCCCCTACATTTGGGTCTTAAAATTTGTCTTTCATGGATGGTATTGCTTCAATACATTCTTTGACCACTTGGGATAGGTTGGGAGTGATTTTGGCCATGTTTTGGGCTCCTCCAAGCCTGGAGAAACCCTTGATTCAACCATCATCTCTCTCTTTCATCAATTTGTGTTCAAAGTACCTACAAAACATACAAAAATAATCAATAAGTATATTTTATATAAAATCACATGTTAGGGGAAATAACATGTAATCTAGCAGGTATAGATGTGCTTGAAATGTGTATGACACAAGATGGAGCCCTAAAATAGGGTTGCATCACCACTATCTGTCGACCTCTTGCTTGATCAACTGAAAGGTTAGTAGATCGATCACTCAATCTCTCTTTGTTTCAATCTCTTCCCCTGCTTTCCTTTATCATGACTTATTCAAGTTGTAATTTGTCTCTATATTGTGCCATGCAAGGCTAAACTTCATAACCTAAGTTGAGAGTAGCCATGCAGGCCCTCCCAACCATGTAATTCTCTATTTTTCTATTTTATGACATACGTTCTTAAAAGTTTTGTTTCTATACTTTCATTTTACTTCGTTGTGTGTTGATTATCTACCTTCGTTGTGACATTTGATATAAATATAGCTTGAGAGAATAATTTCAATGAGGTCTAGAGTATAGGATAACAGCGAGAGACGAGAGTGAGGAACTGCTATAACAAGAGTCATATGGTGTTTCCCTTAGTCTTTTAGTTATTATCTCGAGAGAGAGAACCCCTTAGATAAAAATCTGTCCAGATCTCGAGAGAAAGAAGGAACATATATCTTTTATGATTGTTTGCAAAACGAGTCAAGAATATATATAATTTAGGAGTGAAGGTTTTTACATAGTTGTAGTTGGCTTGATCGGTGAAATCCAATCAAAGTCTTTATATCTTTCTCTCACAATTTATCTTTATTTCTTTCCCTTGGGTTTTCATAAACTTAGATTTATTGCTCAGTTTTAATTCGTTCCTTAACTGGAACACCATCAATTCACTTATTTAGTTCGACTAGACTAAACTAAGAATGCTTCATTTTTATTCTGTTATTTTCTTTATCCATGTGTTCGACACTACACTACTATAATAGATTTCGTTCCAAATATCAAACATTAACTACTCAAATCAAGGCCCATTGTACAAGTAACAGCTATCTTCTCATAACTACATATGTATCGTTCTAGTTGGTACCGTACAAAGGAGTATGTGGGGAAGTTGTTAAATCTGTGAGTTTGCTTGTTGATGTAATAAAAACTTATCTGCCCATCTCTCCTGCCAGCCTTCCTCATTACCTGCCAAGTGTGTACCCCTATTAACGGAGGTAGGGAAAAAGCTTGGGCCCTAAAATAGAAAAACAGAATAAATAAAAGACAGATGGATGCTGGGAGCAAAGCGTAAAGTAGGAAGTGCCTAAACAAACAACAGCAGCAGACCACCGCCAGTCGAGCATAATGATCTTTGAAACCAGTAGTAGACAAACCACCGCCCCTTCAGTCCCCATCGGCTTCCACAACACCGGTCACATCCACTTTGATGGCGCATCAGATCAATGACTGAACGTGGTGCTTCTTCCATGCCTTCAGGTTTGCATACGTACGCTCTGGCTGGGGAATAGCTTTTCGCTAGTGACGATTAGGAAAATAATACTCATTTAGAATAAAAAATAAGAAAAACACACCTAATTAGTGTCTCATTTTCTCCAACATATAAAATAAGTTATTTGTAAAAAAAATCTAACATAAATGAAATTATAAATTCACTATTCATAACTTCAAAAAAAATTCACTATTCAAAATAATGAGTTTGTTTATATGTTTAAGGTCATAACAAACACATTATTTGATGTGTCTTTCAGATCAAACAACTAGAAGATCGACAGTATAATCATAATTCATGATCACTTGATCAGTACAATGTGCATATAATTAGCAATGTGTAAGAAAAATAATAGTTATATTAAAAATGGGAACAAAATCATCTTTTAAGTGGAGAATAAGTATTAAAATATAATATGACATCATTTAGTGGATGTTGTCATACTGGAAGAATAAAAAAATTGTAGCAGTCAAATCTTATATTATAAATTATATAAGTATAATGTACTTGGTATATTATAAGATCTTGACACAATGATCAGTTGAAGGAAACTTCAGAAAAAAAGAAGGAAAATATTTAATGTGGTTGTATGAACAACATATGATGGAGAAGCACATTGGGAAATAAAAAGTGAAAGAGAATGAAGAGGAAAGATCCGTGCATCTTTTTTATTTAAAAGTTGAAGAAGAGAGCATATGAAAGAAAAAATTATATATTTTTTTATTGACTTTCATTTTACATATCATCCTTATTTTTCTCTCTCGATTTGATTAAAATTATATTTACTAGATGGATTTTCTCACATTTTCTTCTCCTTCTTACCCCATGTTTTATATTTTTTCTACTTTTTTACCTTATGCCAATTTAATCATCTTATTTTCTTTTATAGATATAAATATTGTCATTATCTTCTCAAGTTTTTATAAATTTGTAATAATTGTTACTTATCTTCAAACTTATAATATCTAAATGTTATGTAACTAAAAATGTTTGTGAAATACCATGTAACAATAAATATTATTTGGATTTATTTTTATATAGTAATATAGATATTTTCTTAATTTGAGAGTGGTTGACTAATAAAAGTTTCAAAGAAAAATATATAAATAGAAGGTGATAGTTGTGCATGTATGGTTATCATTTTTTCCAATGGTGTATAATTATAATTGAGTAAACTTACTCAATTTATAGCTAATAATATATGTTAATTAATAATTCAACTATATTACATCAAATTTCAGTTAATAGGTCAACATGATGAATGATATATTTTTATAAACTTCATTTTGTATAATTATTTATATCTTTTATGGGTACATACCCCTAGTCTTATTGGGAGACGATTTGTTTAACTCTTAACACGATTAATATAAAACTATTAAATAAATTTTAGTAGGATAAAAATGAAATATATGATTTCTTAATCTCATAATTGATGGCATGCATATTAGGACGGTAAATTAATCCACAAATATAATACGTTTAACTATTAAGAAGTTCATACAAAGAAGAATAATATGATTGATTGAAATTTATAAGATTAAAAGTCGCATTGTGTATGATGTACTAATTTTTTTTTACAAAATACAAATATGTACATGGTATCATAATAATAATAAAAATATTTTTTGGAGGGGGGCTTCAGCCCCGACAGCCCCCCCTCTGGCTACGCCCCTGGCTGCCACCGTTCCTTGATGTAGGGGTTTGATCCGGTGTCCGAGTACATGCCGTCGTGGGAAATGTCACAGAGTCTAAGGAAGTACCGGGGTGGGCACGGTCAAGCGAGAGAGAGAAACTATTCGATAAGTCGTTGCAAACCAAACAAGTTATGGGGATCCGTGACCTTTTGATGTCTTGTTCTACTATAGACCTATGGTGGGTTTTAATTGGATGGGTAGGTGAAGATTTTGTAATTGATAAATAAATTTATTTTGTTTATAATTTTTGAACTGTGATGATTTTTTTGACGAAACAAAAATCATTGGATTCGTTATGAAAAAATACATTCCAACAAGACTAATATTAATATATTTTAAAAAATATATAAAAATAATAGAATAGGTGATGTGATGAGAGAGAAAATTATTTTGTTTATAATTTCTAAACTGTGATGAATTTTTGAATGAAATAAAAACTATTTAATTTGTGATAAAAATATATTCAAACAAGAGTAATGTTGAGATACAAATGGTTGAAAATGCTCAAAAAGACTAAATAGTGCCCAAAAATGACTAAATAGCTCCCAAAATGGTTAAATAGCACCAAAAATGGTTAAAATTCTTGAGTGTCAAACAAACTTATTTAGGCATCGTTACGTTATTTTTTATTGTCAATACCTTATTTGTGCGTCATCTTTATACTTATGGGTGTCAATGAACCAATGTGGGCGTCAATTAACCATCTTTGGGTGTCAATTCGCCATCTTTATATTTTTGGGTGTCAATGAACTATTTTGAGCATCAATTTACCATTTTTGGGTGTCAATAACCATTTATGGGCTTCTTTACACTTCTGGGTGTCAATGAACTATTTTGGGCATCAATTAACCATCTTTAGTTGTCAATTAGTCATTTCTGGGCGCCGTTAAGTTGTTATTGATGTGAAGTACCTTTATACCCTACTTAAATCGTAAAACCATATTTGGGTGCCATTAAGTTGTTCTTGGGTGTCAAACATACTTGTTTGAGCGTCGTTATGTTGTTTTGGTTGTCAATACCTTATTTGAGCGACATCTTTATACTTTTAGGTGTCAATGAATCATTTTGGGTGTCAATTAACCATTTTTATGTGTCAATAGTCATTTATGGGCGCCATAACATACAAAAATGGTTAAATAGTATCCAAAAAGGCTAAATAGTGCCCTAAAATTGCTAAACTTCTTGAGTGTCAAACAAACCTATTTGGGCGTCGTTACGTCATTTTTTATTGTCAATACCTTATTTGAGTGTCATCTTTATACTTCTGGGTGTCAAAGAACCATTTTGGATGCCAATTAACCATCTTTGGTTGTCAATAGCCATTTATGGGCGCCCTTATATTATTTTTTTATTGTGAATTACCTTAAGTGTTTGGTTGTCAGTTATCAGTTACCTTAGATGTGATTTAGCATGTACAATATTTACTTTGGTGTTTTTTTATACTTTGGGTGTCAATTAACTATTTGTAGACATCAATGAACCATCTTTGGGTGTCAATTAACCTATATATATCATTTTTTATTTTTTTCTCAAAAATATGTCAATATTAGTCTTGTTGGATTGCATTTTTTGTAACGAATCCAATGGTTTTTGTTTTATTAAAAATTTCATTACGGTTCAAAAGTTATAAGTGAAACAAATTTATTTGTCTAATGCATAATTTAAAAAAAAATCACTCAATCACCATCTGCCACTGCCACGTAAAGGCGGTTTGGGGGCTGATTTATGGATTGGTTTTACGTCACTGCGTGTGAGCGTGCCCAAATTTTTGAAAATGATCTGGTCACATGAAGTACCCTCACATGTGGGTGTTATGCGTGGCCAACTGGGTGGGTGGGTGGTTTTGTGGGGTGGGGGTGACGTGACGGGTTTTAATTGGATGGGTAGGTGGAGGTTGTGTAATTGATAAATAAATTTGTTTTGCTTATAACCTTTGAACCGTGATGAATTTTTTGACGAAACAAAAACTATTGGATTTGTTATATAAATGCATTCCAACAAGACTAATATTGATATATTTTTAACAAAAAATATAAAAATGATATGAATAGGTGATTCTAGATTCCAATGAACCATTTTGGACATCAATTAACTATCTTTGGGTGTCATTAGCTATTTTATGGGCATCAATAAGTTATTATTGGGTATGAAGTACCCTTATACCCTATTTAATGTGTGCAATCATATTTGGGCGTCATTAAGTTGTTCTTAGGTGTCAAACAAACCTATTTGGGCAGCATTTTCATACTTTTGGGTATCAATGAACTCTTTTGGGCGTCAATTAATCGTTTTGGGTGTCATAGCTATTTATGGGCATCGTTATACTTTTGGGTGTCAATGAACCATTTTACGTGCCATTAAGTGGTTTTAGGTGTTAAACAGACCTATTTGGGCGGCATTATGTTGTTTTGGTTGCCAATACCTTATTTGGGAATCATCTTTATAATTTTGGGTGTCCATGAACCATTTTGGGTGTCAATCAACCATCTTTGGGTGTCAATAGTCATTTTTGGGCACCCTTAGGTATTTGGGCGTCATTACATTATTTTTGGTTGTCAATACCTTATTTGGGTGCCATCTTTACACTTCTGGATGTCAATGAACCATTTTGGGTGTCAATTAACCATCTTTGGGTGTCAATAGTCATTTTTGGGCACCCTTATGTTTTTTTTAATGTGAATTATCTTAAGTGTTTGGTTGTCAATTACCTTAGATGTGATATATCACGTACAATATTTACTTGGGCATCATTTTTATACATTAGGTGACAATGAACTATTTCTAACGTCAATGAACCATCTTTGGGTGTCAATTAACCTATATATATCATTTTTTATTTTTTTCTCAAAAATATGCCAACATTAGGCTTGTTAGATTGTATTTTTCATAACAAATCCAATGGTTTTTGTTTCATTAAAAAATTAATTATGGTTCAAAATTTATACTCGAAACAAATTTATTTGTATATGGCATAATTTCAAAAAACTCATCCAACCACCCTCTGCCATGTGGAGGCAGTTTGGGGGCTTGTTTCAGCTGCGCGTGAGGTGTGCTTGATCCATGTGAGCTTGACAAAAGTTTAACTCCCAAAATTTGGTTTTTTTTGCCATGTCTATTCCCAATCGGACATACCACCAACATTGGGCTCCACATCACACACCCGTACGAGTATAAGCAGAAGGTCGATCGCATGACCTTAGATAAAGTTTTAGCTCTTGTGCCAGTGCAGATGGAACCGTTGATCATTCTCGTCTCTGTATCGACAGTTCGGATAAAGTGCTTGTAGAAGCAAATACTTCTGACATTTTGGTGGTGTACTTCCATCTTGTCATGAAAGTAGGTGAAGATGTACCTATGGGTGCGGGTATCTGATGACATAGGGATCGGATGGGATGTGGGGAGGGAAGTTATCATCATGGAGCTCGAGGCCAAAGGTGTTAAACTCATCTCATTCTTCCTCAGTGAGCTTGACTTCTTCAGACCTATAGAGCACCCCATCACTAAGATGTCCTTTGTGTTAGATATATGGCTGCTACAGCCATGTATATAGCGTGGGTTAAGCCCGATGTAGTGTAGCTAGTACATAAGAGGATATGTAGTTTTGTATCTGTGTAAATAGGGATGAGTTTTTTCCCACATTGATCATTCCTAGAACTTTTATGGTCCTTATATGTAAGATCACATGTGACTTTTGTGTCTAAGGGTCCTAGGAGATAGTATGATTGCCTCCTTGGTGGGTATGGTGACCACAACACACACACACGCAAGCACACACGCGCGCGTGCCACACCACGCCATGCCTCACCTAGTCGGGTCATGTCAGACACAGGCTCAGGCTTTTGACTTGTGGATTGTGGAGAATGTCTTCCGTTTTCTTTTTACACTAGGACACAACTACATAATTAATTATTAATTTAATTAATTTTTTCTTTATTAAACCAAATTATTAATCCTAATTTAAAAAATATCCTCGTGGAATTTTTCACAACGTGTACAAGTGTGATTGAATGATACCGCTTTAACGGGAATAGGATTGCGGGGCGCGTAAGGCTATAAATAAGTCTTTGATCATTAGGGTTAAATACATCTTTTGAATATATAGTCATTAGCATTTGAGTTTGTATTTTACAAACCCTAAAGCCAGAGTCTTCTTCCGCCATCGCTTCTGAGTTGTTACTTGGAGATCCTCTCTTGTGTGCGGCTAGTTTGTCCATCCTCTCCCCTTTCGAGAAGTGATCTATCAGGCGGTGGTTCATGTGGTTGTTGGGTTGCACTAGCAGTGCAAGTCATTCTTCGTCTGCATCGTTCGTTGTCAAAATAAGTGAGATGATCACCTCTCCAGGTTCGTGACCGGGTCGAATAGGAGAATGGCGCCTATCCTCAAGGGTTGCAAGGTGCTGACTTCTTTAAGTATATCACATTCATTTTTCTATGAACGACCTATGTTTTGTTCTCCTGCTTTGGTTTATTCTATGGTTTCTTATCCAGATTGGCCTGAACTATTAACTTAATTGCACCTGTCATTGTTGCATATAACAATCTAAATTTAAAATTAACAACAGTCTTAAAGAAATTATTATTTGTTGTTAGTTAACTATGGCTGCTCAAGGTTCTGGCATGAAAATTGATACGTCTAGTATGCCTGAAAAGTTTACTAGAACTAATTTTGCTTGTTAGCAAAGTAGAATGTAAATTTGTCTTAACATGGTAGACTATGATCAATATCTAGAATAAGATGAACCCAAAGTTGATAAAATTGTCCCCGATAATACTAATTTAATTGCAACTTAGAAGATGGGTGATAAGACATGTCGAGGGTTGATTCTATTTGTAGTAAACAGCAAACTGTATGACTCGTACTCAAAGCCGCATGTTACTACATCTAAGGTTTTGTGGAAGGTATTAGAAAAGAAATACAATACCAAAAATCAAGGAACGGAAAAATATTGTTTCTCTAAATTTCTAAAGTTTCGTATGTCTGAGGGTAAATCTATTTTTGATGAAAGATAGAATTTTCAATTCTTGGTGCAAGAGCTCGCTGATGCAAGCATGGTACTTCTTGAAAAATTTGTTGCAATGTCAATCATTGTGAAATTCCCAAAATCATGGGAGTCGTTTGGCATGACTCTTAAGCATCGCAAAGCAGACATGTCAATGAAGAATCTCATGATGGACATCAATATTCAGGAAGAGCATCTGAAAGAGAAGACTATCAAAGTATTGATTGATGTTAATGCTACTGTCAATTTAACTACTGCTAAGAATAAGGATAAGAAATCTATGAATTCACTTACACCTAAGGCCAGATCCAGAAGAAACTAAAGAACAAACCTTGTTGGACTTGTGGACAGGTTGGCCCCTGGAACAAGGATTGTCCTTCAAAGAATGCAAAGAAAGTTGCCCCATATGATATTGAGGAGGTTGTGGTCAACATGATGACTGCATCCTTGAACCTCATTGATGGGTACATATCTATAAAACATGAAGTTCTTTCTATTTTTAAAGCACTATATTGGATAATAGACAGTGGGGTTAACGTGCATGTGTGTACTAACAAGTCCCTATTTGTGTCTTACCAGGCCTCTAAAGGTCGATCTGTGACTTTGGGAGATTCTAGCGATGTAGAAGTCAAAGGCAAAGGATGAGTGGACTTGATGTTTACTTCATGAAAGGTTCTGACGCTTCATAGAGTCATACATGTTTCCATCAATACGACACAACATTCTTAATGGCATAATTTTAGTTAGATATGATTTTAGAATAAATTGCACATGTAATAAGGTTATTATTACTCGCCTTCATGATTATATATTTTTTGACAAGGGATATCTATTTGATATGGAAAACTTGTTTAAGGTTCTCGTTGAACCTGTTTCAAATTCTATTTTAAATTTGAATGATAATAGTTCTTTATGCATGAATCTTGTATCATCCGATGTTTGGCATTCATGTTTGGGACATGTTAATGTTGGCTCAATGAAATGTATGATGAATATGAATTTAATCCCTAAATCTGACATTAGAAATAATAAATGTGAAATTTGTTTGCAAGCTAAATTACCTAGGAAATATTTTCATTCTTTGAATAGGAATTTGGAAATATTGAATTTTTTGCATATTGATATTTTTGAATTTGATGGGATTGCTACAAGGTATCAAAAGTGTTATTTTATAACTTTTATTGATAATGCTAGTAGATATTGTTATATCTTTTTACTTAGAAGTAAAGATGAGGCATTGGATAAATTTAAAATTTATAATAAAGAAGTTGAAACTCAAACTAGTAAGTACCTAAGCAATTAAGGTCTAATAGAGGAAGAGAATATACATCAAATTTGTTTTTGGAATTTTGCCAATTGCATGGTATAGTTCATGAGGTTAACTCTCCATATTCACCACAGTCTAATGGGTAGTTGAACGTAAAAACTAAATCCTTATACATATGGTTAATTCTTTACTCCAAACCTTAGATCTACCCAACTTCATATTGGGGGAATCTTTGACTACAACTTGCCATATTCTGAATATAGTTCCCCATAAACATATAGAAAGTAGTCTGTTTGAGTTATGAAGAGGAAGAAAACTGAGTCTCAAATATCTTTGAGTGTGGGGGTTCCTTTCTAAGGAACTTGTCCCTGAACACAAAAGAAATTGGGACCCAAAATGGTTGATGACATATTCTTGGGGTATGTAGAGACAAGTTATGCTTATAGATTCCTGATTGTAAGATATGATATCTCAGGCATTGAGGTCAATACAATTGTGAAATTACGTGATGCTACATTCTTTGAGGATGTATTTCCCATGAAATTTGGTGTTCCCAATGAAGTATCTCAAGAGGATTCATTCACTATAGGTTCCATTCCGTAGCATGTGGAAAGGATGACAAATGTGTGGGGCGACTCAGAACAAGTTAATTCTAAATCTGATGATTCTGAAGAAATGGTTGAACTAAGGAGAAGTAAATGGCCTAGGACATCCAAGGACTTTGGAAGTGAGTTTATCACTTACAATGTTTAGGATGATCCTATAAATATCACTTACAATGTTTAGGATGATCCTATAACTTACAAACAAGCTATGGAATCTCTCGAAACTAAGTTTTGGAAAGAAGTCGTTAATGATGAAATCTAATCAATTCTCTCGAATGGAACTTGGGAATTGGTGGATTTTCCTCATGGTTGTTCTGTTGGATCAATGGGCTCTAGAAGGGGGGGTTGAATAGAGCTTCACAATTCTCACAAAATTGATTAGACCACCAAATTATATTAATTGCAGAAACTTAAACAAGCAGCAATTTGATGACTTAATCTAACATGCACAGCAAGGATGAGAGACAAGGAAGAGCAAGCACTTGGACAGGTGGTTTAGAGTGGTTCCATGTCTTAAACTTAGGAGCAATGTCAGTCCACTACCTAGAGTGGGTTAGTCTCTAGGATTTACAATCTTGGTACTCTTATATTCCACAATAAGATTACAAGATACAACAACCACACATCCAAGGGCTTAGTACCTCAAGCAAAGATCTTCAACTTATAGAAGGAGCTTACCCACTGGAAGCATGGAGTCTTCAGCCATCAACATGGACTTACCCACTCCTTTCTTCAAGTCTTATGCCTTCAAGGGATTACTTATCTTCCTTGAGCGTTGCCTTGCTTCTCTCCTTCACTTGGAGATCTGGAGCACCTATCTCCTTCACTTGGAGACCTGGAGCAACTTGCCTTCTTCAACCTTGAAGAACAACACCTCCTTCTCCTTCACTTGGAGAGGGATCTTCAACTATCTTCAATGATAATTGAGGTTGGAAGATGGAGGAGGAGAGCTTTACAACAGTACAGGGAGTATCTCTCTTATACAGGAACCTATCTCACTCATACTCATGAATTTGAATTGAAGGTAGAGAGAGAAAGGGGCTCAAAGGCTTAGAACACTCTCAGCTATGGTAGAACTAAGTTTGCAATGAAAGAGTAGCCTTGGAATGAACTCCAAGTGTTCTATATATAGCTGAGGGTGTTTCTTTGAGTTAGGTGAACTCTTGGGCCGAAATATAGTCATTTTCTTTCAAGAAAATGTCTCTATTTGCTATCAAATAACCCACCAATGGTCATATCACTTTTTTCTACAAATTCTGTACAGTGCAATCGATCGAGTTTCAATAAAGGTAACTCAAACGATCAAGTAAAAGACAAAACCAATATTCAAACGGTCGATCGAGTTTGTCTTGGGGAAACTCGACCGATCCCTGAAGATCATTTTGGTCAGCCACTTGATCGATCGAGTTCTGTGTAAACACAACTCGACCGATGTTATCTTCAGAAAATTGACTAAGGATGATCGATCGAGTTTTAAGGTTGGGAAACTCGACCGACCAAGTGCCTGAAATCAATTTTCTAAATTGCATCTAAAGTGATTAAAACTTGGTGATTTATGTCCCAATCAATTTTCTCACCTTAGTTACAAGTCAATTCATCATTACAAGTGATTACAAATATGTTCTAAGCTCATTTACATAGAAATCCCAAAATGCACACTTGTAGCTATTTTGACTTGAACTTGAGCCATTTTAGGACTTTGGATTTTGGATCCTTTTCATGTACCTAATGCCTGCAAACAATATTAAACACACATATCAGATACATATGAATGGAATGGTTAAGTCATTATCAAAATATAGGCAATGTATAACCTCTAGGTCAACATTCTCCCCCTTTTTGACAATGACAAACCATTCCTCAAGCATATTGAAAAGGATGTGAAAGTTATACCTTTGCCTTGTGAATTAGGGGGATTCATGATACAAACAATGTGAATTGCTCCCCCTTAATCTATGCTTCCTCTAACCTGCATGGTTAGTTTTTCTACACATAGCAATACCAATATATATGTAATGTGTAGTCCTTTGCAAGTTCACATAATGGACAGTGAATTGAACAAGAAAAGGATCTCACAAGAAAAAGCAATATTATAGCAAAGAAAAAACTAATATGATTGAGTTTCAAGACATGAGATATCACTTGAAATATCTCTCCCCCTTTTGACATTATCAAAAAGGTAGGGGGGTAGAAGATCATAAGCCATGTCTTCTCCAAAACTCAACCAAACATGTATGCAATGGAGTAAACAATAGTTCAAAGGCTTATATCACATAGATAAAAGATAACATACAATCCAAGTCATGATCAAAAAATAACTCAAGATGAAACCAACGCATAGGATAAAAATAGAGGAAAAACCATAATGCACATCAAGGATATTACAACTCAGATGTATATCCTCAGAAGAGCAACTACATAACATAACAGTGATAAAACAGAGATAAGAAATAGTACAACTCAGAAGAATGTGCCATGATGTTTCTGATACAAAATAGTCTAGAAAGATATTTATGATAAGCATGCTAGACTAAAAATGAAGACACCACCTAAATGGATAATCTATCTAGATCAACAACGTCCTCATCGCCAGGAGTGTAGTCCTCATCCCCGTCAGAAGGCGGAGTAGTAGTTCCAGCATCATCGTCAGCACCATCACTGTCACTATCGTCGGAAGCATCCTCGTCGTCATCGTCATCAACATCAGCATCCTCATCCTCGGCCTGGTCTGGCATCTCCTCATCAGTAGGAGATTCAAAAGAACGACCGGGCCAGTGGGCATTCTGCTCAGCCCAAGACATACCAAGAGTGTGAAGCTCATTGGCCTATGGGAAGGACGGAGCAGAGTCACCCAGAGAGGCTAGCAGGGTGGTCAGGGGGCCAGCAGGTAACAGGAGGATGGTAGGAGCGGAGCTACCAGCAGCAAAAGGTGGTGGAACAACAGCGGAAGGCTCGGGAGTAGGATAGTAATGCTCATATGCATATGAAGCATAGGCACTACCTGGGTATGGATGGTAGGTGGGGTAGGGTGATGCACAGGATAGGTTCAAGTGATACATTATGGAACACAGATCCTGGTGTAGGTGGTCTTGTACCTGCTGATTGTACGCCTGTTGATGCATCATATAACCCATAAGGGTTTCATTTGACACACGAAAAGACACACGGCTGGGTCTAGGAGGAGGTTGTGATGGTGGAGATCGGGTGGAGGAGGATGGGGTAGCTGAAGTGGTTGTAGAGGCGGAAGCACCAAAGGCAGAGGAAAACACATGAATGGACTTTTGAAGAGTGGTTTCACTAATACAAACACCTTTCCTGGCGACCGGATAATGGAAGTCAGAAAAAAGATATTTGTCAGTGGAAAACTTGAAAAAAACACAGATTAAAGCTGGGTAGGGTGGGTGGGTGCCTTTGGTGTTCTTGCTAGTGTCAAAGCAGGTCATGTGATGTAAGATATACCTGGCCCACTTGACACTGATATTGTTTAACAAACAATACATAATGACTGCGGTGTTTTCGACAATGTCCGTTTGATTTCTCTTTAGATGGACATTACAGTTAATCACCAGAGCCAATATGCGCCTCTTTAGGTCAAGAGAGGAGGAGGGCAGGGTGTACTTCTTCTTATAGGCCACGTCAGGTTTCTTAAAAAACCGATGAACATCCGGCAACGTCAATTCATGGTGTTTGTAAAAACCTTTCGGGTCAAGAAGATCAAAATACCCGCCATAATCCTTACACCATGTGTCATTTTCCTCGTCTCCGGCAAAACAGATGTTTAAGGTATCCTCAGAGAGTTGGAAACGACGATCGGCGATCATTGAAGTAATAATTACTTGAGTATTTGGCGGTGGGATGAGCGAATTGTAGTTCCAACGCAAGTTCGCGTAGAACTCATGAACAACTTTAGTGCTTGACATGGAGTTGTGAAAGTAGTCACGTTCAATCTCTAGGGAGGACAAATGGTGGGAGGCGAGAAGCCGAGAAATAGAGGCAATAATCACTTCATACCTAGGGGAAGGCTCAATCAAAGCACGAAAAGGAAAAGGGCTTCGGGGAAGAAGGTCCTTGTACCTTTTTACAGCTTCAACCGCCACAAAAGAGGTATTATCAAACGGAATCAAATGATTATTAGATGAGGAAGCTGGAGCATTGCTTGGAGCAGGACGTTTTCATCTATGAGAAGCCATGGAAACAAAAATGATATGAAAAATGTGCAAACAAACAATGGAAAACCTCAAACGCCGAATAGAAACCACCAATGACGCCCGGGGAGGTCAAGATCAAGGTTTCTAAGTCGATCTAGGGCTAGGAGCGAGAGGTTTAGGGCAGGGTTTGAGAGCTTAGGGCTAAGAGGTGAGGAATCGGTCGTCTATTTTCTAGTTGAAAGGGAAAAAAGATGGTTGATCCTAACTTTTAAGTTGGCTCAGCCCGCGGATCGGTCGAGTTCTGTGTATGGAAAACTTGACCGAACGGTCCACTGAAGACTTGCTCTCGGCTCCTGATCGATCGAGTTTTTCAGGGTGAAAACTCGACCGAAGGTCAACCTGACCTAAAAGTCACATTCTTAGTTTCTAGCCATATACATGCCAATTAAATTCATTTTTCCATTCTATTATGTATCATTAACACACTTAGGCACATTTAGCTCATCATAGGGCACTATTTTGCGATAAAACATGGAATTCGATAAAAACCCAAAAACAAGCAAAACTAAGCATGTTTACAAGCAAGTTAGGCACATTTAGACATGTATAAGCAAAAACAAGGTGAAGAAAGACATGAGCAAACATATAGGAAAGAGACAACTAGCTAGATCACATGGCAATATCATTCAAATCAACAATAAGCAGTTTAGATCGAATAAAGTTAAATTGATCTCTAGCTAGAGGTTTTGTAAAGATATCCGCCAATTGATTTTTCATGTCCACATGTGTGATATAAATATCCTTTTTGGCAATGTGATCACGGAAAAAGTGATGGAGAACCTCTATATGCTTGTCTCTACTATGCAATATAGGATTGTAAGATAGATTAATTGCACTAGTATTGTCACAAAAGATAGGAGAAGGATCAAAAAATATGTTGAAGTCTTGGAGCATTTGCTTTATCCATAGGACCTGTGCACAACAGCTCCCGACTGCAATATATTCAGCCTCGGTAGTTGATAATGCCACTGTACTTTGTTTCTTAGAGAACCAAGACACTAAGCATGGTCCTAGAATGAAGTAAGTGCTACTTGTGCACTTTCTATCAACCAAACACCCTGCGTAATTTGCATCACTATATGCTCTAAGAGTAAAATCCCTTGATTTAGGATACCATAGTCCAAAATTTTGGGTTTTGGCTAAGTACCTCAAAATCCTCTTAACAGCAATAAGATGTGACTTCTTAGGGCTAGATTGAAAGCGAGCACACAAGCCAACACTAAACATAATATCAGGTCAAGAGGCAGTTAAATAGAGTAAACTTCCAATCATACCTCTATAGAGATTCTCATCAACCTTCTCACCTTCTTCATCTTTGTCAAGTTTGGCAGTGTTGGACATGGGTGTATCCATCGACTTCATGTTCTCCATCCCAAAGTGCTTGAGCAGTTCATTTGTGTACTTTCCTTGGTTGATGAAGTTTCCTTCTTTTGTTTTCTTGATTTGAAAGTCGAGGAAGAAAGTCAACTCACCCATCATGCTCATTTCGAACTCACTCTGCATAAGAGAACTAAACTCCTTACAGAGATCAGGATCAGTCCCGCCAAAAATGATATCATCAACATAAATTTGAATGATAAGAAAATGGTTAGAAGTGTGTTTTAGGAACAAGGTAGAATCAACTTTGCCCATGACATACCCTTTATCAAACAAAAAGTTCTTTAATTTCTCATACCAAGCTCGAGGTGCTTGTTTGAGTCCATAGAGAGCTTTTTGCAACAAATAAACATGATTGGGTAACTTTTCATTTTCAAAGCCCGGAGGTTGAGCAACAAATACTTCCTCCTCGATTGTACCATTCAAAAACACACCATTCAAAAACACACTTTTAACGTCCATTTGATATAACAAGAAACTTTTGTAACTAGCAAAGACAAGTAACATACGAATAGATTCTAATCTAGCAACAGGTGCATAAGTTTCATCAAAGTCAATACCTTCCTATTGGTTGTAACCTTGTGCTACTAACCTTGCTTTGTTTCTTACTACTTTTCCTTGCTCATCTAGCTTGTTGCGGTAGACCCATTTGGTGCCAATGATTTTTCTATCACTTGGTCTTGGCACTAGAGTCCACACACAATTCTTCTCGAATTTCTCTAACTCTTCTTGCATGGCTAGAATCCACTCATCATCACCAAGGGATTCTTTGATGTTCTTTGGCTCTAGTTGGGAGATGAAGGCACTGTCTTCTTGTTCTTTGTTGTGAGTATCTCATGTCCTCCTTCTCTCAAATGGATTGCCAATGATCAACTCCTTGGGATGATTCTTTGCAAAGTGGGGAGTGGGATCCTTCTTTTCTTCTTATTCTTCTTCTTCTATCACCTGCTTCCCTTTATTTTCGATGTTGAGGTATTTTAAGATAGGAATCAAATCATATGCAACATCATTATCAACAACATGCTTGCCAACAACAGGGTTAGTTTCAATAAACTTAACATTGATAGATTCTTCAATTTTAGACAATTCAATGTTGAATACTTTATATGCCCTGCTAGTAGTGCTATAGCCTAGGAAGAAAGCCTTATAATATTTTGGATCAAACTTGTCAAGAGAATCCTTCGTGTTTAAAACAAAACAAGGACATCCGAAAACATGAATGAAATCAATAGACGGCTTTTTACCACGCCATAGTTCATAGGGGGTTTTCTTTAAAGAAGGATGTGTAAAAACTCAGTTTTGCACAAAGCATGAGGTGCTAACGACTTCAACTCAAAACTTCTTAGGAGTGTCATACTCAAGAAGCATGGTCCTAGACATCTCTTGTAGTGACCTATTCTTTCTCTCTACAACCCCATTTTATTAAGGCATACGAGGAGAAGAGAAATTGTGTGAATAACCAGATTTTTCACAAAAATGCTCAAAAAGATCATTTTCAAATTCTCCCCCATGATCACTATGGATAGAAACAATTCGGCAAGAAGCTTCATTTTCAGCCCACTTACAAAAGCTCGAGAGAACATCAAGAGTATCGCTTTTAGAAACAAGAAATAAGGTCCAAGTATATCGACAGAAATCATCAACAATAACAAGACAATACTTAGAACCATGAAGTGTTTGTGTTCTCATTGGTTCGAAGAGATCAATATGAAGAAGTTCAAGAACTCTCTTGGTATTCATGACTCCTTTGGATTTAAAGGTGGATTTTCTTTGTTTCTCTTGTGTACA
Organism: Alisma plantago-aquatica; assembly: GCA_963693085.1. Classification (NCBI taxonomy): domain Eukaryota; kingdom Viridiplantae; phylum Streptophyta; class Magnoliopsida; order Alismatales; family Alismataceae; genus Alisma; species Alisma plantago-aquatica. The sequence goes on along the minus strand of OY856413.1, from coordinate 990,467,031 downwards.
AGGTTGTCATTCCTAATCCTTTTCAAAATCCAATTTGATAAGTCCTTTAACCAAGTCCTTTTTGCTCAATTTCTTCATTTGATGCATATTCACATGACCCAAATGGAGATGCCAAAGAGAAATATCATTTTTATTCACTACCAAGCATCTATTTAGTATGGGCTTAAGAGCATCAAGAACAATAACATAAAGATTACCCTTTCTAGTTCCCTTATATATAACATTGTAGGAGAGGGAATCTAGAAGCAAGCATTCTAAAGAAGTAAACAACACAAGATATCCATTGTCACAAAGTTGACTAACACTAATCAAATTGTGATGTAGGCCATCAACAAGCAACACATTTTTAATACATAGCTCATTGCCCACATCACCCTCACCTATGACCTTACCCTTCTTGTTGTCCCCGAAGGTTACCGATCCTTCTTTCTTTTTCATAAACTTGTTGAAATGACTGATTTCTCCAGTCATGTGCTTAGAGCAGCCACTATCAACAATCCATCTCTTTTTAACCTGCAAGAAAGAAGGATGTTGGAACCAAACTCAAACTTTGGGATCTGAGGTTAGCTTGGGGACCCATTTCATCTTTGGGTTGGTCCCCTTGGGCTTGTAAGGACAATAAGTGGAGTAATGGTCATCACATTTACAATGAACACAAACCATAGGGTTCTTAGAGCTGAAAGTCTCTCTATGGAATATAGGATGTTCCACACTCTTCTTCTTACCCTTGTTCTTGCTCTTTTTCTTACCTTTGGGAGTAGTCCCATCATATCCCAAATTGCTAGTACCAACATGTTTGGTAGAGTATTCTAGGACATCATTGAGGGATTTCTTTCCCGAGAGAAACTTTTGCAAAGAATATCTTAACTTGGCATTATCATCACTAAGGTTAATGACAGTAGTAGAAATATTAGCAAGATCATCTCTAGCATGCAACAGGTCAGCCTTAAGACATAGGGCTTTAGTATGAAAAGAATCTGTTTCTAAATCTATGCTAGCAACTTCATTACTTTGCAAAATAGGTCTTTACTTGAGCAAGCAATTTGGCATTTTTAGATTTAAGTAAAAAAAATTCTCTTTGATAAGCATAAACTTCATTTCTCCTAGCATCATCCATGAGTTTGAGTTCCAAATTTTCAGTTTTAAGAACATCAAGCTCATCTAGGCACTTTTGGTTTTCTATCTTAAGATTTTCAATATTTTTAAGATATATACCATTCTCAACATCTACTCCATTATGTTGAAACTTAAGTTCAAGAAATTGCCCTTGCAAGGAGTCTATGCTATCAAGGAGTACTTTCTCCTTTTTATCAAGGATTTCAATTTTAGCATAAAGATCATCAACTATCTTGCCTTACCTTTTCCTTTTAGATTTGCATTTAGTAAATGATGATTGGCATTCATTTAGCATATCAATGATAGTTTCTTTAGGCAGCTCTAGCAAATTTACTTCACTTACCTTGCTTACCTCACTTACCTTGCTTACCTCACTTACCTCGCATACATCTTCACTAGTAGAGGCCATGAGAGCAAGATGGCATTCTCCATCTTTAGAGCTTGAGGAGCTTGAAGAAGACTCCTCCCAAGCTTCATGGGTTGCATCTCTTGATCTTCTTTCTTTCTTGTCCTTCCTCTTGTACTTGCCTTCTCTATTGTGCTCCTTATCTTTCTTGTGGCTGCTCTTGTAGTGGCTCTTCTTGGCCTTGGGAAAGTCACTCTTGTAGTGACCTTTTTTACCACACTCATAGCACCTAGGAGTTGAAGAGGAGGGCTTGCTCTTGAAGTGTTTTCCCTTTGAATAGTTTGCCTCATGCTCATTAGGACCTTCATCTTCACTTGAGGAAGGGTTGGGGGACTTCAAAGCAAGTTGTTGTTGCCGCACCATTTCTTCAATTTGTTCTTTGAAGGTTGTGTCCTTTATCTTCTTGGACTCTTTTTCTTCTCTCTTCTCTTCCTCTTCTTGCTTGTCCAGCCTAGGCTCATGGGCTTGAAGATTTCCAACTAGCTCCTCGGTTGAAAGCTCACTTAGCTTGTACACCTCTTCAATGGATGTCACCTTGGACTCCCATCTCTTTGGAAGAGATCTTAAGATCTTGGAGTTGATGGTGCATTTGTCTAGCACACTCCCAAGGGCTGCCAATCCATTTATGATGACATTGAGCCTAGTGTACATATCAACCACTCTCTCATTCTTACCCATCTTGAAGTTCTCTAGAAAACCACCAAGCATGTAGATCTTGGCTTTCTTCACTTGCTCGGTTCCTTCATAGGTGACACACAATTTGTGACATATCTCATGTGTGGTGTCCCATGAGGAGATCCGGTTGAACTCGGATGGAGTGAGGGTGGCGTAGATGATGCTCACAGCTTTGGCGTTGAGTTGAGCATGCTTCATTTCAACTTCAGTCCACGTGGTGATGTCCCCCTTTGGATCTTCATATTTGAGGTGGACTATCTTCCACATTTCATAGCTCACACCTTGAAGGTAGAACTGCATCCTGCTCTTCTAATAGAGAAAGTTGGTGTTGTCAAAGACCAGAGGTCTCATGGAGAAGCTTCCTTCTAGGTTAAGCGAACCAAGTGTCGAATCGCCCATCTTCTCCTACTTGTTGAAGTAACTTGGAGAAGACCTGCTCTGATACCACTTGTTGGATCAATGGGCTTTAGAAGGGGGGGTTGAATAGAGCTTCACAATTATCACAAAATTGATTAGACCACCAAATTATATTAATTGCAGAAACTTAAACAAACAGAAATTTGATGATTTAATCTAACATGCACATCAAGGATGAGAGACAAGGAAGAGAAAACACTTGGACAGGTGGTTTAGAGTGGTTCCATGTCCTAAACTTAGGAGCAATGTCAGTCCACTACCTACAGTGGGTTAGTCTCTAGGATTTGCAATCTTGGTACTCTTATATTCTACAATAAGATTACAAGATATAACAACCACACATCCAAGGGCTTAGTACCTCAAGCAAAGATCTTCAACCTATAGAAGGAGCTTACCCACTTGAAGCATGGAGTCTTCATCCATCAACATGGACTTACCCACTCCTTTCTTCAAGTCTTCTGCCTTCAAGGGATTACCTATCTTCCTTGAGCGTTGCCTTGCTTCTCTCCTTCACTTGGAGATCTGGAGCACCTATCTCCTTCACTTGGAGACCTGGAGCAACTTGCCTTCTTCAACCTTGAAGAACATCACCTTCTCCTTCACTTGGAGAGGGATCTTCAACTATCTTCAATGGGAATTGAGGTTGGAAGATGGAGGAGGAGAGCTTTATAACAATACAGGGAGTATCTCTCTTACACAGGAACCTATCTCACTTATACTCACAAATTTGAATTGAAGGTAGAGAGAGAAAGGGGCTCAAAGTCTTAGAACACTCTTAGCTATGGTAGAACTAAGTTTGCAATGAAAGAGTAGCCTTGGAATGAACTCCAAGTGTTCTATATATAGTTGAGGGTTTTGCTTTGAGTTAGGTGAACTCTTGGGCCAAAATATAGTTGTTTTCCTTCAAGAAAACGTCTCTATTTGCGATCAAATAACCCACCAACGGCCACATCAATTTTTTTCTAAAAATTCCGTACAGTGCAATCGGTCAAGTTTCAATAAAGGTAACTCGATCGATCAAGTAAAAGACAAAACCGATATTCAAATGGTCAGTCGAGTTTGTCCTGGGGAAACTCGACTGATCCCTGAAGATCATTTTGGTCAGCCACTTGATCGGTCGAGTTCTGTGTAAACACAACTCGACCGATGTTATCTTCAGAAAATTGACTAAGGATGATCAGTTGAGTTTTAAGGTTGGGAAACTCAACCGACCAAGTGCCTGAAATCAATTTTCTAAATTGCATCTAAAGTGATTAAAACTTGGTGATTTATGTCCCAATCAATTTTCTCACTTTAGTTACAAGTCAATTCATCATTACAAGTGATTATAAATATGTTCTAAGGTCATTTACATAGAAATCCCAAAATGCACACTTGTAGCTATTTTAACTTGAACTTGAGCCATTTTAGGGCTTTGGATTTTGGATCCTTTTCATGTACCTAATGCATGTAAACAATCTTAAACACACATATCAGATACATATGAATGGAATGGTTAAGTCATAATCAAAATATAGGCAATGTATAACCTCTAGGTCAACTTGTTCCGTAGTTGGATGCAAATGGATCTTTAAGAAGAAACTTAATTTATACAGGACAATCAATAAGTATAAGGCTAGGTTAGTTGCTAAGGGTTACACAAAGAGGGAAGGAATAGATTATTTTGATACCTATTCCCCTATTTTCCGTATGACCACAATCCTAGTGCTTATAGAATTAGCTTCCATTTATAATCTTTGTATCCATCAGATGGATGTGAAAACCGCATTCTTACACGGTGATATTCAAGAAGAGATATATATGGAACAACCTAAGGGATTTGTGGGTCGGGGGAATGAGTTCAAAGTGTGTAAACTTGTTAAATCATTATATGGCTTGAAACAAGCTCATAAGCAATGGCATGAGAAGTTTGATTCTGTGATATCATCGTTTGACTTTGTTTCTAATGAATTTGATAAGTGCCTCTACTGCAATATCGACAATGATGGACTCATTTTATTATGTCTATATGTCGATGATATCCAACTTTTTTGTTCTGATATGAAAGTATTAAATGAGACAAAGTCATTCTTCTGTAGCAAGTTTGAGATGAAAGATATGGATGTTGCTGATGTGATTTTAGGTCTTAAAATCATAAGGTCTACTGATGGTATAACTATCTCTCAGTCTCACTATGTTGATAAGATATTGGAGAGGTTTGAGTACACATCATGTAAACCTATTAAGGTTCCATATCATTCATCCAAGTCATTATTCAAGATTGAGACTGGGGTTCTAGTATCTCAATTATGATACTCTCATATTATTAGATGTTTGATGTATCGTATGAACTGCACACGTATTGACATTGTGTTTGTTGTGAGTAAGTTAAGTAGATACATCAGTTGTCTCGACAAGACCCATTGGGAAGATCTTGATAGATTTTTAAGGTATATCAAGGGAACTTGTTCCCTTGGGTTGCATTATGGAAAATATCCTTATGTAGTCAAAGGATATAGTGATGCAAGTTAGATTTCCATCAACTCTAGGAGTAATGGTGTCTCAAGATATGTATTCATGTTGGGAGGAGGAGTTGTTTCTTGGAGGTCTAAGGAACAGGTCATATTGTATCGGTCTACTTTTGAAGCAAAGTTGTGTGCTTTAGATGAAACTGGATAGCAACCTGAATGGCTACATGGACTTATGTCTAGTTTTCCTATGGTAAAGAAGTCGCTTCCTGCAATTTTAGTTCACTATGATAGCACTACAACTATTGCTAAGATAAAGAGTCACAAGTATAATAAAAAATAGTGTAGATACATCTAACTCAGACTCAAATCTATAAGCGAGTTAGTATCTAATGGGGTCGTGGTTGTGGACTACGTCAGTATCAAAGAAAATATAGTTAATCCTTTCACTCAAGGTTTTACCCTAGACTTAGTGGAAAAATCCAAGTTGGGGATGGGACTGAAACCCCTCATTATTCGCAAGTAGTAGCAACCCATCCCAACATAGTAGAGAACAAGATGTCGGGTGAATTGGATGACACTATGTAATTATTTCGATGCTTCATGCATCTGTGTGTCTATGTCCTGGGAAACCTATTAGTGCCATGACTGCAATTTAGTAAGAGATTAGTCTCTGAATGGTGTCAAGTCTTAGTATAGGATGTTAGTAGTACATCCTTGGAGACTCCAACTAAATGATTGATGTTGTATAGCCCGCAACATGAGAATTGGGTTGTTCTCTGATATCAATCATGATATATATTTTTGTATGCATGGCCTTAATGTATTGTTTTCTTTTCTACCATGTATTTGTTATGTTGTTACCAACCTATACTCTTGCACCCAAGGTTCAGGTTCAAGACCTATGTTCATCTAGTTCCTATGGGGGACACAACTGGATAACTCAGATAGATTCAAACTAAAGGTATCTACTGAAAGCATGGTATTGAGGACTGAATGGTACAACACATTACACATTGGACTTTGTGGGGGATTGTTGGATATATGGCTGCTATAGCCATGTATATATCATGGGTTAAGCCCAATGTAGTGCATCTAGTAGATAGGATGATATGTAGTTTCGTGTCTAGTGCAAATGGGGAAGTGTTTTGTCCCACATTTCTCACTCTTAGAACTTTATAGTCCTTATACGTAGGATCACATGTGACGTTTTTGTCCAAGGTTCCTAGGAGAGAGTATTCTCACCTCCTTGGTGGGTATGGTGACCAAAACACACACACAGGTATGCACGCTTGTGCACGCCTCACGCCATGCCTCTCCTCACTTGGCCTGGCCGGGCCAGGCACGTGCTCGGGCTTGTGGCTTGTAGATTGTGGAGAATGTATTTCATATTCCGTCTTCTTTTTACACTAGGACACAACCACATAATTAACTATTAATTTAATTAATTGTTTCTTTCCTAACTAGATTTATGAATCCTAATTGGAATATTTTTCCTCACAAATTTTTCCGCAACATGTCCAAGAGCAATCGAGTGACTGTGTCTTAATGGCAATAGGATTATGGGGTGTGTAAGGCTATAAATAAGCCTCTACTCGTTAGGGTTAAACACATCTTTCAAACATACATTCGTCAGTGTTTGAGTTCATATTTTGCAAACCCTAAAGATAGAGTCTTCTACCATTGTATCTTCCAAGTTGCTACGTGGAGATCCTCTCTTGCACATGGCGAGTTCATCCATCCTCTCCCTTATGAGACACAATTTTTCATGTGGTGGTTCCTACAATCACTGGGCTGCATTGGTAGTACAAGTCATTCTTCGTCTACATCATTCATCGGCAAAATGAGCGAGACGATCTCTTCTCCAAGTTAGTGACCGGGTCGACCAGAAGAACGACTGTGACAAAGTGAATTTTGGCATAATTATTAATTTATTCCAATTTTACCCTCATTACGTTTACACTTGACCCCAATATATTTTTCTTGGCTACTTGATCATTAATGATACTCAAATTTGAAATATGATGACCAATGTGGTTTTTATACACTTGTGACACCACATGTTTGATAATTTGTTACTTGATTCAAAGAGGTAAAATTTGTCTATGAAACTTCATCTCTTGGAACTCAAACTTTTTCTAGATGTTCTACACATTTTTTTGAACTTATGATCCAAATTCCACCTCAATGAAATGTTCCATATATTTTCTACAAATTCTTGAAGTTTTATACTAAAAATCCCTTTATTTGCTCTTTATTTTCCCCTTTTCCAAGTCAGCAATATGTAGGATGAGGAGGGGGAGAATCTCGGCCCTTGGATCTGCCTCACGTGGATCCAGGCCTGGTCAAATAGTTGGGCCTTCATCTTCAACCTCCCGCAATCAGCGGGGAGGTATTATTGCAGCTATAACATGTGATCTCCCGCTCATGACTAAGATTTGAAAATCTAACTGAGCCAAATTCCTCCTCTCGCAATTTGGCACTCAACAACCCCTACTTTGACCACCTTTAATGTGATATTACTCCATCACGATGAGATTCTCACTTTTCCCTCTCACTCTGGCGACCATGGCTGCAACTAATGACCCGATCTAGCCTAAACCCAACCCTTAGTCCTATATAAAGGTCTCCCAACACTCGTAGCCACCGTACCTTGCTCTAGACCTCACTCTCGCTCACTCCCTTGGCCTCAAACATGCCAATTTCTTTGTCGTTTGTCTGATATTTGTGTGGTGCCACCACACAAGATGAAATGGGCGTTCCTCCTCCTCGCATCCTCTCCCCAATTCGAGATCTCCATCCCACTCACAAGCCCATTGTAAACTATGGTGACACCTCTACTTCCACGCTGACGCCACCTACCTCTAGACCTCCCTTATGCCAACAAGGCTCCTCTTCCTTGTTTCTAGCTCGCAAGGAAGCCTGAGCAAGGGGAAAGGAATTCCCAAACCGTTGGTCTAAAGAGGAATAAACTCGATCTAAGGAGCCAACTGAACTGCTGATCGAACCAATAAATCAATGAGTGAACTGGCTCATCTGAACTAGCAAGCTGCATCCCTACAAGGTGTGATTTTATCCGCCCAATTTTTCCATCATAAGGCTCTTGTTTTCCATATTAAGGTATTTTACCTCTCTTTCTGACAAATAATCACTAAAATAGCAAGATTTTATTTTGATCATAAAAAATGCATCCTAGTTCCAAATATTATGAATAAATAGTCAATATTCATCCAAAAAATCCAAGGAATCATTTAAAAATACTTGTAGATCCTAATTCATTATGTATTTCACTATTATTCCTATATTTTCTCTCTTTATTATATAATTTTTCTGATGATTCAATAATGGTGTTTAGTCCTTGGAAACCCTAATATTTGACTCTAATAATTATCTTGAAATACTATTCTAGATCTAATATATTTGACTCATCTACTCTTGACTAGATATTTTTCACACTTGATATATTCTGATGACAAGGATAAGTTTGCAAATCTCTTATTTGGGTTAGTTTGTTCTTTATCACATGTTTTATGAGTTATTATTTTTTATTGTATATGCCAGTGTGTGAGATCCTATCGGGCCACTCAAGGATGAGGACTTCAATCTTTTTACCACTGTCTAGGTAGTGGTATTGGGATTAGGGTAAGAATGGTTCTGTGATAGTTGGTACCAGAGCATACACACTCTCATATACTTTAAGTAAATAACATCTCGAGTCCCCTGAACCCAGGAAACCCTAAAATCCATAATGGTAAAAATTGAGGCATCTAGGCTTGGGGTTCTGGCATAATTTCTCCTAACCATCTTCACAGTGGCTAAGATTCCCCTACTCTACCTGAACTTAATTGATCCAGAACTAGGCCTAAAGGTTCTCTGTTGAAAACCTAGAGAGTCTTCTAACATCTCATCTCTTCTTTAAGGACTACCCTAAGACAACCAAGTAGATGATGATTAGGTAGTCTTCTCATGTCCTCATGTGGTCCTTCTCTTGTTACATTTTACCACATGATTCCTTTATTATGGGTAACCTATGAATGGGAAAAATAAAGCTACTAGGAATTGTGAAACTTGATTAAGAAAATGATGCCATGATTTGACCTTAGTTTAAAAACTTGATTTTGATCGATGAAAATTTTGAAATCAAATACTCATGCATGACCCCTTCATATCATGAAAACTCGATTTCACCAAAACTAGACACGTGCTCCCTATGTTTGAGGTAAATGATAAAAATTCTGATATGATGAAATAAGGAGGACTTGTACCTTATACCCCAATGTTGATGAGGTCTCTATGTGATTCATTTCCAAGTTGCCCTATTGTTTATTAAAACTCAAAACATAGTTAAGTAAGGTTTTTCCCTATTTGATACAGATCATGACTATGCCAACAAGTGACCAAGCCTAGGACTCACCAAATCATGATGTAAGACTATGATGCAAAAGGTACTTTCCCTACTGACTATTGATGCCTTATTGTAATCTCGATTTTGATATGATGATTATGGACCTAAATCTTGAACTATTTACCTATGATTCTTTGAATGCCCAATTTAAATCCTTGATTTTTAAATTATATCACTACCTTGATCATGAAAGGAAAGGAATGCAGAGATTACCTTGACTTTGTAAAATTTTGACATTATTGCCTACTATATGACCTTGTAGAATATGATTTGATCCTTGATACTCTCCCTATTTGAATAATATCAATGGATAATGACTAATGTAGGTAATGTTTTAGACTAGGGTGGTAGTTGACTCATGACTCCCCTAACCTAGGTCACATCCCTATTATGACAACCTCTAAATTTTCACCTTGTCGATTATTTAGAGTTTGTAAATGTATTCCCTTTCACCTGATTTGGAGTGGTTGACTTAAGATTAATAGGCTAAATCTGGGATGATATTAATACTCAATCTTGAATCTTGATTTAATGATGATCTTGAAATATGATAATATTGACTATAGCTTGTGGTTGACTTCCTAGTTAGACCTAGGTCTAGATCATTCATCACCCTTGGATACCATGATAATAAAATCTTGATATGTTGCTCAAATACTGCTCGAATATTGTTGCTCAGAATTGAAAATATATGAGTGATCTCCCCCAAGGTCTAAATAGGAATCTAAAACCTAGCTTTACAAAAATTTATACATATGAAGAAAATTGATGCTAAAATCTTGAAAAGTATTTCTAGATTGTTGTTTATGGGTGAATCACCACACCTATGGTCTGGATAGGAATTTAAAACCCTGGACTTGTACTTTTAGAAACCAAATACAAATATTTGAATCTTGACTCTTGCATAACAAACTTGTTACTACATGATCGGTTTTGATCAACAACGTTAATCTCGACTTCGATTCTCTCTCAGTAAGGAGACATGACTTGAAAAGTGAACTATGACATTTTGACCTATATATTGATCAATGCAAGCTTATAAGAGTTTGTTAATGTGGTTATAATTTTGAGGACATGAATTATATAATTGAGGATGTTCTAGTTTTTGAGGATATGACTTGGATTAAATAGTCCCAATTCTTGAGGATGTTTTTGAATTTTGAGGACAAAATTCCTTTTATGGAGGGAAGATGTGACAAAGTGAATTTTAGCATAATTATGAATTAATTCCAATTTTACCCCCATTATGTTCACTCTTGACCTCAATATATATTTTTTGTCTACTTGATCATTAATGATACTCAAATTCGAAATATGATGACCAATGTGGTTTTAAACACTTTGTGACACCACATATTTGATTAATTTGTTACATGATCCAAAGAAGTAAATTTGTCTATGAAACTTCATATCTTGGTTCTCAAAATTTTTCTAGATGTTATACACATTTTTTTGAACTTATGGTCCAAATTTCACCTCAATTGGATGTTCCTACTATTTTCAACAAATTCTTAAAGTTTATACTAATCCCTTTATTTTCTCTATATTGGCCCATTTCCAAGTCAGCAATCTGTGGGATGAGGAGGGGGAAATCTCGGTCGTTGAACCTGCGTTCCGCAGATCCAAACCTGATCAAATGGTCGGGCCTTCTTCTTCAACTTCCCGCAATCAATGGGGAGGTATTATTGCGGCCATAATGTGTGCTCTTCCGCTCGTGACCAAGATTCGAAAAGCTAACCGAGAAAAATTACTCCTCTTACAATTTGAAGCTCAACGAGCCCTACTTTGACCACCTTTGATGTGCTATTACTCCATCACAACAAGATTCTCACTTTCCCCTCTCATTCCGGCTGTAAGGAGGCGGGATCACCCCCTTACTAAAATTTTGAAGAATAAAACATGCATTCCTAACACACTCAAAGGTATGCTAGAATAGGTGTAAAATTTTCAAATTTCAATAAATGGTGTTCTAAACAACCAAAGTGCAGCAGTGGAATTAAACTAATGACTACATTCAATTTTCATAAAAGATTATGAAAGTACATCATAATATCCCATAAGGGTTTACATGTATGATACAACATAAGGATCTAAGTAGAGGGAAGTCACCCAAATATGTCTCCAAGCAACATCTCCAATTACTAGGTCCATGTTGGAAGCTATGTTCTCCTTGATCATGTTCAACACCTTGATCTAAACCTGGGTGGTTGGGAAATCACCCAACAAGAGAGAGAAAATAAGGTATGTGTCAAATAATAAACAAGAACAAAAGATAATAAATAACATGAAAATAAAGGCTAAGATTTCATCATAAGATAAAGAGAACAAGAGTATGAGGCATAATCAAAATAGATGCTTGCCATAACATTAAAATAGTAAAGGAATTGCATGCATGATTAATATTAACTACATTAACTAAGTAGGGTTGAGGCACCTACCAGACCTCAACCTATAGGTGAATGGAGAATTAATACATTCCCAGTCACCTACACATTTTTTATGGGGGAGAATAAGACATTCCCCAGGGCGAATTAATACATGCCCTATCTATGGGTGGTTGTACATAAGTACCACTATCATATCTAAATAGTCCATAAAATCAAGATGCTATAAAAGAAGTCATGGAAAGTAAAAGCATCATATCAATTAGAACATGGCAGTAGGGTACAAGACCCAAGAAAAAGAATATCATTACCAATTTTTAAGCAAATTAACAAAAGAATCATGAATAGAGGGAATATGGTTCATTAAAGCCTCATTAAAGAAATATAGGGTTTGGTTTGCAAATATCCCAACTTAGGGTGTAAGAATGCACATACCTCCTCTTTAGATCCCTATTAGCCAATTTCCAATACTTTAGCTGAGTTCAGGGTCCACTTCTCCTATTTTCAATACATAACCATGTATTAGGGTTGTACATGTGTATTGAAGTAAAGAAACTGTAACTTTTGGATTTTTTGCAAAAACTCTAATTCAAACCTTGAAAACATCACTAATATTATAGTTAGGTTCTTATAATTAAGAAAACATATAATTTTGCATATTTTAGAATTATGAAGGTTAAAGTGTATTTTTGGTGGTTTTTAGGTTTTTCATTCATTTTCTAAAAACTCTTTTTGACAAAACTCAAAACCAAACCTTGGAACTATTTTTATTAGAAAGAGAAAGTTTTTCTAACTTTAGAACATACTTTCATTTTATTTTTGGACAAGGAAATAAATCGTTATGAATTTCTCAAAACTGACCAATAGGAAATTGCCACATCATCAAATGGATCGAGATAAGTGAAGAGAGAGAGGGAGAGGGAGAAAACACCATTTGACCCAAGATCATGGTTGGAGATGCATAGGTAACCAAACTAGAGCTGCTAGAGAAGGTAAAACACCAAGAAACAAAAACCCTCGAAGAACTTGGTAGATAGAGATGGAGATCACCGATTTTAAACATAGAAGCAAGAGTTTTAAGTATGTAGTAAGAAATATATGGGAAAGGGGTTATAAAACTCACCTCTAGGAAGGTGTACAGGTTCAAGTAGTAAGTTTCCTAAGCTAGAGAGGCTGGTTTCTCCAACAAAGCTCCTATCTCGAGCAAGAAGTACCTTCTCCACTTTAGAGGTGAAAAACCCTAGCAAAAGAACATGGAGATGAGGTGTCTAAGGGATCTAGGTGGGGTTTCACCATGGAAGACCATGGTTCCGACCTGGAAGAAGGAGGTAGGAAGATGAACAACATGAAAATAGGGAATAAAAGGAGGAAATTCGCTAGTTTTGGTCGAAATCACCAAGAAGGAGCTTTAGAAACCCTAAATAGAGAAAATTTGGAACCCTAGGAGCCTTCTTCACCAAGGTAAGCACTCTCTATTACCTTGGGACAACACCTTTGTGGACAAACAAAGTAGGAACTATGCTCTAAGATGGGGTAAGAGAAGGAGAGCAAGATATTTCAAATTGGGAGGTGGGAAGTGGTAGACATGGCTTTATAAAGAAGGGGGCAAGCATGAGGTGTCTACGTGACTTTCCATGTGTACTTAGCCTAGGGATTCAGGGTCATGCAAGAGTACATCTCATAGAGACTTTTTGTATATCAAATGTTGGTCCTCAAACCTTAATGAGACTTCTAGGCCATCCCCTGTTGGGTTTTATGGGAGACAGAGAAGGCAGCAGAAACAAAAATTTTCTTCTCCCAAACCCATAATAAAGGAATCGCGTCAACGTATATACAATAGGAAGGATGGTTTGTAGAGGCGTACCTTGTCCCAAGGCTTGCTCGGCGACGTTACCTCGTGGCTTGCATGGCCTTCACCTCCGGTCTTAGACGGTGTCTGTACAGCTCCTGGTCGCACCGGGACTGACACCTTCTGGTCTCACCGGGACTGTCGGGATTGATAGGTTTCCTCTGAGCGGCAGAAGTCTCCCGCCTATGAAGTAGTCCACATGGACCACCTGAAACTCCGATCTCCTTGTCCCACAAGAAATCAGAAGGATTCACACCCTCCTGTCGACGTACTAGTCACCGACACACTCTCCTGCCACCAGTCACTTTTCTACAGTTGTCTTTCCCTTGTTGTGCCTCCCTTATCGGGTAGCACTTGCTCGGGTTCTCTCGATTACCAAAACTAGAGAGAACGACAACTTTGCAGAGCAACTGGTGCACTGAGTTGTGTTCCTGAGAAGCCCCCACTACCCCTATATATAGGAAGGTCATGGGATAGGTTTCTCTATCCCGGGCAATGCGGGATTAATGCAGGAGTAGAAGGGTTCAAGATTTTCCACAAAACAACCAACTGCGCCACCTGAACCAATCATTTCATACATGAAACGGTCGGTTGGGGAGTTGAGCCGATCAGTTCACACCTCAACCGATCGGTTGGGGCACCTGAGCTAATCGATTCACTTCTGAGCCGATTGGTTCGTGGTCCTTATCCAACTCAAATTGACTTTTGAATTTGTTTCTGATTAATCAAATATTAATCCTTATCCAAATCAAATTTGTACAAGTGAAACAAATTGTATTTGCAAAATTGTCTTCTGACTTTCCAAACGATCTCGGTTAGACCAGTTGAGCTAATCGGTTCAACTCTTGAACCTGTTGATTCATCTTGCCTTGAGCCGATCGGTTCATCACATGAGCTGATTGGTTCACCAACCTGAGCTGATTGGTTCACCAACCTGAGCCGATCGGTTCACCAACCTGAGCTGATCGGTTGGGAGTGCAGACTATGTGAAATCAGTCAATTGCAGTTTCAATCAATCTGATACTCTAATAAATCGGTCCAACACCTTGAACACTATGATTTTGATCTATCAATTAATTGAGTGTTTAATTGAACTACTAAACCCATTTAGTAATCAATCTAAACATTGTTTGTGGATAACCTACTCTTCTAGGTTAAATCCTATGTGTGTGACCCTGCAGGTCCATTTCAGGTTGGCAGTGAAAGTCCATAACATTTATGACTTTACAAGCAAAGAGTGGTGCCTAGTCGCACATCAGTGCTACCCAAGTGAAATAGAAAGTTGACGAACAACTTTCAATCCTACAATCCGTGAATGGTGTTACAGTGAATGTATAATTCCTTTGTCACTGATATCCTGAATGAACTCAAGGCATGGAACAATCATCCTATCAACTTGCATTCACTTTCTTGATCTCAGAGTAGATTGGAGGAGATATGTATGACATCAATATCACATACTGATTTACACATGTGTGTGCATGCCTATCTCAATCCTACTCATCAAGTGGCCATGGATATCAAACTCCCTCAGGAGGGACAAATCCCATATCTATCAGTCACCCCTCAAAAGCACCATGTGTCAAAGTCACCCAATCATCACCTTTATAACAACCCATGTTTCAAACTGCATTTGATGATGTCAAAGTGTACCCAACGACATGTGCTGAGTGTAGTGATTTCAGGTCAAAGAATCACACTCACCACCATCACTGTGAGAACTAACTGTGACTACCATGTGATGGTTCCATGTGTCAAACTCACGGTGGGTATGTATGGTAAACTTGTTCTCTAATAAGTACCTATGTGTTTGGTTTGATATCTCCATATCATGACTAATGAGAATCTATCATCAACAAACACCACAATCTAGTCTTGTGTGTCATTGCTGTCTATCTACTTTCCACAATGACATCCGACTAGGGACATAATAAGAATGTACAAACTCTTAGCATCTGTATGATCTCATCGTTCAGGTCATGAACCTAAAAGCATACGTCATTGAGTATTTTCATACTCTAGACATTCAATATGTTCTATCATTATCTCATATGACTGAACCAGAAAGAATTGGAAGCTTGCCTTTGATACTTATCAAATCAATCTTAATGTATCCCACCAATCATCCCATGATTGGCTCTCAGGGCATACATACCAACAGACTCCTACTTGCACTGTGAGCCAATCACCCTTGAATCATATTCATATTGATCTTCAAACATGTCCCACGTGTTACTGTGCTCTAGTGCTAACATAGTGAGTTATGGAAACACCTTGCCAAGGTCGGTATTAACTGCATGTCTCTCATCTCTTCATTGTACGTCACACGTATGAGATGGAGTTGTCGTAATATGTGATCTAGTATTCCTTTTGCTAACCTTTAGCCACATTGCATGACAAAGCACTCCTAACTTGTCATCAATAACTGGAATACCTATAAGTTCAACTCATGAACTTCTAGATCCATATAGTATCCACTAATGTTCTCTAACACATGGATACTCGGGTTTTCCTTTTAAATGACTTTATTGGAACGTTTCCATTAATAAACATTCACTTTTATATATATCTCATATATTGCGATTAATTTTATGTCCTTTTTGGAAGTTCACATCAGTGTAACTCTTTACAGTGAACCCTTCCTTATTTCCATAGAACTAGTACTTCTCAAGTACTTATCAAGTTCTTATGGTATTCCAGTAATCCTTACTGGAATTAGACAGACATCCACTCGTCATGTCCCACATATGAGTTATCAGGATGAGTATATCATATTGTCATGTCCTACATACAAGATGATGAATGCATTTTGTTCTTTCTATATCCATACATCCAAGATAATGGGATGATTACATACATGATAGATCCATATATGTTCTTAGTGTTCCCACTCTTCATAAGATTTGGACACTTGGCCTTGGGATACTAGCTCCATGTAACATGGATAAGTTTTATCCCACTAAATCTATGCATACTGAATTCTTCAGTATAGATTGCCAATGTATGCTTTCTCTTTTCAGGTGAAGAGGTTTTCGAGAACTATCTCTATAGATCTTCATTCCTATCACATAAGAAAAGTCTCTATCTTCCCTGAAGATAATTTCCACTTTGGATTTCCATTCTAGAACATTTCCATTTCACATCAACATGTGGAATGTGAATACGCTCCCACTAAATCACAGATCTCTCTTTATCTTTGACATATTAGTCAAACCCTTTGACTATATTATCAAAGTAAAGATCACAGTTCTGAGTTGCTTGTACTCAATCAATCATAGTGATTAGTCCATTGTAACTTATAGACTTCATTTGCATTATTGGATTCATAAACCTTATAGGTTGTGTCACGTACACATCCTTGTCTTATTCCTCATAGGAATGCAGTTTTAGTATCCATATGCCAAATCTCTTAGTCATTAAGTTGCAATTAACAAGCATCATCCTTCTCAAAATGTTATCCATGTGTCTTAACACTTAAGACTCATTCACACTTATGGATTTCATCCCAATGGGTGCTACCATCAAGGTCATACCTTATGGTTCACATGGAAGCCATTTAGGATGTAATGGTCATAAACCATAACTCAAAATCTGGTTCCTCATGTTCATCTATATAGCTGACTCATCACATGACCAACTCATCACATAGATAATCGATGTGTATCTGTCAAGGATATAAGAACTCACAACTCCTTGTGATTCTTAATGTTCTTTATTAGTGTGGGATATTCTTTATTTAAGAACAAATTAGTTATTTGATAATCATCCTCTAACTCCTTAGAGTATGACTCCTTATTGATTTAGACATCACCATGCCTTAATCATGAGTTCACTATGATACACTATCATAATCAATCATAAGGACCTCAAACATTTGGTTCAAGTATTCATTGATCTCATCAAGAATTAACACTTTACCAAATTCGTACTTCATCTATGATATTCTTGAACACTTCAAGATATTCATATTTGGTATTTCTCTAAACACCATTTGAAGTACTAGCATTAAATCCACTAGGTATGTAAATACATCACATGTATTATACCTAATAGGATAATCATTCTCCCACTACCACTAGTGAAGATTGATTAATTAATGTCTAAGTGATTCATGTCTCTTACTGGTTCTCTAACCAAAAGAGTCTAGATTTATCCATCGTATGGAAACTAGAAATGAATTTATCATGATTTATGCTAATTTGATTGTTTGAGTTATCAATAACTTTTAGGTATCATTTTATCTTATGCATACCAAGTACCAAAAGATAAACAAGGCATTGCCACATAGATTGAAACATCAACTTTATTAATTGCTATCATTGTCATACAATATGCAAAAATAATGTGTTTCTATCCATTGGCAAATATGAAAATAGTAGTTCATAACTCTATTACATGCCTTTAAGGCTAAAAATAAACTAAAGTACTCCTATCTATGGTGGCAACACTTGCCCCATTTATTGAGTGCTTTACATTTTATATCTTGGTATCATATACCTCAAAATGTTACAAGTTTATTTCATGACACCTTCATGTGGATACGTATGTCACCTCCTTTTTCTTTAGTTCTTCCAGATAGAGTGGACAATTCCTTTTCCAATGTCTTGGCTTTTGACAATGATGGCAATTTCCTCTCTTGGTCACGCCTCCCTTGGCCTTGAGAGTTGAAGACGACTTGGGCTGCTGGCTAGCATTAGAACCTTTCTTAGATTTGCCCTTGCCCTTGCGCTTGGACTTGCCTTTCTTGTCATTGATCATCATCACAGACTTAGGCTTGTCCTTCTTCATCTGTGTCTCGGTTGTCCTCAACATGCCCAACAACTCTATCAACGGCTTGTCAAAGTTGTTCATGTTGTAGTTCATCACAAACTGACTGTATGATTCTGGCAACGATTGCAGTATCACGTCAGTAGCCAACTCTTGGCTCAGGGGAAATCCCAGTCTTGTCAGGTTCTCCACATACCCAATCATCTTGAGCGTGTGAGGACCAACTAGATTTCCTTCTATCATGACGCACTTGAATAGTTCACTAGAGACATCATATCTCTCTTGCCGTGCTTGATCTTCATACATGTTCTTGAGATGCTGAATCATCTCAATGACACCCATGTTCTCATGTTGTCTCTGAAACTCGTGGTTCATGGAGCACAACATCAAGCACTTTGCATCAATGGCATCATCAGAATGCTTCTTATAAGCATCCCTTTCTGCCTTTGGTGCGGTAGGAGCAGGTTCCTCTGGAACTGGAGTATCTAGGACATAGAGCTTTCGCTCTTGAGTGAGAACAATTCTCAATGTCCTAAACCAGTCGTGGAAGTTAGTCCCATTCATCTTGTCCTTGTTGTTGGTTGTCATTTGTACTACAAAAGGAAATATATGCAATTTAGTCCAAAACTCAATTTTGACTTATTTGGTTGATTTGAAAAGTTTGACGATATAATTAGGTCTTTAATTAATTATCGCTCCCACTATTTTTTTTCAAATTGATAGCCCTCACCATCAATTCAGAAGATTGCAGTGTACAATCTTCTAGTGGGTCAAGATCCTAAAATCCTCTAAGTCATGGACCAGCTAGGGTTGTCACCCACAACTTAGATCTTCTAGGTAGGCAACTTTTACCAATTGTATCATATGCAACTCTAGAAAGATGTCATATGCAACTCCGTTCCATGATCACCTCCATGCCTCAAGGTGCTAGATCCTATCTAGGTCACCTTGTTAAGTCTGACCCAAAGCCAATACGATGAATATGCACCCTGCTAGGGCAGACCCACATATCCATCCTTCACACTTCTACGAGATAGACGGTGCACCACACTAGGGCGTACCCACACTTGGCCGATCAAGCTTTTCACATGTGTCGCATTTGGAAGGCATCTAAAACTTTAATATTTAATGAGGGATTTGGTTTCTATAGGTACATATACATATCCAATCACCACAATAAAAAGTACATATCATATACATGCTATATCCTACAGAAAACATGTGAAACGATAAAAGCGATGATTATGGCCATCCTAATGTGATTCCTCGACCAAAGAGGAATCACGGTCATCTAGTTCCACATCACATGCAACATGTACAAGATGAACTCTGTGCTTTGCCTTTACTGGGTTTGATCAACTCATATTCATGACTGATCGGCTCACCATCAGGTCGGTCATCCGGGTGCCACCAGCCGATCGGTTGGCTCCTCCAATCGATCGGTTCGCCTGGTCATTGTGCATCTCTTCATGGCCGCCTCCCGATCATCTCACTCCTTAAACCAGTCATCTGGATCACCAACCGATTGGTTCACTCCTTGAACCGATCATCTCAGTTGTGTCAGGTTGTCCGCCGTTCTTTGACATAACTAGGAAATAAAATATCTATCCTATTTTACATATGAATTGGGAAACCCCGAGTTACATTCGTGGGGAGTAAAGGTAGGAAACAAATCTCAAGTTATCTCGAGTTACATCAGGAATAGGAGATAGGGAATCGGTGCGCAGACCAAGATACAAGCAACCACATACAACCAAGCACACATACATAGGGTTTATTGGCCATAACCACGCTATACATCCACCAAAAAACTCGTTTAAGGGTGACGCATATCGAGTGCATTCATATTACATATCATATATGTATATTGGGATTTGTGGATTTAGGATTGGACATGCACAAAGCCAATTTTATTCGCATTGTATGTAATAAATAAAGGCTACAAGCCAAAATCAATCATATCGATAATCCTAAAGTATAGAGCAGTTGATGTGGCTCTGATACCACTGTTGGGTTTTAGGGGAGACAGAGAAGGTAGCGGAAATAAAAAAAAATCTTCTCCCAACCATAATAAAGGAATCGCATCAACGTCTATACAATAGGAAGGATGGTTTGTAGAGGTGTACCTTGTCCCGAGGCTTGCTTGGTGATGTTACCTCACAGCTTGCGTGGTCTTCACCTCCGGTCTTAGACGGTGTCTGCGTAGCTCCTGGTCGCACCAGGACTGGCACCTCCTGGTCTCACCAGGATTTTCGGGATTGACAATTGTCCTCCGAGTGGCAGAAGTCTCCCGCCTCTGAAGTAGTCCACACAGACCACCTGAAACTCCAATCTCCTTGTCCCATAAGGAATCAGAAGGATTTGCACCCTCCTGTCGATGTACTAGTCACCGACACACTCTCCTACCACTAGTCGCTTTTCTATAATTGTCTTTCCCTTATTGTGCCTCCCTTATCGGGTAGCACTTGCTCAGGCTCTCTCAGTTACCAAAACCAGAGAGAATGATAACTTTGCAGAGCAACCGGTGCACTGAGTTATGTTCCTAAGAAGCCCCCACTACCCCTATATATAGGAAGGTCATGGGACAGGGTTATCTATCCCTGGCAATGTAGGATTAATGTAGGAGTAGAAGGGTTCGAGATTTTTCACAAAACAACCAACTGTGCCACTTGAACCGATCGTTTCATACATGAAACGGTCAGTTGGAGAGTTGAGTCGATCGGTTCACACCTCAACTGATCGGTTGGGGCACCTGAGCTGATCGGTTCCCTTCTGAACTGATCGGTTCATGGTCCTGATCCAACTCAAATTGACTTTCAAATTTGTTTCTGATTAATCAAATATTAATCCTTATCGAAATTGAATTTGTACAAGTCAAACAAATTGTATTTGCAAAATAGTCTTCTGACTTTCCAAACGATCTCAGTTAGACGAGTTGAGCCGATCAGTTCAACTCTTGAACCTGTCAGTTTAGCTTGTCTTGAGCCGATCGGTTCATCACATGAGTCGATCGGTTGGGAGTGCAGACTATGCAAAATCATTCAATTGCAGTTTCAATCAATCTGATACTCTAATCAATCGGTCCAACACCTTGAACACTATGATTTTGAGCTATCAATTAATTGAGTGTTTAATTGAACTACCAAACTCCTTTAGTAATCAATATAAACATCATTTGTGGATAAACTCCTCTTCCAAGTTAAATCCTATGTGTGTGACCCTGTAGGTCCATTTCACGTTGGCAGTGAAAGTCCATAACATTTATGACTTTACAAGCAAAGAGCGGTGCCTAGTCACACATCAGTGCTACCCAAGTGAAATAGAAAGTTGAAGAACAACTTTCAATCCTACAATCTGTGAATGGTGTTACCGTGAATGTATAATTCCTTTGTCACTGATATCCCAAATGAACTCAAGGCATGGAACAGTCATCCTTTCAATGTTCATTCACTTTCTTGATCTTAGAGTAGATTGGAGGAGATATGTATGACATCAATATCACATACTGATTCACACATGCGTGTGCACGCCTATCTCAATCCTACTCATCAAGTGGCCATGGATATCAAACTCCCTCAGGAGGGGAAAATCCCATATTTATCACTCACCCCTCAAAAGCCCCATGTGTCAAAGCCACCCAATCATCACCTTTATAACAAACCATGTTTCAGGACTATGTTTGATGATGTCAAATTGTACCCAACGACATGTGTTGAGTGTAGTGATTTCAGGTCAAAGAATCACACTCACCACCATCACTGTGAGAACTGACTGTGACTACCATGTCATGGTTCCATTTGACAAACTCACGGTGGGTTTGTCCGGTAAACGTTTTCTCTAACAAGTACCTATGTGTTTGGTTTGATATCTCCATATCATGACTAATGAGATTCTGTCATCAACCAACACCACAATCTAGTCTTATGTGTCATTGATGTCTATCTACCTTCCACAATGACATCCGACTAGGGACATAATAAGAATGTACAAACTCTTAGCATCTGTATGATCTCATCGTTCAGATCATGAACCTAAAAGCATACATCATTGAGTACTGTCATTCTCTAGATATTCAATCTGTTCTATCGTTATCTCATATGACTGAACCAGAAAGAATTGGAAGCTTGCCTTTGATGCTGATCAAATCAATCTTAATGTATCCCACAAATCATCCCATGATTGGCTATCAAGGCATACATACCAACATCCCCACCATCCTCCAATCAAAGAAATAACCCCATTGGTTGATAGTTTTAAAGATAAGCTCATTTATAAAGAGGGTAATCCCTAACATGCCCTTGGAAAGAAACACTTTCAAAATAAGGTGCAACTAGGCGCCCCATGGTTGAAAATCTCAAGAATGGTAAGGGAATATCTAAGGATTATAATGCATGTGATAATTTGCAAGGAAAACCTACCAATTGGGTAAATTGCATAAAAGTTTAGAATGTTCCTAAAATTGCATAACTTGCACAAACAACATTCAAATTGAACCAAATTTGAATCTTAGGCTCATTTTATGATTTCAAAACACATTAAAAAATTATATTTAAGGTTTAGAACACCTAACTAAGGTCCTCAAATGGACTTTCACTAAGGTATTTGTCCATAAATCCTTTTATTGTTACAAATAGTGAATAAATGTTCACCAAACCACTATAAATTCCACTAATTAAAGATTAAGGATATAAAGGACGGAAATGAACGGGAAACTTGGGAAAAAGGATTATATGGAGATTACATCTAAGATTCAGTCTGTTACATCACTCCACTCCTTAAAAAGGATTTCGTCCCCAAAATCTCAAACAAAAAGAGTAGGGTGAGTATGCAACGTCCTAACATTGAACTCCGAGGTTGTTTCCATAAACCTTCCACTACTCAAACTCCTTGTTTTTTAACTACTTATCTTGGGAGTTCATAATCTTTTAAGCAACTCCACATAGGTTAGGTCCTCATGGATATCTAAGGGTGGCACTATTAAGATTTCTTTTTATTAAATATAACACATTTAACATTTGAGGCCTATTAATATTATATTAATTATGATATTATATCATCCTTATAATTCTTTTAGTTGTGTCATGTTATTTTTAATTTGTCACCAAAAGAGTTATATTTTATTATTATACACAAAGTCTTATATATTTCTTAATTATTTCATTAAGATTTTTAACACAATTAGAATTTACTCGATTATCTCAATATGTGTTATTATATCTGATCATTATCTTTATTAATTTGTTTTTAGACTCCATTATCACCTTATTGAATTATATCAGATTATTTTGCATGAAATAATACACTTTACCCAATTTTCTACAATTAATCCAAATAATGTCAGAGTAATCACTTATATCTATATTAAACATTGTCACATTAACTTTCTTGCTCACATTAATGTCATCATCAATCATTTTCTCATATTTATTCAATTCTTATGATTGATTATGCACTTTTATGCAAATCCAATTATTTCATATCCATATTGAATTCATTATATGTATTTTAGTGAACAAAGTGGAATATACTATCTATTAATAATTTGATTCACCTACCAAGTCATGATTATGTGATTAATTAGGTGTGTATTAGAGAACAAGGTGATATGCATTTCATATTGATGACTTGATTAATCTATGATTAGATGATTATATATCATTTATGTGTATTAAAGTATGGTATCTGATTATGACACCTAATGTCACTAATGTATCAATAATGTCATTTAGGATGTATAGGTTAAGGTTAGTGAAAAACACTAGAGGGGGGTGAATAGGGTTTTATGATGATTTTAAAATTAATTCAACCAAGAAACCACAATTGAAATTTGGAGAAGGAGACACGGCGTTTAGAGTGGTTCCACCCTTAGCAAAAACTAAGGGAGTTAGTCCACTATCTGGTTGTTCCCAATTGAGATTTTGAAAGTATTTGAATTTTATTACCTCGCAAAGATGTTACATAAAATTACAAACACCTTCACCACCCTTTGGTCAGCCTTCACCCCGAAGTCATCTCACCAACCTTGAAGCAGCCTTCGCTTGAAGTAACTTCAAGCTCCCCCTTGAAGTAGCCTTCCTCCTTGAAGTAGCTTCCCGCTGAGACCTTCTAGAAGTAGTCCAAAGTCTGTCAAGCTACCTTCACCACCTGAAGAAGCTCTAACAACCTCCTTTCCGCAGCCTCCAACCTAGGAGTAGAAAAGGAGAATAAGATACAATAAAAGGAACAAGATTGGAAGAAAGAAATAATGTTACCAATTGAGTACAGCACTTTGATCCTATATCAAGCATTTGATCTCCTAACCAAAGTGTATGGACGTGAATGTATAGTGGATATGAAATATTAGCCTATAGAACACTAATGTAGAGCTTAAAGAAAACAGATTGCAAGTGTAGCTCAGCTTGTTTGCTCACAAGAATTGAATCTCAACTGTAATTGTGTATGAAAGTTGTATGTTGAGGTTTCATATGGATATCATATATAGTAGTGGTTTTCTAATGCTTGGGGACATTCTAGACACTTTCTAGGGGCTTCTTAGTGCTCAACTAGCCATTAGATATCCACTAATTGCATTTGTAACGGCTAGTTAATTAATTCTGAAAAGTGCAGACAGAAACCTTCTCAGTCGAGAAGTTTGTCGATCGAGTGTCTCTCAGTCGAGGAATTTTTCAACCGAGGGTAAGTCTGGAGTAACATTCAACTCAACTCCCAACCACTTTTTCCCACTAAGTCTAACGGCTATCGAACTAAGTCTAACGGCTATAGAACCTGCTCGAGACACAATCTCGGTTGAAGTAAAATTCGATCGAGCCTTTCTCTGTGATGTCTTTTAGCAGGTTATGCAAAGGTGTTCGTACTTTAGACTTGGGAGTTTCTCGGTCGAGAAAATATTCGACCGAGAGTATCTCGGTCGAGAAGTGTGTCGACCGAGACCAACTCTGTTCCAAAACTTTAACTCATATGCTAGGTGTAAGAAATGAATGTGCAATTGTGATGCTCGCTTAGGGATGACTTATCTAAGTGTTGTGTGTGGATAGGGAAGATCTAAATGCTTGATTTAAATGATATCTAAGGACTTGTACATTATATACTTGTACAAGTTTTACATTTGATTACAATCATATAAATAAAGCAATTTTAGCAAATTGATCTTCCAAGTCTTCGTTATCCACCACCTTATATGTGTGTCCCTAAAACACTCAAATAGCATGTTAAAATCACAAGAAAGAAAGTTTATCATCATCAAAACAAAGGGATTATAATAATGTCCAATTTAGCCAACAATCTCCCCCTTTTTTAAGATGACAAAATATTTCAAAAATATAAATCAAAGCAATATAAATCATATGAGTTTCATACCTGAAGTTTACCTTTTGTAGCCATTCTCTTATTTTCAAGTGTGTGCTAGCCGAGAGATTATGAAACTCATTATACTTTATGTTATTGATTTTATATTATTCCTCCCCCTTTGTCATTTCAAAAATATAACCAAGCTAAACATTAATTGTGACTTTTATTTCTCCCCCTTAATTTGATAATTTGATACTCAATGCAAACCACTTATTTTGATGTCAAATTTTACCACAAATTATTTCTCAATCATTTGCAAAGGATGTTAAGCCTTGAAATGATATGAGATCCTTTTAGATTCATGGCATATGTGTTTTGATTTCTCATCCATTTTACAAGGGATGTTAAGCCCTGAAAATGATATGAGATCCATTTAGGCTCATGATGGATACATATATTGATTTCTCATCCATTTTACAAGGGATGTTAAGCCCTTAAAATGACATGAGAATCCTTTAAGCTCATGAATATATTTAATAGTTTCTCAACCATTTACAAGGGATGTTAAGCCTTGAAATGATATGAGATTCTTTTAAGCTTATAGTAGAATTAATGAATGTATCTCTAATCAAATGCACAGGATGTTAAGCCCTAATTTGTATAGAGAATTCCATTAAGGACAATATATACATTATATTCATAAATATTGTAGACTCCTTTATTTTCATAACCAAGATTACTTTAAAGATACTAAGGTCATAACTAGTTTCAAATTTTCTTTATGATGTTTATAAAGTTTTGTGAGCTCCTTCTTAATCTTATAGTCAAGATAGTTTTTGTGAGCTCCCCCTTAATCTTATAATCAAGATAATTTAAGTATTCTAAGGTCACAATAAGCATTAGATCATAATAAGTTAACCTTTTATGAGAGCTATGCACTAAAATCTTGTTTTAATATACTAAGATTGAGTGTAAGGAAATGATTTACAATTAAGCATTTTGTCAAGCTTATTTTAGGTCGACCTTGACTTTGAACGAGGCACCCCTCAGTTGATTTTTATTTCGACCGAGAGGCAATTTATGTAGATTTCCAGTTTAAGCATTCACAATGATCCACTTGATTGAATATTTGAAACATAGCTTGTAGAGTATCATATAAAAAGTATTCATGTATAACAAGGATGATATCATTTTCCATAAACTAAGCACAAGATAATAATATGTCAAGATGCATTTGTGTCATAGAGATTTACTTTAATACAAAGATGGCATTTTCAATGATAACATCATCTTTATGTGTAATGAGCCGAATCACTATGATCATTTTGAAAACAATATCCATTCATGGTTTATATAGATCAAAGATTATTTTAGGCAAACCAAGTAAAAGATGAAGTACAATGATCATGATGAAACAATAAAGGCATATCCATAACACAATGATCATGATCATTTAAAAGCAAATTTCAAGACACATGGTTTCTATATAGATAGACCAGGGATTATTTTAGACAAACCATGTGGAACACAATAATCATGATGAAGTAATAGAAACATATCCATAATTTCTATGATTAAATTTTCTAAAAACATGATTCATAGTTTTCAGATTTAAGATTGATCATGTATGCTTAATCATCTTTTTCAAGAAAGTAGCAATTGAAATTTGATAACATTTGAATTTTCAAAGAAAGAATGTCCAATTTCGAGTTGTGTAAAGTTCAGAATCACACAAGTTGTAATTTGCACCAAGTTCAATAAGGATGTCATTAACATATATGTAATTATGCAAACTACTAATATGTTTGAGAAGTTTTGTCTTCAAGATTTATGACTTATTTTATCAATAAAGCATGTCTACTTGCAGTAAGAGTATAAATTTCCAATCAGCATCATTTTCCTTTGTAAGTAGCAACTTGAGTAAAGTCAATCTTTTCCTCTTGTATACTTGATAGGTACAATTTAATCATGAAAACTATAAAGTTGTGATGCTCATATATTCTTCCTTTTAATTAGGATCATTCAAATATTAAAAGCAATGTAGTATATAAAGTTCATTACCTACTTAAGTTAACTGCAATTTGAGTATCTTGTTTTTATCGAATAATTCTGTCAGAGTTTCACTCGTTCGACAAATTTCTCGACCGAGTGAGGTTGGGTCGAAATATTTGTCGATCGGCCGTTTATCAGGTTTTTGCATGCTTAAGATAGAAACTCTATCGGTTGACTAATTTCTTGACCGACATTGTCTCGGTCGACAATTTTCTCGACCGAGATTGTTTCTGTACTGTTTTTAGTAGTTGTTTTCAAGTAAAAACATAGATCAATTTTACAGAATTATGCAAGTTAGTGCTCAGTTTAGTTGAGATAAGACATTTGAATATCAAAGAAACATTTTAGGTCAAATCTCAACTAATCATATTCAAATCTCTAGGTTTTGGGAACCCAAATTAGATCAAAAACCTTTTTCCTATATGGGCACAAAAACAAATAATGTCCAAGACGTAAACAGTAATGACAACAAATAAAATCAATTTCATTTCTCTTTGAGTTGTTCTTGGGTACATACATGATCTTGGTCTTGGGTGCTTGTGTTCTTCTAGATTTAGGTTGATATGATTTCTCTTTTGGAACATATCCTAAACCTCTCCTTCCATTATAACTAGAAGAATTTTTCATAATCTTATCAAGAACATCATTATTTCTCAAGCTAATAATTTCTCTTTGTAACTTGGCAATCTCATCCATTTTCTTTTTGATAACTAACTTTGCTTGATCTAGATCAGATGATAAAGTATCTATTTCTTTAACAATAGCATCATAATCTAGATGAGTACACAATATAGGTTGTGATTGAATATCATTCAATTTTGCAAGCAATTTAACCTTTTCTTGACAAAGCAAATTATGATTTGTCTCAAGAGTAAGCAATTTTGTATTGCAATCATTAAAAGATGATTTCAAGGAAGAATTTTCAGAAATAATACTTTCCTTTTTAGAAACAAGATCATCTAATTGTGCATACAAATCCTTATTAGTTTTAGTAACTCTTTTTAGTTTATTTTTACAATCAATGTATTTATCATGCAATTCACCAATGCTAGCAACTAACTCTTCTTTTGATAAATCAAAAAGTCTTACCTCATCTTCTTCTTCATTTGTTGTAGCAATAAAGCACTCTACTTCTTCTTTTCCATCTTCACTATCATCACTTGAATCATCCCATGCAGCTTTATATGCTCTTTCTTTCTTCTTGTGAGATGATTTCTTCCCCTTCTTAAGTTTGGGACAATCTCCTTTTAAGTGTCCCTTTTTGCCACACTAATTCAAAGCACCTGGAGGAAGAAACACTAGGAATTTTGTTAGTTTTAAAACTTCTATACTGCCTACCATTTACACTGAGTGTTTCTTCTTCACTATCTTCTTCACTTGTGTCATGAATATTCTTGGTTGATGCTTTGAATGTAATGTCCTTTCTTTTCTCCTTCTTGTGTTTAGCCGCCAATCTTTCTTCTTCTTCAAGGGTAGCTTCATGAGCCTCCAAGTTGCCAATGAGTTGTTCCATCCTTAATGTAGTGAGGTCATTGGCTTCTTCAATTACTGTCACCTTTGGTTTGTACTTTGGAGGCAAGAACCTAAGAATCTTTGATAGTTGATCCTCTTCACTAATGGCTTTACCTAATGCATTCAACCCATTAACAATAGAAGAAAACTTTACATACATTTCACTAATAGACTCATATGGTTCCATACAAAACTATTCAAACTTTTGTTTAAGCATACTAATTTTGGAATTTTTTAATTGAATAGTTCCTTCATAAGTAATAGAGAGTCTATGCAATATTTCATATGCAGTTTCACAATTTGAAATTCTATTGAACTCACCTATGGAAATTGAACAATAAAGAATACTTACATCCTTTGCATTCAATTGGGCTAATCTCACTATATTAGCATTCCATGTAGCATATTCAGTTTGAGGAAGATCATAGGCATTTGAAACCATTCTCCAAACATCCCAGCTGATTCCTTGGAAATAGAATTGCATCCTCCTCTTCCAATAGGTGTAGTTGGTGCCATCAAATGGTGGAGGCCGAGCTACAAGAGTTCCTTCCAAGTTGAGGTTATTTAGAACTCCATCCCCCATCTTCTTCAAGACTCGATTAGAGTTCCTTGAAGCCTGATCTGATACCAATTGAAAAACACTAGACGGGGGTGAATAGGGTTTTATGATGATTTTAAAATTAATTCAACTAAGCAACCACAATTGAAATTTGGAGAAGGAGACACGGCGTTTAGAGTGGTTCCACCCTTAGAAAAAACTAAGGGAGTCAGTCCACTACCTTATTATTCCCAATAAGGATTTTGAAAGTATTTGAATTTTATTACCTCGCAAGGATGTTACATAAAATTACAAACACCTTCACCACCCTTTGGACAGCCTTCACCCCGAAGTCATCTCACCAACCTTGAAGCAGCCTTCACTTGAAGTAACTTCAAGCTCCCCCTTGAAGTAGCCTTCCTCCTTAAAGTAGCTTCCTGTTGAGACCTTCTAGAAGTAGTCCAAAGTCCGCCGAGCTACCTTCACCACCTGAAGAAGCTCCAACAACATCCTTTCTGCAGCCTCCAACCTAGGAGTAGAAAAGGAGAACAAGATACAATAAAAGGAACAAGATTGGAAGAAATAAACAATGTTACCAATTGAGTACAGTGCTTTGATCCTATATCAAGTGTTTGATCTCCTAACCAAAGTGGATGGACATGAATGTATAGTGGATAGGAGATATCAGCCTATAGGACACTAATGTAGAGCTCAACGAAAATAGATTGCAAGTGTAGCTCAGCTTGTTTGCTCACAAGGATTGAATCTCAAGTGTAATTGTGTATGCAAATTGTATGTTGAGGTGTCCTATGGCTATCCTATTTGTAGGAGAGGTTTTCTAATGCTTGGGGACATTCTAGACACTTTCTATTAGATAGTCGTTAGATATCCACTAATTGCATTTGTAATGGCTAGTTAATTAATTCTGAAAAGTGTAGACAAAAACCTTCTCGGTCGAGAAGTTTGTCGATCGAGTGTCTCTCGATCGAGGAATTTGTCGACCGAGGGTAAGTATAGAGCAATGTTTAACTCAACTCCCAACCACTTTTCCCCACTAAGTCTAACGGCTATAGAACTAAGTCTAATGGATATAGAACATGCTCGAGACACAGTCTCGGTCAAAGTAAAGTTCGATCGATCCTTTCTCTGTGATGGCTTTTAGCAGGTTATGCAAAGGTGTTCGTTCTTTAGACTTGGGAGTTTCTCGGTTGAGAAAATGTTTGACTGAGAGTATCTCAGTCGAGAAGTGTGTCGACCGAGACCAACTCTGTTCCAAAACATTAACTCATATGCTAGGTGTGAGAAATGAATGTGCAATTGTGATGCTCACTTAGGGATGACTTATCTAAGTGTTGTGTGTGGATAGGGAAGATCTAAACGCTTGATTTACATGATATCTAAGTACTTGTACATTATATACTTGTACAAGTTTTTACATTTGATTACAATCATATAAATAAAGCAATTTTAGCAAATTGATCTTCCAAGTCTTCGTTATCCACCACCTTATATGCTTGTCCCTGAAACACTCAAATATCAAGTTAAAATCACAAGAAAGAAAAGTTTGTCATCATCAAAATAAAGGGATTATAATAATGTCCAATTTAGCCAATAGTTAGATGATTACAACTTAGGGTTTAGGTCAACATGATCATTATTCTTCACCTATACATTCTTAGTATGCATTAAATACAAGATTAGGTTACAATTCTCTTGCTCATCATACATTAGGGTTTATTGGTCCAAGACATGGTTAGCATCATGTGTACCCACTATTAGTATTAATATGTGTGTTACTCATATTATGTGCGTTGGATATTCATTAGGGTTCAAACATGTGAACTATTTATTAAATGGCCATTATATGTTCATTAGTATATAAACAAGCATGTCAGGTTATAACTATGACTAGTTTGGTCAGAATTAAAGATCCAAAAAAGTATCCTCCTAATCATGGAGTCAAGGTTTATAGAGCTAGTTTAGCTATATTTTGGTATGTTACAGGACTTCATACCCTTAAAAAGGAATTCATCCTTGAAATCTAACTACCCAAACAACATCAAACAAACTACTCTCCACCCCTTAAAAGGTTTGACCTACCAGGACAAACTAGTCTAGAGGTAAAAGGGTGAGTATAAGTAAACCATGTACAAGATTCATCAGGCTTCACTGCGCACTCTAATGGCAAACATGTCACTTAAAGAGGAACTATACGAGGTAAGGGTTCTAATTATGGAGACAAAATTGAAATAGTCAAATTTCGACTACCATGGGCTCTGATACCATGTTGTAAGGAGGTGGGATCACCCCCTTACTAAAATTTTGAAGAATAAAACATCCATTCTGAACACACTCAAAGGTATGCAGGAATAGGAGTAAAATTTTCAAACTTCTATAAATGGTTTTCAAATCAACCAAAGTGTAGCAGCGGAATTAAACAAATGACTATATTCAATTTTCAAAAAATATTACAAAAGTAAATCATAATATCCCATAAGGGTTTACATGTATGATACAACATAAGGATCGAAGTAGAGGGAAGTCCAAACTACTTCAAATATGTCTCCAAGAATTATCTCCAATTGCTAGGTCCATGTTGGAAGCTATGTTCTCCTTGATCATGTTCAAAATCTTAATTTAAACTTGGGTGGTTGGGAAATCACCCAGCAAGAGAGAGAAAAACAAGGTATGTATCAAATAATGAACAAGAACAAAATATAAAAACTAACATGAAAGTAAAGGCTAAGATTTCATCATAAGATGAAGAGAACAAGAGTATGAGGCATAATCAAAATAGATGTTTGCCATAACATTAAAATAGTAAAGGAATTGCATGCATGATTAATATTGAGTACATTAACTAAGTAGGGTTGAGGCACCTTTCGGACATCAATCTATAGGTGAGGGGAGAATTAATACATTCCCAGACACCTACGTATATTTTTATGGCAGAGAATAAGACATTCCCCAGGGCAATTTAATACATGCCCTATCTATGGGTGGTTGTACTAAGTACCACTACTATAGCTAAATAGTCCATAAAATCAACATGCTAGAAAAGAATTCATGGCAAGTAAAAGCATAATATCAACTAGAACATGACAGTAGGGTACAAGACCCAAGAAAAAGAATATCATTACCAATTTTGAGGCAATTTAACAAAAGAATCATGAATAGAGGGAATAGGGTTCATTAAAGCCTCATTAGGGAAATATAGGGTTTGGTTTGCAAATATCCCAACTTAGGGTGTAAGAATGCACATACCTCCTCTTTAGATCCATGTTAACAAATTTCCAATACTTTAGTTGTGTTCAGGGTCCACTTCTCCTATTTTCAATACATAACCATGTATTGAAGTAAAGAAACTATAACTTTTGGATTTTTCAAAAAACTTTGATTCCAACCTTGAAAACATCACCATTTATATATTTAGGTTCTTCTTATTAAGAAAACATATAATTTTTCATATTTTTGAATTATGAAGGTTAAAGTGTATTTTTGGTGGTTTTAGGTTTTTAATTCATTTTCTAAAAACTCTTTTCGATGAAACTCAAAAACAAACCTTGGAACTATTTTATTAGAAAGAGAAAGTTTTTCCAACTTCAAAACATATTTTTGTTTTATTTTTGGACAAGGGAATAAATGGTTATGAATTTCTCAAAACTAACCAATAGGAAATTGCCACATCATCAAATTGATTGACATAAGCAAAGAGAGGGAGAGGGAGAGGGAGAAAAAACCATTTGACCCAAGATCAAGGTTGGAGATGCATAGGTAACCAAACTAGAGCTGCTAGAGAAGGTAAAACACCAAGAAACCAAAACCCTAGAAGAACTTGGTAAATAGAGATGGAGATCATTGATTTTAAACATAGAAGCATGAGTTTTAAGCATGTAGTAAGCAATGTATGGGAAACTTGGGAAAAGAGATTATATGGAGATTACATCTAAGATTGAGTTTGTTACACCGGCAGTCATGGCTACAACCAAGGACCTAATCTAGCCTAAACCTAATCCTTAGTCCTATATAAAGGTCTCACAACACTCGTAGCCATCATACCTTGCTCGAGACCTCACTCTGTCTCACTCCCTCAGCCTCAAATGCCCCAATTTCTTCAGCGTTCGTATCCTTTTTGTGTGGCACCACTGCACATCCTGGAATGGGTGTTCATCCCCCTCACATCCTCTCCCCAATTCGGGATCTCCATCCCACTAGTGAGCCCACTGCAAACTTGGGAGGCACCTCTCCTACCACGCTGATTTTAGCTACCTCTAGACCTCCCTTATGTCGGCGAGGCTCCTCTAACTTATTTATAGCTCATGAGGAATCATGAGCAAGGGGAAAAGCAATCCCCAAAATGTCGGTCCAAATAGGAATAAACCCGGTCTAAGGACCCAACTAAACCACTGATCGAACCAACAAATCAGTGATCGGACCAATTCATCACAACTAGCAATACACATCCCTATGTGGTGCGATCTTATCTGCCCATTTTTGCCATAGGACGGCCCTTGTTTTCCATATTAAGGTATTTTACCTCTCTTTCTGACAAATAATCAATAAAATAGCTAGATCTTGTTTTAATCATAAAAAAAATGCATCCTAGCTCCAAATATTATGAATAAATAGTCAATATTAATCATGAAAATCCAATGAATAATTTTAAAATACTTGTGGAGCCTAATTCCTAATTGATTTCACTATTATTCCTAAATTTGATCTCTTACTTATATAATATGTCTAATGATTCAATAATGATGTTTAATCCTTGGAAACCCTAATATTTGAATCTGATAAGTATCTCGAAAAACTCATCTAAATCGAATCTAGTTGAATCATCTACTCTTGAAAATGAATCATGTACCTTAAAGTGATGGTTAATCTTGATGTAACATCTTAATATGATGATTAAGTTGCATGATGTGTTCTAACCCTAGAATTTTCATAACATGGATATAAGTGTACTAAATCTTGTGAAATACCTAATCTAGACCCTTGAACTTCTCCCTTTATGAAGCTCTAGAAACTTGAAATATGGCTTGGATAATGATCATAAAATTAGGGTTAACATATGTTCCTAAAATACCTAGGTAGGTCATTCATACTAGAAATAATCTTGAC
Organism: Alisma plantago-aquatica; assembly: GCA_963693085.1. Taxonomy (NCBI): domain Eukaryota; kingdom Viridiplantae; phylum Streptophyta; class Magnoliopsida; order Alismatales; family Alismataceae; genus Alisma; species Alisma plantago-aquatica. The sequence goes on along the minus strand of OY856413.1, from coordinate 990,432,055 downwards.
ACTTGAACAATGTTGGACATCTTAGAATGTTATTTATTATAAGTGGATGACCTGACCCTAAGGTTGACATAGGGAAGTGTAACCCTAATCTCAAATATTGAAACATGATCTTCAAATATCATGATCTTGATCCTTGATCCAAATATTGTTGATTTAGGATCTGACTCGAATGGTTGACCTATTACTTGTTGAACTTGTACATTGACCTCCTAACTCATATGGAGAGAAGGAGCCTGGTGAGCTCCCCCATATTGTTGGGGTAATGGAGCCAAATAAAACATAAGCATGCTTCTCGATATCGGCATAATAAGAAATTCGTAATTAAATTCTTGTCAAACAAATATTATTTTTGGAAAATCTCTTGTTATACTTTTTGAATATAAGTCATGCCAAGTGTACTATTTTGTTACAAACTATTTTACTTGTTTTTGATAGCATACCGTGCAATTGCATTGATTGTGTCTTGGTTTTCTTGATTTCAGGCAAAACAAATGGAACATTGACTAGATCACTTTTGCACTTGATATACTCTGATAACAAGGATAAGTTTGCAAAATATTCTATTTGGGTTAGTTTGTTCTTTAAATCTCCTATTTTATGAGTTATTATTTATTATTGTATATGCCAGTGTGTGAGATCCTATTGGGCCACTTAGGGACGGGCACTTCAATCCTTTTACCACTATCTACATTGTGGGATTGGGATTGGGGTAAGAACAGTTCTGTGACAAAGGCACCTACCCTCAACGGTTGCAAGGCGCTGATTTATATAAGTATATCATGTTTTTTTTCAATGAATGACCTGGTTTGCATTCGTAACCTTTGTTTTTGTTCTCCTGCTTTGGTTTATTCTACACTTCCTTGTCTAGATCAGCTTGAACCGTTAACCTAATTGCACATGTCATTGTTGCATGTAATGACGTAAATTAAAAACTAACAACACTTCATCTAGGCTATCGTGTTACTTGTTGAGTACTCACTAGGCTTGTGCTCATTGATGGGCTAGAGAGGTAGGATCACCTGAGGGCCATTGGGGTGTTGGGAAAGCTTGTAGTGCTTTCAATAATGGTGTTGTATCTCATGTTTTAGACCACAGATGAGTAGCTCATTAATAGCTTGGGGTTTCCCCCCATCTATGTGTTGGGCTATGTTATTTCCCACCCAAGTGGGCTTGAGTGCCTAAGCCCATTAGGGCATTAGTTATTTTTTTGCCTTTCACATGGATATAAATCCCAACGCTATCATAAGAGGAGTCGTAGACAACAAATCACAAGTTGCGGCCGTCAATTTCTAACTACGAGCAGCCAAATCCAAAGAAAAATAAAGGGCAGGTGTCAAGCCAAAAAGGCATTGTTTTTGCCACTGTAAAGATGGGGAAGAAGGAAAATAAGGAAGAAGGAAGAAAAAGAAAAGAAAGAAGAAATGAAGAGGAGAAGGACTACCAAGGCATCGTATAAGATAATTTTGAATCCCAATTTGAAGTACATAATTGTGCTCTTTGGATCCTAATTAGGCTCGATGTAGTTTGAGATTAATTGACCAATTGTATCTATCATAGTTAAATCAAAGAAGATAGTGTCCAAACATTTATTCTTGATTATATTCGCAGTCAGGTTTTGCTTGCTTTATTCCTGGGTTTCATTGTCATGCGATTTATTTCCCTTGACTTCCAATTCTCGCATATAAGTCACATGCAATGTTGTTGGTTTCTCATTTTGTGTTATTTCTCACTGTCTCATAGTCATTCGATCAATATTGATTAGACTGGGACTCTTCTTCATTATGTTACCCTAATGAGTTGTTCTTTTATAGCTTGAGATACTATTTGTAGGTTTTCTGTGTAGAGACACAGAAGGAAAAGGTTATGTAATAAAGATCATGGGTGCATTATGTTACCCTTATGAAGAAGGGGGTATGAATTTTAGAACCTTGCAAGATTCATTGAATCACTATGAAACGTTGGTGGCAATTTAGATCAAGAGTTCTTTGTGGCATAAAGTCATGCAGGATAAATATGGTAGTTGGCTCCAGCATAATCTTAGCTTACCCATTTCAAAAAGTTTGCATCAATAAAATATTATGACAAAACACCATATTAAATGGAATATTAGGGAAGGTAATATATCCTTATGGCATCAGCATAGTCTATCATGGGCATTCTTCAACCCCCTCTCAACAATCATCAATGTATATGGTCACCCACAATTCCTTTCAAAGTGGTTGTGACATTTGGAAGGTGTTACACAATACTCTAAAAGTGGGTGAACGGATTGCATCATGTATGATTCCCATGATCTCATGCTAGGAGTGTTGCATGAACTAGACTTACGAGGATCTTGATTGCCTCTTCCTAAAATGGCAAGTCATGCATCATCTTTGGGCTTGGTTGAAAGACATTCTGAAGCTTTCCCCCCCTTTAGAATAGTCTTTCCCGAACAGTGTGCTAAGGCATTGTTGGGAAAAAGAGGACCATTAGGAATTTCTAGGCTTCTTGAGAGGCCTTCACTAAGTGATTATTTGGGGCTTATAAAAGGATAGATGTGCAAATGGCTTTGATGGTGGGAAATTCTCATTGTCAATTTGTAGACTGATGATCTATCTCTTCAATCTCATGACCAAGCATGTGACCCTGTATGAGTCAAGAGGGCCTCGGGTTTCCCAGAATGTATGATCATTGCACTCTTTATCCACGCAGAGGTGATTTTGTCTCTTATACCTCCACTGACTAGGGATCTCTTTTACAGTGATACGTAGGGTCAGACATACACAATGCATGTAGAAACCAGATCGAGTCTATCATCTTGCCTTTTTCCTTTTTATGGGGATGGAGGAAGTGTATCAGTTTAACACTCAAGGTAAAGTGCATGTAGAGTTTTTCACATGTTTTTATTTTTGGGAGAGAATCTAGGGTGAATAAAACTCTCCGCAATCTAAATAAAAGAAAATTTATCCAAACTGATGAGCTCAGTCCAAAACAAGCCAAAAGAAAAGATAGTGCAAGTCTTCAATGGGGGTTGCGACATTACATCTCAGAGTCACTCAGCCAGATTCCTATTCCACTTTATTTACCATGTAGCCTTAAGTGGAATCTACATGTTGGAAAGATTTACATTTACACATAAGGGAACCAATTTTATTATTTTTTAAATGAGAAAGCATGGTCCTTGGAATCTGATTTGTCATGTTACATTTGTGTATGCATTCCTATGCCACACTATTAGAGTAGTACATATATAAGAAAGTCCATAGGATGGTTTCTTTGCAATTTAATTTTATTTAATTATAATTAGTTAATATATTCTTGTAAGACAGTGCATAAGTTTTTGCAATATTTTACATTCCATTTTTCAAATTACAAATTTAATGTAAAAATTATAAGAGGATCTTAATGCAATAAATATATATACAAAATACAAATTGGCTCATGTATTCTAATAAGGTTCTAAGTGTAAATCTAACACTCTCATATCAAATCATACTATCTATTGCATACTGGAGTTGAGAGGACATCAAGAGCGATATTGCTTCGTTTCCAAGAAAACTCCATGAAATGGTGTTACCAACATCGGAAAAGTGGCATCATTCTTTAGATGAGTGTAAGTCAAGGTTAGTATCATCTTTATTTGTTTCTTTTTACCAATGTTCTTCATCCTCTTCTTTAGATGTATGAGAGTCAATGTTGATTCCCTCTTTCTCTATTTTTTATTTTTGATGATTTTGTTCTTCATATGACATGTAGGAGTTAAGGGTTTGTTTGGTTGTTAGTGGTTAGGAAACACTACACGATTTGAAAAATGGGAAAATCAATGTAATTGGAGATGCATCCTTACATTTGCTTGGACTCCATTTCAACTAGACCTTTTTGATCCTTTATGTTTGGTTGGAAGTAGTTTATAGCTATTGTCAGCTATGGTATACTCACCACCCTCAAAACTTCATGTTCATTTTCTATCATTCCAGTAGTGTCAACTAGAAAGGCGGTGAGGAGAACAATATGATGCATATTTGGTTGCTTATAGGACCAACAGAGATGGATGCACGAGAGATGGACACCCAAAATGGGCGATTAGTTTTCCTAGATTTTTTACATCATTGGGTACCAGCTGTAGTTGTTTTTCTCAGCTCCAATTTGACCCACGTTTGACATGCCTAAACTATGCATGCAAAATACAAGTGTAAGAATTGAGTACTATAGGCCTATGAGGACCAACTTTTAGACTAACAGAAAAATTCTCCAGAGACTACTACTAACTATAACTTAATCATCTAGGCCTAGAAAAGTAATTGATTGGTTGTTTTATGACTAAGTGTAGGAATAAATCTAAAGTGAGTGGGATTTGATCAAGAATTGATTAATTTCTTAGGATTACAGTTTCACCATGGTATGAATTACATTTAAACCCATTTCAGAAATAATCATTTACCCTTAACCCTGGACTAGGGACCTATAACAAGTATTATCCACTCCTATAGTGTAATACACTACCTTTACCAAGACAAATCCCATTGTCGTAGCGGTCTGAGAATTAGATATGTGCATTAATTATAACTCTAGGTTGTTCCCTTCATATATAGTTGTAAGCCTTCTCCCAAGGCACAATATTAGTCATGTAAATCTACAACTTTTTAACCTTTTATCCCTATCCTAAAGCAATTAATGATCTAATACATTGATTGTGGTGATCAAGCAGAAACAATTCATTGAGAAATCGTACATGTATGTCTATAATTAAATGATTTATATATACATTAATTTATGAGATTCAAATACAACCAAAACCATGCTACACTTGGGTCCTAAGGAATAAGAGGATTAACCCTGCAAGATTTCTAAATACAGAGAGGAAGAGAGAAAAATTGAGCTAAACATTAGAAGAACCAATGAAAACCCTTAGACAAGCAATCTTGGTGATCCCCTCTGGTAAACACCTCAATCCATAGTGTTTCGGGTGCAAATCTAATGCTTAGAAGTGCCTAGAGCATCCAATATGTGTCTATCTCCTTTGTCTCCTCCTCTCTTAACTTTGTGCTCTACTGCAACGAGAGAGAACGACATCCCCTCATTTTCCAAACTCCCCTTAGGTCATACGTGAGGCTCTGGCTGCGATTAAGTATCAACAATCAGAATCATCATAATCTTTAATCTACATTGATTGAGAAAATTCAGTACCACCAACTGGATGTCGATTGCACTGAGTTGTCATCTGGCTCCAATCCTTGATAAATGTTGGTACTATTGACTGTTGGATATAAGGACTCTAGAGGGGGTGAATAGGTCTTCAAAACTTACAAAAAACTTGTTAGACCTTCAAGTTACTTCAAATAAGATTAATTGAAAATAGTGATTTTGATGGCAATTGAAACATACAAACCAATGATGAGAGATATTGAAGCAACCAAGATAACAAGCTATTTTAGAGTGGTCCCACTCTCCAAACTAGGAGATAGTCAGTCCACTACCCAGAGAGGTCAAGCTCTAGGATTTCTAAGATGTCTACTCCTTATATTCCTTATAAGAGTTACAACAATTGGCCTTCCTTTTCTGGGACAAGGATACCCAGCTTTCCTTTTAGGTAACGGGAGATAACAACCTTACAATCAAGGTCTTACCTATCCAAAAGATCGTCCTCTACCTCACAAAAGGTCTTACCCACTCTAACAATCAGCTAGATGCATTCACCCAGATCCTCCCCTTCATGCTGCGAGTCTTTGTCCTTGAGGATTTACCCACCAAGCGCCTTCGATATTCCGCCTTATCCTTCGCCTTCACTTGGAGAAAATCTTCACACCTTCTTCAGCTTTGAAGAAGAACAACAACTCCTCCTTCACTCAGAGAAGATCACTTCAACCTTTGCTTCTTAAAGAAAGGGGAATGGGAAGTAGAGAGATGGAGAGATTTACAAAGTAACAATGAGGAAGATCTCATACAACATGCCTAACTCACTCAATCTTGAAATGATTTGTAAATGAGAGAGAGAAAGGGTCTCAAAGTAGTTTAGCACACTCAACTATAGCAAGGACCCATGATAGCATGAATGAGCAACCTTGGAATGAACTCCAATGGGTCCTATTTATAGCTAGGGGTATTCCTTTGAGTGTGGGATCCCTTAAGAATGAAAATTAATTTTTTTACAACTTGCGATGGACATATTTTTTATTCTAACAACTCTTCAATGGTTGGAATCACTTTTTCTATGTCTTCTGTACATTGTATTTGGTCAATTTTCAATAAAGATAACTCGACCGATCCACTATTCGAAAAAACCAATTTTCAAATGATCGGTTGAGTTTGTCCTAGTGTAACTCGACCGATTCACCAAAATCAACTTTGGATAGAAAGTTGGTTGATCGAGTTCTGTGAGTGTACAACTTGACCAATCCAAATCATTCTCAAAATTTATCAAGGATTGGTCGAGTTTCAAACTCGACTAATGAAGTTGTTGGGATGAATTTTCCAAAATGATTTTTAAGTGATCAAACTAAGCAATTAAGTATCCCTGATTTTTTCTCATCTTAGTTACAAGGCATACATCAATACAAATGATTAAAAAATGCTCTAAGGTGTTTTAAAGTGTTTTCCCAAAAAGCATGTTTGCATTGCTTTTGACTTGAACTTCGACAAGCTAGGGCTAGATGAATTTGATCCTTTTCATGTACCTAAAACCTAGGATTTATATTAAATAAACATATTAGATACATATGAATGGAATGGTTAAATCATTATCAAAATATGGATAATATATAACACTCAAGTCAAGATTCTTCCCCTTTTCGATAATGACAAACCATTCCTCAACATATTGAAAATGATATGTAAAGTTATACCTTAGCTTTGTGAATTGTAAGGGGGTTCATAATTTGAACAATGTGAATTGCTCCCCCTCAATCTATGCTTACCATTACCTACATAGTTAGTATTTCTACAAAAAGATATATAACATGTATACTACATGGTCCTTTAGCAAGCCACATGATAAAACATATACTTAGAAAAGAAAAGGATCATATAGGCAATGAAAATAATATTGTTGAACTTCAAAACATCTCAAACTTCTCTCTCTCTTTCGGCATTTTCAAAAAGTAAGGGGTAGAAAAGCATAAAATAGGTCTTCTCCAAGCACAACAAAAAACATGAAAATACAAGTAGCACACACCAAAACAGAGATGAGAACATAGAGAACAAGCATCATGTATCATAATCAAAATATGGAAAAGCATACCAAGAACTCATATGATACATCATACACAGTGTTATCATACATAGGATTAAGATTACAACACAGAAGCATGTTATCAAAACAAGTACAAACAAGTGATGAAAGAAACATGATAATAAAAATAGTATAGCTCAGATAATGTGCCCAAATGTCATTAGTACAAAATAGTCTAGAAAGATATATATGATCAACATGTAAAGACTAAAAACTAAAATATATAGACAGCTAAGGGATCTAAGTCCAACGGGTAATCATCAACATCATCCTTAGGCTCATAGACCTTATCATCATCTGAAGGTGCAGCAGAGACAATAGCAGCTTCATCACTAGAGGCACCATCAAAACCATCATCAGTGCTATCATCCTCAGTGACCTCATCATCATTAATTTTCTCATCAGCCTGGTCGGGCATCTCCTCAGCGACAGAAGCACCGAAGCCATTATCGGGCCACAAGGCATTCTTCTCATCCCAAGACATGCCAAGATCATGTATCTCCTTGGCCTGAAGGAAAGAGGGAGAAGAAGTGCCAATGCTGGCAAGTAGGGTAGCAAGAGGGCCAACAGACATAGTAAGCACTCTAGGTGTAGGTACATGTCCACCAATAGCAGAAGACGTGGTAGCAGAAGCACTAGGTTGAGGGGTTGGGTAGAAGTGACTATATGCATAGAAAGCATAGTCACCGCCTGGGTAGGGTAGGTAGGCTAGGTAAGGATGGGCACATGATAGGTTCATGTTAGACATGATCTGCCAAAGATCCTGATGCAGGTTCTCCTAAACCTATAGGTTGTACGCCTGTTGATGCATCATATATACCATAAGGGTTTCATTTGATACATGGAACTACGAGCAGGCAGGTCGAGATGGTGGTAGAGGTGGAGGTTCTTGGGTGGAGGTAGAAGCTCGAGGCGTGGTGGAAGAGTATGTAGGAAAAAAGGTTTTCTTGATTGTGGTCTTGCCGATACAGACTCCTTTTCTAGAGGGTTTGTAATGAAGATCATGGAAAAGAGACTTATCAGTCGCAAAGGTGAAAAGACCACAGATCAGGGTTGGGTAGGGTGGGTGAGTACCTCATGTATTCTTCTTGAAGTCAAAGTTGGTCATCTGGTGGAGAATGTATCTAGACCACGTGAATCATATGTTCTTCAAAAGGTAGTACATAATCACTGTGGTATTCTCTGCAATTTCATTTTGATTCTTTTTGGGGTGAATATTGTAGTTTATTACCAGAGTGAGTAAGCAGTTTTGAGATCTAAGGAAGAGGATGGTATGGTGGACTTCTTCCTATAGGGTGTTTGAGTCTTCTTCAAGAACTTATGAATATTAGGGAAAGTGATACCATAGTGCTTGTAGAGAGACTCAGGGTTAAGCAAGTCTTAATACTTAGGATAATCTTTCCTCCATGTGTCGGTGACCTCAGTAACATTGAAAAAGATGTTCAAGGTATCTTCAGAGATAGTGAATTTTGTACTGGAAATTATAGAAGTGAGAATAACTTACGTATTAGGAGGGGCTACAAGAGATTCGTCGTTCCATGAAAGGTTTGCATAAAATTCATGGACCACCTTAGTGCTTGTAATGGAATTATGAAAATTGACATTCTAAGCTCAGGGCGGCTAAGTGATGGTGGTAGAGAAACTCAGCTACCTCATCTATGACCTTTTGTTTACATGGATGAGGCTCAAATAAAGCACGAAAAGGAAAAGGGTTCCTAGGAAGGATCTCATTGTACCTGTTTAGAGCTTCAGATGAAGCAAAGAAGGTGTCATCATAAGGAAGGAGGCGTGAGTTGGATGATGATGATGGATCTCTATCATGTGAAGCCCTCTTTCTTCTATCTGAGACCATGAAGGTGAAATGAAGAAGATTGAGTGGCCTAACTATAGAAGAAACACCGTGAAGGGTCATCTAACCACCTAGGGCAGAGAGGGTAGAGGCAAGGATGGTCGAAAGGGAGCAGGATAGGGCTAGGAAAGGAATGGGCAGACCTAGTGTTGGAGGTCAAGAAGGTTGGGAGTAGGAATCGGTCAACTTTTCTCTATTTGAGATGGAGAAAAGTCGGCTAAAACCTATTTAAGATTTGGTCCAGCCTGACAATTGATCGAGTTTTGAGATAAGGAAACTCGACCGATCAAGAGTTTTACACTTGACCTCAGCCAGGGATCGGTCAAGTTGACAACTCAACCGACAGGCAGACTATTCCAAACATATAAATTTTAGTTTCAAGCCCTTTTTTATGTTAATTAAATTTATTTTTCTAGTCCATTATGCATTTTAGACATATTAAGGAACATGTTACTCGTCATAGGGTACTATTTTGTGATAAAATAGATGTTTGCAAAAAATACCTAAAAAAATAAAAACAAAACTAGAAACAAGATAACTATTCCACATTCAAGCAAGAAATGGTCAAATGGAGCAAGAAACATTTAGGCATGATAACAACTAGCTAGAAGGCATGTCAATATCATCTAGAGCAGTTATAAAAGTTTTAATCTAATGAAAGTAAATTTCTCTCAAGCTAGAGGTTTAGTAAAAATGCCCGCTAACTGATTTTCAGTATCCACATGTGTGATATAAATATCTTGCTTGGCATTATGGTCATGAAGAAAATGTTGACAGACCTCTATATGTTTAGCTCTACTATGCAATATAGGATTATATGACAAGTTAGTTGCACCAGTATTATCACAAAAGATAGTAGAAGCATCAAAATAAATGTTAAAGTCTTGGGGCATTTGCTTCATCCATAGGACTTGGGCACAACAACTTCCAGCTGTAATGTATTTAGACTCGGTTTTGGGTAGAGCCACAGTGCTTTGCTTCTTGGAGAACTAAGAAACTAGGCAAGGTTCTAGGAAGAAGCAAGTGCCACTTGTGCACATTCTATCAATCAAGCATCTAGTGTAATCTGCATCACTACAAGCAGTAAGAGTAAAGTCCCTTGACTTAGGATAACATAGTCCAAAATTTGAAGTTTTGGCTAGATACCTTAAAATCCTCTTAACTGCTATAAGATGTGATTTCCTAAGACTTGATTGAAAGTGAGCACATAAGACAACACTAAATATTATGTTAGGTCTAGAGGTAGTTAAGTAAAGTAAGCTTCCAATCATACCTCTATAGAGCTTCTCATCTACCTTGTCACCTTCTTCACCTCTATCAATCTTGGCGATGTTTGACATGGGGGTGTCCATTATCTTGGTGTTCTCCATCTCAAAGCACTTAAGTAGCTCATTTGTGTACTTGCCTTTGTTGATGAAGTTCCCACTCTTTGTTTGCTTGATTTGAAAGCCAAGGAAGAATGTAAGATCCCCCATCATGCTCATGTCAAAATCACTCTGCATAAGATCACTAAATTACTTGCAAAGATCAAGATTAGTTCTGCCAAGAATGATAGCATCAACATAAATTTGAATGATAAGAAAATTGTTTGAAGTGTGCTTTAGAATCAAGGTAGAATCTACTTTGCCCATGATGTAGCCATGATCTAACAAAAAAATATTTAGTTTCTCATACCAAGATTGAGGTTCTTGTTTGAGACCATAGAGAGATTTTTGCAACAAATAAACATGGTTAGACAATTTATCATGTTCAAATCCCAGGGGTTGTGCAACAAAGACTTCCTTCGAAATTGTACCATTCAAAAACATAGTTTTAACATCCATTTGTAAAGAAGAAAGTTTTTGTGACTGGCAAAAGCAAGCAACATTCTAATTGACTCAAGTCTAGCTATAGGTGCATATGTTTCATCTATATATATATATATATATATATATATATATATATATATATATTTGATTGTAGCCTTGAGCAACTAACCTTGCTTTATTTCTTACCACTTTGTCACTTTCATCCAACTTGTTGCGGTAGACCCATTTGGTGCCAATGATCTTTCCATCACTTGGTATTGGTACAAGAGTCCACACTTTTTTCTTTTGAACTGCTCCAACTCTTCTCGCATGGCTTGGATCCATTCATCATCCTTTAGAGCTTCTTTGACATCTTTTGGCTCCATTTACGAGATGAAGGCACTTTATGCTTGTTCTTTGTTGAGTGCAGCCTGTGTCTTCACCCTTTCAAAAAGGATTGCCTAAGATGAGCTCCTTTGGATGATTCTTTGTGAAGTGGGGAGTTGGATCCTTCTTTTCTTCATTCTTTTCCTCTTCATCAACTAACTCCTCCTTTCCTTTATCACAAATGTTGGGCTCTTTTAAGAGAGGAATCACCTCACTTGCAACATAATCATGTGGAACAATATCTTTGGAAATAGAGGAGTTAGTCTCAACGAATATAAAATTTTTAGATTCTTCTACTTTTCACAACTCTATATTATATACTATATATGTCTTGTTGGTAGTGCTATAGCCAAGAAAGAAAGCCTTCTATGATTTCGAATCAAACTTGTCAAGAGAATCCTTGGTGTTCAAAACTAAACAAGGACATCCAAAAACATGAAAGAAATCAATGGATGGCTTTCTACTATGCCATAGCTCATAGGGGGTTTTCAAGGATGAGTAAAAATCCGATTTTGCACAAAACATGAAGTACTAACGGCTTCAGCCCAAAAAAAATTGGAGTGGTGTACTCTAGAAGCATAGTCCTAGCCATTTCCTATAGAGACTTATTCTCCCTCTCTACAACCCCATTTTATTGAGGAGTTCAAGGTGAAGAAAATTTATGTGCATATCTTAATTCCTCACAAAATCATTCAAACAAATTATTTTCAAACTCTCCCCCATGGTCACTGCGGATAGAAACAACCCGACAAGAAGCTTTGTTTTCAACCCATTTGAAAAAAGTTGAGAAAATATTGAGAATATCACTTTTTGAAATGTGAAAGAAAGTCCAAGTAAAGTGAGAGAAATCATCGACAATCACCAAACTATACTTGCTACCATAAAAAGATTATGTATGCATTGGTCCAAATAGATCGATGTGAATAAGCTCAAGAGCTCTCTTGGTGCCAAGGACTCCTTTGGATTTGAAGGAATACTTGGTTTTCTTTCCTTGGGTACAAGGTTGGAATTCCTCATCCTTATCAAAATCCAATTTGGGAAGTCCCTTCACCAAGTTCTTTTTTCTCTACTTCTTCATTTGATGCATATTTACATGACCAAGCCTATGGTGCCATAACGATACATCATTCAAATTGGAAAAAATACATCTACCAACAATAGGCTTTATAGAGTAAAGCACAATTATGTAAATATTACCATTTCTAGTTCCCTTGTAAATGGCATTTTAGGAGAGGGAATCTAGAAGCAAGGATTCTACATAAGTAAATAGAACAAGGTAACCATTATCACAAAGTTGACTAACACTTTTTATATTGTGATGTAGGTCATCCAAAAGAAGCACATTCTTGATACATAGTAAATTGCCCACATCACCCTCACCTATTACCTTACCCCTGTTGTTATCCCCCAAGGTCATTGATCCACCTTTCTTATTTTTGAATTGCTTTAAGAGGATGATTTCACCAGTCATGTGTTTATAACAGCCACTATCAGCAATCTATTGGCCTTCAACCTACAAGAAAGGAAGATAATCGGTGCCCAAATCAAACTTTGGGATCTAGGGTTAGCTTTGGGACCCACTTCATCTTGGGTTCGGTCTCCTTCTCCCTGTAAGACAATAAGTAGATCCACAGCTTCGGGTGCTAAGAATCCAAAAGTATCAAATCCAAAAGGGATGAAGGCGTGTTGATTCTCAATGCACGCTTTCTCATGCTTGACCACCTTGGCTGAAGTAGCTTTAAGGGCAGCATGTCCCGCTGTGAAGGCCCCATTCTTCAATCCCACCAATGGAGAAACTCCTGTCAGATCTACACATGCATGTTTTCCTCCGACCCATCCGAAAATCAAAATATCAGCAGGCCTCAGTGTGGATCTCCCCTCTTGTGGACCAGTTAAAAAGTTCACAGGTGCCTCTTTCTTTGCGGCAACACCTGCACGTCTGAGTACATCAAATAGAACGTCTCTAACAAGATCGTGTATGTATTTAAAACCTGGGAGCTCCCTGCAATGAACTGCGTGTTCCCCAAAAGTGTCCAAGCATGTCTTACGACAAACTGGACATATCTCATCGACTGGAAATAAAGGAATCATGAGGCGATATCTGAGGATACTACGATATTCCACTGGTGACATGTGCAGACCAAGTCCATCAATAGGAATAGCAAGGAGAAAATCTTGAGCATGATCAGCTTGAAGACATCTAAAAACTGCCTTCTGTCTAACGGTCATGTCAAACTTACCCTCCATGTCCTCAATTATTTTACTAAAAATAGCACTCACCAAAGCATTTTGGGCCTTTGGGGGGACGGTGTCCTTTCTAGAAAAACAACTGAGGTCGAAGGAGGGAATGGTGGCACGAAGACGATCTAGAGCAAACTCAAAGTCAGAGTCCATACCATGAATCCCGCTATCTCGCAAGATGTGATCCTGAAGCACCCAAGATTGGGCCCGAGATGCCACGAAAGCATACGAGGAAGCCTCAACTGCTGAATATAGTCCCAATCCACCCAGACAAATGGGCAATGAAGCCACCCTCCATTGGAGGTCTCCAAAAAAGGGCCCTCCACAAACTACAATGTCTTCAATAGACCCTCGTAAGCCTCTGTCAAACAATATAGCCGCTTCCTCCATGTACGTAGGTTGACAAGTCCTCAAGCCAAATAAAAGTTTTGCAATACCCATACACGATCGGAGTAAAAGAAGCTCACTCTGAGGGTCACCCAACTGAGGTAGGAGATGCATCAATTTCACAGCCTTAGAAGCCCTCTCCACAGCCAAACCCTCAATAAAACTACTATCTCTACTAACAGCTCCACCAAACAACTTCACCCCTAACAAAGGTCTTCCAATATCTTTTGGGAACAACTTTTTGTGAAGCTCCCTACCATCACTTGTAGGCCAGAAAAGCTCAGTTTTACGAATATTTAAAACCAGACCCAAATCTGGTCCACACCGTTGAATGATATCTAGAACCTTGGCCACCTCCTCTGTGTCCCCAATAACTGTTCCATCATCAAGATACCACGCATGAAGAAGAAGCTTGCAGTTATCCCTGATATGATGGATAAGTGGATGCAGTACAAGGGAAAAAAGAAGTGGGCCCAAAGGATCACCTTGTTGTACCCCCGTGGTTGACCAGATATGCATGTCTCCAAGGTATAACCTTGTTGCCTGACCATACAAGAACTCCACCCACAAAGAAATAGATGGACATCTCGCCCTCACCTCACGAAGTAAGGCGGACCTATCAACCAGATTGAAGGCATTAGAAAAATCCACCGTGAGCATGGATAAAGTACCATCGCTATGCCGCGTGTTCAACACTCTATTGACACTGTGTAAAATAGCCTATGCCCCACCAGATACACCCACTCCAAACTTAAAATCATTAAGATACTTGGCCATATCTTTACTCACTCCTGCCATAGCAACTTTAGACACTAGGCGTCTCCAAATAGTGCCAACTGCAATTGGGCGTATGCCACTGTCTGGTTTAAGTAACGGTGTAAGCGGCGCAGAAGCTATAAACTCTGCCAAGCACAATGGGCATCTCCCTCCCAACCATAAATTAACCACGAGGGTGATGGCTTGTAGGAGGTTAGTAGCCACAACAGAGCCCTCCCCACACATAGAATCAAAGATGTGTTGGGCCCTCAAACCATCTCTACCACATGAGGTCCCTTTAGGAAAGGATTTAATACATCCAAGAATAGTGTCAACGTCTGTTACAAGAGGAGCTTCAGAAAAAAGAGAATCTGGAAAGGAAGGAGGTGTCATGTACGGGTGTTTCGCCTCCAAAATCCTTATGGTATCTTCATTGTACGGTGCCACACCTAAAGAAGACAACACTTTAACAGCTGTTGTAAAATGACCGTCTGCAACCTTGCGGAGGCATTGCCTGATGTTGGGATTTACTTTTTTATCTACCTCCTCAGAGTAGACACCGTCATGGTCCATAGCCTCAGGTTCAGGAGCATTCAACACCTTGTCCACTAGCTTAGCAATACCGCCAGCTTCTCCCCATGTAGAAAGAGAGTTAAGAATAAGACGTTGTTGTAGAGATTTTCTATTGCCGGACCTGCTATCTCGTCTATTTTGAGGACGAAACACCTACAAAGTACACCGTGGAAGAAGCAAAAGTCTCACCCAAGTAGATAAGGATCCTGGCTCAGCGATCACTTTGAAAAGAGATGACTTCAAGGCTTGAGAGAAAGCAAGTCGACAACTATGAGGAATGCTCTTCACTGTCGTGATAGGTGCTCTAAAGACCCGGTCGAGAAGCCCAGCATCCAGGACCAACCCCTCCATAGCAGAAGAGATCTCGAGAGTCCTTTGAAGAGGTTTTAGAATGCCTACAATGCGACTTCCAATCCCTCCTGTCTCAAGAGTGACCCGGACAATAGCATCCTCATGATGGCATGCACAACTTGTGGCTTGTATCTTCATACACTTTCCGCATAGTCACTGATCAAGGACCCTCAAGGTCTCATCTACGGCAAGAAATAAGTCATAGTCCTTTTGAAGAGCACCCCGCAATGTGGTACATCGCTCCTCACTGGAGAGGTGTAATCTCTTGAGATGAGAGATCATACGTGTGAAGCCTTTACTAGCCTCTCTACCATCTGGGCGACAATGAAAATTCCGAAAGGGGCAATATAATATACCTCTAAGAGAATTCTCAGTAGAACACAAAGATCTTGGTTGGCGACTGCATCCAGGATGTGCACCAGCAGGGGGGATTTCTCCTTCTTCTAGATCAGGCAGGTTGTTGCTCTGGTACCTGGCCATCTCCGTCAGATTGACTGGAATTACACTCCGTTCCAATGAGCAGCAAACCAGCACACCAACTCCTTTATTTTAATGGCAGCGTGCTCGAGGACCGATAGATTAGGGAACCTCGTTATATCAGGTCAAGTACGGTGCCTTCCTGGGCACTCCCCGATCACAGCCCTAGCCACCCGGGTGACGATGAGGCGGGGTCAGGTTGTGGCTGCGGGATAACGGAACCACGGGAGAAAGCAGACCGCTTGAAGCACTGGTCCTGGTATTGTCGGCGATCCACATGAGACTGGAGGATCTGGGACAGAGCCAGGTGAAGGTGGTCTGCTGGCGGGATGAGGACGGTGAAGGTGTGGATCGACCCTTAAAGGACCCTCAAGGTATTCTGAAGAGAGTCCAAAAAGTTATGAATAGTAATATTATGACCCCTACGTGTATGGATGTAGTGTTTCAAAGGATTGGATTTGCAATCCAAAAAGGATTAGCGACGCAGCTTGTTGCCCGCTTATCTTCTATTTCGATGTAAAAAGTTCTTGTCTATTGATAAGTAGAATAATGATCATCACTCTTACAATGAGAACAAACCATAGGTTCTTTGAGCCGGATGACTCTCCATGGAAGATTGGAGGTTCCTTGATCTTCTTCTTCTTACCCTTACCTTTGTCTTTTGAAGTACCCTCATATCCAAGACCACTCTTACCACTATGTTTGGTGGAGTGATCCAAGACTTCATTTAGGGACTTCTTTCCTTCGAGGAATTTTTGTAAGGTAGCTCTCAATTTATTATTGTCATCGGTAAGAGTGATAATAGTAGAAGTCAAACTAGCAATATCATCATTAGCATGCAGTAGGTCAGCCTCAAGACAGAGGGCTCTAGTCAAATAAGAATCCTTTTCAAGAGTAATATAAGCAACATCTTTTCTAGGCAAAATACATCTAGAAGATAAATCATTTACTTGAGAAAGTAGCCTAGCATTTTTAGTTTTAAGCAATTGAATCTCTGTAAGATAAAAATCTCTTTCATCTCTACGAGCATCACTAATAAACATAAGTTCAACATTTTCAGTTTTAAGCAAATCAAACTCATCAAGGAATTTTTGGTTCTCTTCCTTAAGACTAGTGATATTCTTAAGGTAGATCCCATTCTCAACATCAACCCCATTATATTGGATAGAGAAATTGGCCTTGCAAAGAGCAATGCTCTCAATATGAACTTTCTCATTTTGATCAAGAATTTCAATTTTAGCATGAAGATCATCAATAATTTTACCCAACCTCTTCTTCTTAGATTTACATTTAGAATAACAAGATTGGGTAACATTAAGCATTTCTATAAGAGTTTCTTTAGACAACTCCTGCAAACTTACCTCACATGTGTCTTCACTTGTTGATGCCATGAGTGCAAGATGGAATTCACCTTCATTAGAGTTGGAGTTGCTTGAATATGAATCTTCTCAAACCGCATGAGTTGCATCCTTGCTTCCTTTCTCCTTCTTATATTTCCTCTTGTACTTGCCTTCTTTCTTGCAATCATCCTTCTTCTTGTAGCTTCTCTTGTGGTGTCTCTTATTGTCTTTTGAGCATTCATTCTTGTAATGCCCCTTTTGTCCACACTCATAGAACCTTGGAGTTGACTCCTTCTCTTGCTTGTCTAGCCATGTCTCATGGGCTTGAAGGTTCTCAATGAGCTCTTTCATGGCTAAGTCTCCAAGACTTCTCACTTCTTTAATTGAAGTCACCTTGGGTTGCAATATCTTTGGAAGAGACCTAAGTATCTTGGATTTTATTGAACCTCTATCCAAGGGTTGTCCCAAAGTTGCAAGTCCATTCACAATAGTGTTGAGCCTTGAGTACATGTATGCCACTCTCTCCTTGTTGCCCATCTTGAAGTTCTCAAGCAGCCTATTTAGCATGTAGATCTTGGACTCCTTGACTTGCTACATGCCTTCATATGTGATGCAAAACTTTTTAAACAAATCTCATGGGTTGTATCCCAAGATGATATCATGTTGAACTCAGAGGGAGTGAGGTAAGAATACATGATGCTAACCGCCTTGGCATTAAGTGGTGCCTTCTTGACTATAGCTTCATCCCAAGTGGCTACATCCTAGGTTGGCTATTTGTAGGGGAGAATCACCACCTTCTACATGTCATAGTTGGTTCCCTAGAGGAAGAACTACATCCTTCTTTTTCAATAAAGGAAATTGGTGTCGTCAAAGACGGGTGGCCTCATGGAGAAGCTTCCCTCTAGGTTGAGTGACCCAAGTAAGTTTCCCATCTTCTCGTTTCATGGGAGATGAGTCAAAGAAGACCGTGGTTGTGATACCACTTGTTGTATCTAAGGGCTCTAGATGGGGGTGAATAGATATTCAAAACTTACACAAAACTTGTTAGACTTTCAAATTACTTCAAATAAACTTAATTACAAATAGTGATTTTGATGGCAATTGAGACATATAAAGAAATGATGAGAGATATTGAAGCAACCAAGATAACAAGATGTTTTAGAGTGATTCCACTCTCCAAAATAAGAGAGATTCGATCCACTACCTACAGAGGTCAAGCTATAGGATTTCTAAGATGTCTACTCCTTATATTCCTTATAAGAGTTAAAGCAATTGGCCTTCCTTTCCAGGACAAGGATACCCAACTTTGCTTGTAGGCCAAGGGAGACAACAACCTTACAATCAAGGTCTTACCTATCTAATAGATGGTCTCCTACCTCACAACTAGTCTTACCCACTCTTGCAATTAGCTAGATGCCTTCACTAAGGTCCTCCCCTTCATGCAACGAGTCTTTGGCCTTGAGGATTTACCACCAAGCTCCTTGGATCTTCCACCTTGTCCTTATCCTTCACTTGGAGAAGATCTTCACACCTTCTCCAGCTTTGAAGAAGAACATCAACTCCTCCTTCACTCATAGAAGATCACTTTGACCTTTTCTTCTTGAAGAAAGGGGACTGTGAAGTAAAGAGATGGAGAGCTTTACAATGTAACAATGAGGAAGCTCTCAAGCAACATCCTTAACTCACTCATAATCATGAAATTCTTTGTAATTGAGAGAGAGAACAGGGCTCAAAGGGGTTTAGCACACTCAACTATAGCAAATACCAAGGATAGCATGAATGAGCAACCTAGCAATGAACTCCAAGGGGCCCTATTTACAACTGAGGTGTTTCTTTGAGTGTGGGATCCATTAAGAATGAAAACTATCCATTTTATAACTTGCAATGGACATATTTTTATTCTGACAACCCTCCAACTGTTGGAATCACTTTTTTTGCATTTTTCTTATAGTGTATTCATTCAAGTTTCAATAAAGATAACTCGACCAATCCACTATCCGACAAAGTCAATTTTCAAATGATTGGTCGAGTTTGTCCTGGGGTAACCCGATCAATTCACCAAAATCAACATTGGAAAGAAAGTTGGTCGGTCAAGTTCTGCGAGTGTACAACTTGACTGATCCAAATCATTCCCAAAATCCATCAAGGATTGGTCAAGTTTCAAACTCAATGATGAAGTTGTTGTGATGAATTTTCCAAAATGATGTTTAAGTGATCAAACGATGGAATTAATTGTCCCTGATTTTTTCTCATCTTAGTTACAAGTCATATCATTGATACAAATGATTACAAAAATGTTCTAAGGTAATTTGGAGTGTTTTTCAAAAAATCACATTTTCATTGTTTTTTACTTGAACTTTGACAAGCTAGGGCTTGATGAATTTGATCCTTTTCATGTACCTAATACCTAAAATTTATCTCAAACAAACATATTAGATACATATGAATGGAATGGTTAAGTCATTATCAAAATATGGCCAATGTTTAACTCTCAAGTCAACACTGACAAGTGTGTTAGCAACACTGAGTTGTTTATAAATGAGTCCTAACTTGTTTTGGATGCAAAAGTCAGTGCCACCGAATAGACTGTCGGTGGCACTGAGGAATTAAATTTCTCTACTGATGTTTCTATGTAGAAATTCGGTGGCTCTGGCTCATCGAACATCATTTTGGTAGTACTGAGTGTTATCTAGATAGAATCAAGATTTGCAAAATTTCATGTTTGGTTTTGTACAATTTTTGTACCACTCACCGGCATGTCGATGACACTAAGCTGTCATATAAGTTCTTACACTACTTGAAACAAGGAAAACCAACATAGTTCTAGATCAAAATTGATAATTTAACATAATTCAATGAAAATACTTATTAATTGATGCAATAGTGTTTCACAGGATAATCATAAAAATAATATCAAAATAAGGAATTATGCATTAAACTCAGGGCGTCAAAATCCCCTAATCTTGAATGTTGCTCTCCCTTGAGAAACACTACCGTTGGATCTTTTTGAGATAAGTCAGCAAGAGAACAAGTATTCTGGATTACATTTCTCAAATACCCCCACCTAACGGTCCCAACTAGTCACTGAACAAATAAGTACTCTGAAGTAACCAAAAATTCTCATTGAAGATGTCCACCCCTAGTTCAATGAAACATTATTAATGGAGCAGTTAACATCATAGTCAATAGGGCATCCTCTCGAAGCACCATGTGATTCCCTATCTACATTGCCCTGGTCTAGCTATCAAATCATGTTGGAAGTAGTTCCCCATATGAAAATGGATGAGAGGATCAACCATATATGTTGTCTATTATAAAGTGCAATAGGTGGAATGAAATAGGTGTCTATGAAAAAGAATCACAAGTAAAATCCAAATTGTTTATGCAAAAACAAAATGTAATGTACCTATGAATGAAAAGAATGAAAAATGCATGAATCATAATTCCTAATACCATGGTGGAATGATGAATGCACTTAATGTCTCATATGAGTGATGTGGGTCAAAAAAATGCACACGTGTAAACTATTTTCACTTCTCCTTAAAGAAAAATTCATTTACTTCAAGGCATCCTTTTCTTCCTCTTCATTCGATATTTCTTTTCTTCCTTCTTTTTTATTCCCTCTTATTTTAGGATGAATTATGGGTTTATACTTGGGCCTTTATCAACATATTGCACTATTTTTTTCATTGGGAGCGTTATAGATGTAGATCCTTTCTCTTTAGTATATGGAGAGAGCTACATAAATACATGTTGCAAAGAATGATACACAAGAAAAATCCAATCTACATGAAATTTATTATGCAACAAATTGATATACATGCCACTATTTTTTTTTTCTTTTTCTAGCTAATGCACTATAAATAAACTAGTTATCATGCAACCTATCATGTTATGCAATGAAGAGTTGTAACACCCCATTTGTACAACATAGAATGGAAGCATATAATTTATCTCACTTCAAGGGGCATGTCACAACCATGATATTCATAGCTCAAAATAAACTTGGAAGCAAATCATCACAGGGAAATACACATAATTCTTATTCTCAAATGACATAACGAGGTTTACATATACATGATTAAATAAAGGAAAACCTTAATCTAGGTATAGTTGGCACCCCACCAAAGCTTTTCTTCTTGTAGGTTCTTGAACTAGGGTTTGATCATCTGATAGCTTTTCCCTCCTGAGTTTGTTACTCACATGTGGGCATCACACCCCCAGCCATGCATAAATCCAACGGTAAGTGGAATTGAACATATTATAATTTAAATAAAAATTAAAACCCTAAAATAAACATTTAGCATTGAACATTGAAAAGACATGCAAATTCTTTTAGGTCAATTTCTTTCATCTTAACCTATTGTGTCCTCAGGCTGCACATATGTGCCTCTTCTCTTATGCATTGAAGTGCCTCTTAGGTTGCACTGAGGTGCCTCTTCTCTTATACACCAAAGTGCCTCTTCTCTTATGAGGAACTTATATGTCTACTTTTAACATTTTTTTCTCTTAAAACTCTTAACATTACTTTGGACTTTATTTGTAACTTTATCACTAATGTTCATGAAGGTGATACCATATACAACATAAAACTCCATTCATCATAATTTTACTAACTTTAGCAATTGGAACAGTAAAATTAATTTTTGCTTCATGTGTAACATCCAAAATAGGAAATATTAGATTTGGGAGAGATGGATGAGTGGACTAAAGCGTTAGCATAAATATGACATTCATTGAAATTTTCATACACATATATATCAATCAAACAATTTAACTGTGTTCAATTTCCGTTAACCACTTACCTTTACACTTGGAGAGTATTTTCTCTCTCTTCCTAGGTTTAGGAATCCCTAAACATGATGTTGGGGTTTTGGCAACCCTAATTACCCTTTTTAAAGCATGTTCCACATTATTATGTATTTTATTCACAATATTAAACCCTAATCTATACTTCACACAAACCAAGGTTTGGTGCTTTATAAACAAACTCTAAAACCTCTATATTTGGATTCCTTATGAAAAACAATTTCAAAACATATTTTTGCTCATTTTTCTAAGCATCCAACGAATTACTGTGATTTTGGGAAAACCAACCAATCAAAAATCAAGGAAAAAATCACATAGGCAATTATTATCCATTAGGACTTTGATCCCATCTAATGTGGCCCAATCACAGACATCCACACAAGCAAGGGGGCCTTGCCCTAGTTGATCATTGATCAAATGAGATAGGCTGAGAAAATTTCCAAAATACCCTTGTAGAAATAATTGTTTGATTAAAAACGTGGGAACACTCAGGTCATTCAAAGACTAAGTTTCTTCCATCGCAAGCCATGGCTCTGATGGGCAAACCTAGAGGTGGAAACTGTTGGTATATGTATGCCCGTAGAGCCATCCCAAGCGATTGCATGGAGTCGGATATTAATTAATCAATTAATGCGATTATTTGGTTAATTAATGAATTCCGAAATATTCTAATTAATCCACGAGCGTTTTAATTAACGCAACGTTTCTGTTTACCGATGGGTTTAGGAAACCCTACTTCTCTTCTTATCCTATTTAAAGGAGGATAGACGGCCGATATCTATATAAGATATAGAGAGACGCTTTTAGGTTATTCTCACGCACGTAAACCTAGCCGTCGCCGTCCTTAGGAGAGAAAGGAGAGAAACGCGCCGCTAGCACGCCGCCACAGAGACACGCTCCTTCCCGCCGGCTTGAGAAGCGCGACGTGGAGTTCCGTCCATCTGCGTGGACGAAGTAGAGACGCAGACGCCTTGACGCCTGCGTTCGGAGGACGTCGACGACCACCTGTACGTGCTGCGAGCAACGTACATCACCGCCGCAGAGGAGCATTGCCGGATCAACCTGCGACAGCGAACGGGAGAGAAGATCCATCCGTGTTTGACAAGCAGTGTTGCACCGTCGTGCAGCGGGACATCGCCGGACTTGCTCCGCGATAAGGTATATCCCGCAAACCTATTTCTGAATACGCTGTTATCGATGAGATCCTGTTACGGGTTGCGTGGATTTATCGCTTCCGCCGCGCATGTTTTCTCCACAAAACCCAACAGTGGTATCAGAGCAGCGTCGATCTACGGCGTATTTGGATTCGTTTCGATATGATCGAATCGCTGTATACTGTTTTATGTTGCATACGATGCGAATTAAACCTGTTAATGTGCAAATCTAAACCTAATTCCACATACGCCGCAGGCTATTGTTTTTGACGTTTTGGACGGGGTCGACTGTGGAAAATAGTGATTTTCCTAAGTGCACGGAAGTAAAATTCCGCAGGCTATTGTTTTTGACGTTTTGGACGGGGTCGACTGTGGATCCCCGCACAGGGGCGCTGCCCCTGTGTACCCCGCATTGTCTGCGTGGGAGTCAAAATTCATTTAATGGGGAATGTCCCGCATTAAAAGTACTGCAATTTTAATATGTATATACGTATATGTAGATATACCTATGATAGCATACATGTCGCCTTTAAAATCTATTTTATGTGGTGAGTGCATGCACGGTTATGGCCTAGTATCCCCTTTTGTGAATGTTGTGAATGAATGTGGATGTTGATCTTGTGGATATGGTTGTTTGTGAATGTTATGGATGTATAATCGTTGCATATGGATCCTTTGTATAATGTATTCGGCTTGCATGCCGAGCCTCATCTCTTATTTCAAAGTGTAATTAATTCTTTCTCTTTAATTTTGTAATCATATGATGTAATAAAGATAGGATTAGTTTTAGTCTTTGTAATCTTGATGTAAGGAGGCCACTTGAAGATCCAACTCCAAGGAGTGTCCATGGAGAAGCACCATGAAGATCTAATTACAAGAAGCAACATGAAGATCCCACTCCAAGGAGCGTCCATGGAGAAGCAACAAGAAGATCCCATTCCAAGAAGCAACTTGACATTCCAACCTCACGAAGCATCCATGAAGTTGTTCATTGTAATGTTGATCATTATAGGCTTACAGGTTGTTTTCACAGGTGTTGCATGAGATGCATAAGACCATAGGTGGACCGTAATCCTTTGTTTCTCCAAAGGATTACAATAGTATGGCCATAACTGATGTATTTGTGATTGCATGTCTATCATTTGTGGTTGTGGATATAGTAGTATATGATACGTACTATAAGTATGTGGTGTTTGGATATATATATATATATGTATTAATAAAATCCCTCAATTAATAATATTAAGTTTTAGTTGCCTTCCATAAAGCAACACACATGAAAAGCTTGATCGACTATGTGTGGGCACGCCTCCGCGTGGTACACTGTCTATCTCGTGGAAGTGTGATGGTGGGTGTGTGGGTCTGCCTCCGCAGGGTGCACACTCATCGTGTTGGCTTATGGGTTGGACTTAACTAGGGAACCTTGATAGGATCAAGTACCTAGAGGCACACAGATGCATCATGGCAAGGAGTTGTGTATGATCATCTATCCAAGAGTTGCATATGATGCAATTGGCAAAAGTTGCCTACCTTAGTATTTGGTCTTTGACGCCAGCGTTGGCTGGGCATTGATCCAATTATTTTGGGTCTTGGCTCACTAGAAGGTTGTGTGTTGCAATCTTCCGAGTTGATAGTGAGGGCTATCAATTTGAATAAAATAGTGGGAGCGTAATTAATTAAAGGCCTAATTAATCTCGTTTATCAAATCTTTACAAGTCAAAATGTTTTGGACTAAATGCAAATTTTTCTTTTTTGTAGCAATCAAATGGCAAACAACACTCACACGTTCTCGTTGCGATCGGTCCTTGAGAAGGACAAACTTACCGGAACCAACTTTCAAAACTGGTTTAGGACATTGAGAATTGTTCTCACACATGAGCGTAAGCTCTATGTCCTTGAAACACCAGAGCCAGAGGAGCCCGCCGTAAATGCGCCCAAGGCTGAAAAGGATGCTTACAAGAAGCACCTTGATGATGCCGTGGATGTCAAGTGCCTAATGTTGTGCTCAATGAACTATGAGTTGCAAGAGCAACATGAGAACATGAATGTCATGGAGATGGTAACACATCTCAAGAACATGTATCAACATCAAGCAAGACAGGAGAGATATGATGTCTCAAAGGCGTTGTTCAAAAGCAAGATGAAAGAGGGAGACTCAGTTGGCACCCATATACTCACCTTGATTGGGTACGTGGAAAGCCTATCCAAGCTGGGATTTCCCCTAGGTCAAGAATTGGCCACTGATGTGATTTTACAATCGTTGCCTGAATCATATAATCATTTTGTCATGAACTACAACATGAACAATTTTGACAAGCCGTTGTCAGAATTGTTGGGCATGTTGAGGACAGCCGAAGCACAGATGAAGAAAGACAAGCCCAAGTCTGTGATGATGATCAGCAAGACAAAGGGAAAGTCAAAAGGCAAAGGCAAGGCTAAGAAAAGTTCTAAAGCCGGGCAGAAGCCAAAGTCATCCGCGCTCAAAGCTAAAGGTGGGATCTCCAAAGAAGGCAGTTGTCACCATTGTCACCAGCCTGGACATTGGAAAAGAAACTGTCCTCTCTACCTGGAGGAACTAAGGAAGAAGAAGCAGGGGATAGAGATCTCCACTTCAGGTATATACGTTATTGAGATAAACTTAAATACTTCTTCATCATGGGTACTGGATACCGGATGTGGATCTCACATATGTTCTAATATGCAGGATCTGATAAGAAGTAAGCCTTTACGAAAGGGCCAAGTCGAGCTGCGGGTTGCTAATGGAGCAAGAGTTGCTGCCACCGCAGTTGGAGTTATTAGTTTATCTTTGCCTACGGGCCTTGTAATAGAATTAGAGAATTGCTATTATGTACCTGCCATTAATAGAAATATTATTTCTGTATCTTGTATGGACAAGAGTGGATTTGAATTTCACATTAAGAATGGAATTATTTCTATATCTAAAGATGAGATCTTTTATGGCAATGCCCCTATGTCTTATGGTATCTACTTGTTAGAACTTGAGACTAGCATATATAACGTAAATACTAAAAGGTTAAAACTTGACAACTCAAACAAAACATTCTTATGGCATTGTCGTCTTGGGCATATAAACGAGAAGCGCATATCTAGACTCCATAAGGATGGTTATCTAGACTCTTTTGATTTTGAATCATTAGAGACATGTGAGGCATGTTTATTAGGGAAGATGACCAAAACTCCTTTCACTGGACACAGTGAGAGAGCCAGTGATCTGCTAGGGCTCATACATACTGATGTATGTGGACCTTTTAGATCAAATGCTAGAGGAGGCTATCAATACTTCATTACCTTCACTGATGACCTCAGTAGGTATGGCTATGTATATCTTATGAAACACAAGTCAGAAACTCTTGAAATGTTCAAGACTTTCATGAATGAAGTGGAGAAGCAACTTGGTAAGAGTATTAAAGCACTCCGTTCAGATCGAGGTGGTGAATACTTAAGCCAAGAGTTTGAGGACCTTCTGAGAGACCGTGGTATTGTATCACAATGGACTCCACCTGGTACACCACAACATAATGGTGTGTCAGAAAGAAGGAATCGTACATTATTAGACATGGTACGATCAATGATGAGTTCAGCCGAACTTCCAATATCGTTCTGGGGATATGCTCTTGAAACTGCAGCATTTACACTTAACCGTGTACCTTCCAAATCGGTTCAAAAGACACCATATGAGATATGGAATGGGAATCGTCCCAATTTGTCTATGTTAAAGATTTGGGGATGTGAAGCTTATGTTAGGAAACAATTTCCTGAAAAGCTTGGACCCAAATTGGAAAAATGCTATTTTGTTGGATACCCCAAGGAAACTCGGGGATACTACTTCTACACACCAACTGACAACAAAGTGTTTGTTGCTAGGACTGCTGTATTTCTTGAAAAGGAATTTATTTCCAAAGGAATTAGTGGGAGGAATGTAGAGTTCGAAGAAGTTCGAGACCAACAAGAAAGCAGAGAACCTGAGGAGGTACATAAGGAACATGAGGACTCACAAGTTGTTGTGGAATTTCAAGTTCCAAATGTAACACAGGAACCTCGTAGGTCTAGTAGGACACGAATTGAGCCTGAGAGATTTGGATTTCTCGTAACTCAAGATAGTGACGAATTGGGCATAGCAGATGAGCCAACTTCCTATCTAGAAGCTACTAAGGGACCAGAATCTGAGAAATGGCTCGAAGCCATGAGATTTGAGATGGAATCCATGTACACCAACAAGGTATGGACCTTGGTGGATCCACCCGAAGGGGTAAGACCCATAGGGTGCAAGTGGGTCTTCAAGAAGAAGACTGACATGGATGGAAATGTTCAAACCTATAAAGGTAGATTGGTTGCAAAAGGATTCCGTCAAATTCAAGGTGTTGATTATGACGAGACCTTCTCACCAGTTGCCATGGTTAAATCCATCAGGATCATGCTTGCCATTGCAGCTTATCATGACTATGAGATTTGGCAGATGGATGTTAAAACAGCATTCCTTAATGGGAATTTACTCGAGGATGTGTACATGACACAACCTGAGGGTTTTATCGATCCAAAGGAAGCCAATAAAGTCTGTAAGCTACAAAGGTCAATCTATGGATTGAAGCAAGCATCTCGGAGCTGGAATCTACGTTTTGATGAAGTAGTCAAAAAGTTTGGCTTTAGTCAAAATGAAGATGAACCTTGTGTTTACAAAAAGGTTAGTGGGAGCACAGTCGTATTTCTCATATTGTATGTGGATGACATACTATTGATGGGAAATGACATCCCTACTCTTCAGACAGTAAAAGGTTGGCTAGGGAAGACTTTCTCTATGAAGGATTTAGGTGAAGCATCCTATATACTAGGGATCAAGATCTATAGAGATAGATCTAGAAGGCTTCTAGGCCTAAGCCAGAGCACATACATTGACAAGGTGCTAAAGAGGTTTAGCATGGAGGGTTCTAAGAGAGGTAACTTGCCCATGTCCCATGGGGTTACAATCTCTAAATCCCAATGTCCTAGTTCATGTGATGAACGGGCACGCATGAGTAAGATTCCATATGCATCAGCAATTGGATCTATCATGTACGCGATGTTATGTACTCGTCCTGATGTATCGTATGCTTTGAGCATGACGAGCCGGTATTAGTCAGATCCAGGTGAATGTCACTGGACAGCCGTAAAGAACATCCTAAAGTACTTGAGAAGGACTAAGGATCAATTCTTGGTATACGGTGGTGAGGAAGAGCTCGTAGTAAAGGGTTACACCGATGCTAGCTTCCAAACTGACAAAGATGACTACAGATCGCAATCTGGATTTGTGTTTTGCCTGAACAACGGAGCTATGAGATGGAAGAGTTCCAAGCAAGAGACGGTTGCGGATTCTACAACAGAGGCCGAATATATTGCCACATCTAATGCTGCAAAGGAAGCTGTGTGGATCAAGAAGTTCATTTCTGAACTTGGAGTGGTTCCAAGCGCTGGTGATGCAATTGAGTTGTTTTGCGATAACAATGGAGCAATTGCACAAGCTAAAGAACCAAGATCGCACCAACGTTCCAAACATATTCTACGGCGGTTCCATCTCATACGAGAGATCGTACAACGAGGAGATGTGAAGATTTGCAGAGTACCTACAGAAAGCAATGTGGCTGACCCGCTCACAAAAGCACTTTCACAGCAGAAACATGACGGGCATGTTCGATCACTTGGATTGAGATTCATGGGTGATTGGGTATAAGTGCAAGTGGGAATCTGTTGGTATGTATGCCCATAGAGACTATCATTCGATGATTGTAATGGGATACTATGTAAACGATTTGTAATACTATATTGATCATATCAATAAAGGCAAGTTTCCAATCTATATGTTTGTGTTTTATATTGTGAGATGACCATAAAACTTATAGATGTCTATAGAATAATATACTCAATGACATATGTCTTCGGGTTGATGACCTGAACAGTGAGATCATATGTATGCTAAGAGTATGTATTCTTGTTTTGTCCCTAATTGGTTGTTATTGTGGAAATATCCATAGACATCAATAACACATAAGATTAGAATGTATGTTGGTTGATGGAAGAATCTCATTATCCATGATATGGAGATATCAAACCAAATACATAGATACTTGTTAGAGAACAGTGTATCGGATAGACCCACCTTGAGAGTGACACATGGATACCATGATTGGTAGTTAGAGTCACATCTCATAATGATGGTGGTGATTGTGGTTCTTAGACCTGAAGTCACTACACTTATCACATGACGTTTGGTGTACTTTGACATCATCCATCGTGGTCCTGAATAAGGATTGCTATAAAGATGGTGCTTGGGTGCACTGTGACACATGGGGATGACTGTGAGTGATGTAGATGGAATTTGTCCTTCCTACGGGAGTTTGATATTCCGGCCACTTGATAAGAGAGACTGAGAAATGCATGGCCATGCTGATGTGAGTCAATATGTGATATTGAGCTTACATATATCTCAGACAGTCTGCTCTAGTTCAAGGAACATGGATTGAACATTGAAGAGGATAACAATTCCATGACTTGAGTTCAATCCGGATATCAGCGACAAAGGAACTGTACAATCACTGTAACACCAGTCATGTATGATAGGTTAAGTTGTTCTCCAACTTCTCCAATTACTTGGGTAGCAATGAAGTCTTGCTAGATACCAATCATTGCTTGTGAAATCATAATATGATTATGGATATCACTGCCAACGTAATTTGGAGCCTACCGGGTCACACGCACAGGATGTGTTGGAATAGGAGTATAATTGTGGATTTGATTGAAATTGCTTCGAATCACATTGATTACTAAAATGTTTATGTAATCGATTAGAATAATATTGGAGTGACTGGCTCTAAGTGCAAGTGGGAGTCTGTTGGTATATGTATGCCCGTAGAGCCATCCCAAGCGATTGCATGGAGTCGGATATTAATTAATCAATTAATGCGATTATTTGGTTAATTAATGAATTCCGAAATATTCTAATTAATCCACGAGCGTTTTAATTAACGCAACGTTTCTGTCTACCGATGGGTTTAGGAAACCCTACTTCTCTTCTTATCCTATTTAAAGGAGGATAGACGGCCGATATCTATATAAGATATAGAGAGACGCTTTTAGGTTATTCTCACGCACGTAAACCTAGCCGTTGCCGTCCTTAGGAGAGAAAGGAGAGAAACGCGCCGCTAGCACGCCGCCACAGAGGCACGCTCCTTCCCGCCGGCTTGAGAAGCGCGACGTGGAGTTCCGTCCATCTGCGTGGACGAAGTAGAGACGCAGACGCCTTGACGCCTGCGTTCGGAGGACGTCGACGACCACCTGTACGTGCTGCGAGCAACGTACATCACCGCCGCAGAGGAGCATTGCCGGATCAACCTGCGACAGCGAACGGGAGAGAAGATCCGTCCGTGTTTGACAAGCAGTGTTGCACCGTCGTGCAGCGGGACATCGCCGGACTTGCTCCGCGATAAGGTATATCCCGCAAACCTATTTCTGAATACGCTGTTATCGATGAGATCCTGTTACGGGTTGCGTGGATTTATCGCTTCCGCCGCGCATGTTTTCTCCACAAAACCCAACAGAAACTCGATCAGAGCTCATGAGGAGGGGTTGTTTGTGGGAAAATAGGATCATCCTTGAATTCCTTGTTCCAAACTGAGGCCAATGAGCCAAGTCTCACATTCAGGCAAGCACAGGAGCTCAGAGACCATCTTTGGCCATGTTCGTGGTGCAACTGGAGGATCTGACTCTAGGCAGTCAACCCAAAAGGAGGTCAACAAGAGTCAACAATCATCATTTAAGTTGAGCCGAGGGCAAGGAAATTATAACTTGGAGCAAAGGCCAAAGATGACACCATCAGTTACTGGTAGAAGGAGAACACGGAGAGGGGAGCTCGAAATCTGAAAACAAGGTTTCAATTTGGGAAATAAGAAAACACGAGTTGAAAATCTTTCCTTGAGGTTTCATGAATCCTGGGGTGAGGTTTTTGTGTCCAAGGAGCCACTGTGATTCCCTATATAAAAGCATCGGTAAGGTCCTCAATTGAGTCCTATAGGGTCAAAAGATTGGGCATTCATTTGAGGAAATGGGTGTTCAAAAATGAAAGATGAGGGTTCAAGGATGCTCACTGTGCTAGAAATTGTGTCGGGGTGGTCGGAGTGTGAAGCACCAAGCCGACGTCGGAGGAGGAGAAACATGAGCAGGTTCTAAAGCTCATAGGCATGAGAGGGAAATTTGAGAGAGGATGAACGAAGATGGTCATCCTAGGATCATTTTTTATCCTTTATATATACATGAGATGGATCGTATCTCCCTCTACAACTAGGGGTTGACGAAAATGGAGAGATCTAAATGGGTGTTTCATCACTACAAAGCAAGTGAGGGTGAGTAGACCCTTGTTGGAAATGGGAGAAAGAGGCAAAACTGTAGGAGCAATAAAGTCAAGGAACAATGTTGAGGTGAGGGAGAGAGGGTTTGTCAAAGATATATAGTGAACAAGGTCTCTGGCCCGTGATATCAGCGGAGGTAGATGACGATCAACGTGTCGTCATATATTCAAATCAACATTCAGATGAGCGCCTGATAAGGAAATAAAAGACTGTAACGCAGGGCGTTAATAATTGACTGGAACTTTAGGGAAAATGACTCATTTAATGCATTTTTACATTAAACCTAATTCAAACTATCTTCAAATCATTCCTAGTTGATTTCGTGGGTCAAATATGGTCCAAATGACTTCAAATTTAGACCATAGGTTAATTTGAGTGTCTAGAACACTCCTAGAATTTAGATTTAGGATTTGCAAGCGTTTTATGCATAATTTATATAATAGTCATTAATCTCAATTATAGTGCATTTAAAGGATAAAATAGTTTGAAACATGCTTCTCTTGTTGAATCCTTTAGTAAAAATTCGAAATATACATTAATCACCCATTCAAGAGTCATATTAAACCTTTTCATCCCCTTTTTGAGTAATTTCCTTGGAGGAGAGAGAAAAATAAAGATAATAATAATTCTCTTATCTTAAAAGTCATCATAAGAAAACAATGCTTCTAACTTAAGTCATTTAGTTCAAATTTCTTACTCTTTCTGTTTCATCTCTTTTAGCTTCTTTGATAAAAAGGAAGGGAAAACTCCATTATTATTATACAAGTTTTTTGGGTTAGAAGAGAAGATTTTCTCCCCCCCCCCAAATTGAAATGCAGGTCAGACGTCTGGAGGGTGGTAAATCGAGGCGGCGGCTGTGAATCGAACTCAGGTCCCTTCACGAGGGGACGTCGTACTTGAACCACTCCTCACCGACTATTATACAAGTATTTTCAATACATTCATTAAAATGAAAAGATATTTTGAGTCCCTTTTTCTATATATCATTGCTTTGATATTCTAAAAGCAACATTATTTGGCCTTTTTGCATTAAGACCTCAAAGAAAGTTTATTTAGGGAAAACCACATTAAATTTTTAGATTAACCATGAAAATTTTGGGGTGTTACAAGAATAAACAATTTAAGTTACTTGATCATCTTAATGTGGTGGATGAAATGTATTGAAAGGTGGGAAGAATCACATGATTAAGAGGCAATGCCTTATTTAACTATGATATGTCCCTCTCTATCAACCTGTGTACAAGGTAACCTTAGGGTTTCTTTTTAAATGTTTAAGGTCTCCTTACTTGCTTGGTTGGCTTGGACTCAAACCTCTTCATCGTACAAAAGTCTTGGATAAATTAAGATTTTCATTCATACTAAGTGTCCTCAAGCTGACTAACCCGAACACTTTCTTCAGTTGTTGTTGCCTTAGACTTTGCACAATAAGCTTACAAATATGTGATCATTTTCACTTCTTAAAATTCATTCAAGTATGCAAAACACATTCTTTTTAATGATGAAATGAATCATGACAACTATGCTCCATGATTACACTACATAGATTGTGGATCATATTCATGGGAAATAAGAAAAACTAAAATAAGATATAAAATGAAACAAGATAAAACCATTCCATCACCCCCTAAGATTGATCTTAACTATGTACTCATAATTTGAATTCAACCACAAAGGTGGAATGGGGGTACCATGTGATCATAAGCGTGGTGGTGGAGGCATTTGTGGGTCAAGTTCTATTGGTGTCTATCCCTCCGTGTTGGAGCCACCAACTTGTTTGTCGGTGGTACCGGGATATAATGTTCTTTGTCCTTATTTGAGTTGTATGAGTCGGTTCCATCGACAAGTTAGTCAGTGGTATCGAAAACCTTTTCCTGTAGCTATGTGATTTTTCTCAAAAAATGGTGATGGTACCGACTTGGTTTTCGGTGGTACTGACTTTTTATAGAATTTGACATGTTAAGGATTTAATACTTCGATGGTACTGAGGTATTGATGACTCCATGTTGGTTTCTAGATAGTGTATTAGTGGTATGTATAGTTGTGTTGGTGGTATCGACACTATGAATTTTTGCACATTGCACGAAATGGATCAAGGAACATTTATTGCATCAACACAACATCTAATGTAATATAAATGAACCGTAAATAACAAGAAGACCTAAACAAAAAGTAAAAAATAGAAATGAAATGGAATTTTCTACCATGAGAGGCCTCATTGAATGTCTTAGGATCGACAAGATGATTTCCTTCATCCTGGGTTCTTACTGGATGGTTGTGAAGACTCATCTAGTAGTCTAAACTCCACTCTATCATCATCTATCCTGAGTGTCAAGTAATCTACCCATGGAAATGATCACATCATCCCTAGCTTGGAATGGCATTCCTAACAACATCTCAAATCCTGGCATCTCGTGCATATCCATAACCACAAAGTCAATAGGATATATGAATTTATCAACTTTGACTAACACATCATCACATATTCCATATGTCCTCACAATTGATCCATCCCCCAATTGCATTGTTGTGGATGTCTTTATTAGTTTATTCAATCCCAAATTTCAAAAGGTAGAGAGTGGCATGAGATTGATGCTCATCCTATAGTCACATTGTGGTTGTTGGAAATGTTTGTTTCTAATAGAACAATGGACATAAAAACATCATGGATCCTTTCTCTTTACCGATATCCATCCATGTATCATAGAACTCACCACTTCATCAAATGCAAGACATTTACAACTTTTATCCATCTTTTATTGTTGATTTTATCCTTCAAGAATCTTCCATATGTAGGGATATGTTCTATCCCTCTATGAATGTGATATTGATGTGGAGTTTTTAGAATACGTCTAGGAATTTCTTAAATTGATTTTCCTCCTTTGATCAACTTCAGACTATCTAGGATTGGTACAAGGGGCTTCTCATCATGCTTGTGTAGAGGAATGTATGGAAGATTAAGGATTCCCTTCCCTAAGCTTTGCATCAATGTAGCCTCATAGGATAGAATCGGGAATGTCTCCTATGGATGGGATGGCTTGTGGTTGCTTCTTCTCAATAGTGGGTGCTTCCTTATTGACCTTGACTGCTCTACTACAAAGTAGAACCTTCACATGTTCGTGTTACACGGGAACCTTTTTTGGAACTGGGCAAGTGGTCATCGAAATGGTGGAACTTTGAAGTTACTTGTTTTGCAAAGTCAGTGAATATGGGGTGCTTATTCTTACCTTGTATTTAGTGAGGTGCATGTGTGAGCATAATGCACTGACATTCTGCATCCCCTGGTCTTCTGTACAGGATGCGGGAAATGAAGCTTTGACACATACACCCAATCTGACTCTAGAACATGTTCATCTAGTGAGTCCTCAATAACATGCTCTGATTCCTTGAGAATAGAGACAAAATTTACTTGATGATGTTGATGAGTTGTCGTTGTGTTCCCTAGAAACCCTTGCTGAATAGAATTCTTTATGGATGCCACCTCTGTTGCCAACTGAGAGATCTGATTTTTATTATTGTAGGTTTGAACCCCTTGATTTTGTTGTATCTTTTTGTCTGGTCTAGTAAGGTCTCATTATGGCTCATAGGTCTATGTAGCATGTCTTTAATTTTGTCTATCTTACTAGGATATGTTGGTAAGTATGCCTAGAGAGCCAATCATATGATGATCGTGATGGCATATCTTATAAATGATTTGATTAATAATCAAGGAAATCTTCCAAATTATTTAGTTTCAATCAGTTACGAAATGATGATGAAACATAATAAGTGTTTAAATAATGGCATTACTGGTGTGCTCCCGCTAGAGGCTTGCAACGAGTGCAATCCACGAGGTCGGGAAGCACGGGATGAGATGGGATCTTAGCTTTCGATATTTGTATGGTCCCACACTAACTACCTACGTCTACTAAGACACTACGCCCGCAAGCGCACGGGGTCGTGTCTAGTATAGGTGAGACGGCAAGTACGGGGTCGATCCTCGGAGATAGAGGGGGCGCTAGAGTTAGTTGGCGTGAGCTACGTTCCTAGTGCGGAGAGTAAATTTTTTAGGGTTTTAAGGTTGATTGTTGGTTGATTAAACTAAGAGAGTGAGTATGAAAAGCAAAATGAAACTAAGTTATCAAAAGACTAAACTAGCAATCTAGGTGACAAACTAGCTAAACTAAGGCAAGGGCAAGAGGGACTAGACTAAGCAAGCAATTAGCAACTAAAGAACTGAATTAACTACTAAACAAGATCAAAGACCTAAATTAACACTAGCTAGCAGAACTAGGCAATTAGCTAAGGTGACTAAAGCAATTAGGACTACACTAGCATTAATAAGCAAACTATGCGATTAGGGTTTTAAGTAAGATGATTAAGGCGGGTGGGTCGTTTGGGAAATTTCACTTTGATTTTAGTTGGGGGAGTTCATTAAACATGCATGGTGCTCAATTCATATCTAGATTACCAAACCAAACAACAAGGGCAATGCCATTAGAACATACCCTATACTACTAGTAGAAGACTAGGGTTAGGTGTAGTTCTAGTGAGATTGGCCAAATCTAGGTTTCTAGGGTAAGATAGTGGACAATTGAGGGTTGAGGGTAGAGATGGGAATGGAGATGAAGGGGTTTAACCTCATTCCACTAGCCACTCTAGCCTTTAGAAGGCCTTACGCAATTGCATCACTCTCACTTGCACTAGCCACTTAAATCTCACACTCATTTGTAGGGGGAAGGAAGTGTATGTAGGAATAAAGGGGGCTAGCTAGGGATCCACTAATTGGACCTAGGAGCCATTACTAAGATTGCCACATACACCCCAATTCCTCCTAGAAATGAAGTGTCATCAAAAACCTCAAAACAAGCAATTCATACAAGAAGCAAAAACCACATGCAATAAGATAGGAAAAGAGATGGAAGCAATAAGTAATCATCATAAATATGAATTGAGTTCATTACAAGAATTTATCCCCCAACATGGTATCAAAGTAACATTTTAATCCCAAACAGTCCACCACAAGGGGGCTTAGCTAGACATAGTCATGAAAACAGGAAAAGAAAGGGGTAGAAGAAGGGAAAACGCCATGAAGCTTGATGTAGTGGCCTCATTCTTCACCTCCAAGCAGCTGTAGATGACCTCCCTCCTCCAAAGGTGTAGGGGTGCATGAAAATGGTGGAATGGATGGATAGAAACCTAGAGAAACTAGGTTTCTATGGTGGAAATGAGTGGAAAATGGATGGAAATGGGGTAGATTGCAAGGAAATGGGTGGATTGGAGCAAGGGATGCAAGAGCAGCAGCTAGGGTCGGCTAGGAGTGCTTAACCTCGAGCCCTAGAAGCAACTAGTGCTTATATAGGAGCTAGGGTTAAGTGGGGGTAGAATAGGAATAACAGTGGAAAGTTATGTAGGGTATGTGATCACCACGGTCGTGGTGGGTGTGCCACGGCCGTGGTGAGGGTAGTGGGGGATGACCGTGGGGTGGTGAACACGGTCGTGGGGTGAAGGTTGTGGTGAAAAAGCAAAGTAGGGTGGTGGCCACAGTCGTGGCGGAGTGCCACGGTCGTGGTGTGTAGCATGCACCACAGCAGTGTTGGGTAACACGGCCATTTTGGAGGAGTTGGAGCTGACCGTGGGGAGGGGCCACGGGCGTCTTGATCAGCATCGGCCACGGTTGTGGCGACTTGGCCACGGTCGTGGCTTTCTGGGCAACTTCCCTATTAGAAACTGATTTTTTGCAATTTAATTCCCACGACCGTGGCAGGGTGCCACAGCCGTGTTCTCTTCTACTGACCACGACCGTTCTGATGGCCACGGTCGTGGTGTCTTCAAGGGCCATGGTCGTGGCAGGTGGCCACGGCCGTGGGATTCTGTGGATTTCCCTGTTGCAGCCTGTTGGAATTTGGCAATAAAGCCACGACCGTGGCATTGGGGCCACGGCCGTGGTGAGGCTTGACTTCTTGATTTTGCTTCTTACTTTGTCAATTTCGGATGTCTTTGCTCGGGGATGATTCTTGGCCACTGGAGGTAGGTTGAGGGAGAGTTTGGGGCCGTTTTTGGGTCCCTCCCTCTCTCTCGTCCATCTAAGCATGGTCCAAGTACCTGAAAAATAGTGCAAAGAACATCCATAAGCGTATTTGCAATGATACTCATATTGGGGAGAATAACCTGTAATTCTAACATGTTTAGATGCAACTTAAGTACAAAATGGCATAGGATGGAGCCCTAAAATAGGGTTGCATCACCACCCCAAACTTAAAACATACTTGTCCTCAAGTATGCTCCAACTTAATCTCTATTTTCCGTTCTTTTCAACAAAAGCAAGTGAAAAATGCAAAGCCACAGAAAATTATTGAATATATGGTCTTGGAAATGACTAAGTGCATGTGTCTCACATCTCTCCTCTCCTTCTTTCACAATCCAATCATGAACTGAGCACTGAGCATACAAACTTCAAATATGAAGCATAGAAACACAAGTTGTCCATATGTCCTTTATGTTATTTCGGGTAGACCGTTTCATGTTGGTGTTAATCACAGGTGACTAGGAGCGTTGTTTCACTTTCATGCATTCGGTCTTATGCTTCAAACCACACTAGATGATCCACTTGGTTGTAGAAAGGGTAAAGTGAGCTAGATTTGATGTTTTCTAGCTCAATGGGTATAAAAGGAGAAGAAAGGGTTGCGGTAAGATTTGGGGTGCTTTTTCACACTCCTCTTTTCTTTATTTGAATGCTATTAAACAGGAGCATCCTTTTATTTTATTTTTGCTTTTATTTTCTTTTTCTTTTCCCTTGGTTTAGGTAGGGCACATGGTGGATAGAGTGAAATGGGGAGATAAAGATGTGGCCACCCCAAACTTTTGGAGGTGGCCACGGCTAATATGTGCACTTTGGCATCTTTTTATGAGGCGGAGGGGTATGAAGATGGTGGAAGAAAAGTCGGATCAAAGAGGGGTCATCAGTGTAGTTTTCAACATACGATTCCCTGCATGAAAGCTAATTCAACACTTCACCAAGTAATATCACACCACATGATAGAATTAACACAATATTCATATCTCTACCAAGTGATTCCATTGGCTTTAAGCGTTTGTCGCTTGCTCAATTCATGATTCAACCAAAGCATTCACAGACTTAAGAGATGTGGTTCACATGTAAAAAGTCACAAACAAGACCATCTATCAATAAGATCTAAGAATGTAGCATGCATTTGTCACAAGAGTAAACCATTTCATTTCAAACATTGGAGATTAAGTCAAAACATCCTATCAGAGCAAGAATATTCAAATCTGGGCAAAATTGGCCAAAAAGGTGCTAATTTGCACTAAGTCACATCTAAACCTTCTTTAGGGAATTTAAAAACATAAAGCAACAAATCCTACTTAACATGCACAAGAAATTATCAAAACTACATGAGAATGCAATGCATGGTATGAAGAAGCAAAAATTTTGAAAAATTACTCAAAAATGTAGAAGTTAACTACATGAATGCGTGAATGCAAGCAGGCACACAAGGTTAGGGTAATCGAGTATGGTAAGTCAGTCAAACTGTTTGATCATCTTGCAAAAATTCAGCACAAGGTACATAGAGAAAAATGCGGCGATAGAAGGCTTACCGCCCTACCACCCCAAACTTTTAACTCATGATGTCCTCATCATGAAATAGAAGTTTAGACTAGTAGGGTAAAAATGCGTGGGGTTGCGAAAGGCAACCGGCGAGAGTTGGAGCGGTCAAAGTAACTTTTAGGTGATCAGGACAGGGCCACCACGGCCGTGCTGAGCAACACGTTCGTTCTGGCTTTCTTCCTGTAGCTCCTCCATTGAGTTGAAATCTTTTCTTCCACTTCGACCTCCGTCTCGGCTAAACTCTTCAGCTTCATCTTTTCTTTCTTGTGCCTGTGCTAAAATCATTCACAAACAGAAAAACTATCAAGTATAGTGTGTGTGTGTTTCTTGGAAACCAAAAGAAAGTATGGTAAAAACAAGGTTCGGGAATCTCAAACCACGTGGGTTGCCTCCCACTAGCGCTAAATTTATAGCCTTCAGCCGGGCTTGTTGCTCTTTTTCATCATGTATTGACACCCACTGTGCCCTCCTTCTCTTCAACGGTGATCCTGTCGAGCGCTCTTACGACATGGCCTTCGTCCCAAGGAGTGTACATGGAATGGAAGTATGGGCTCGATCTCCACAGCTCCAGAGGGTCACGATAGCACAAACTCTCGCCGAAGTCTTCATTGGCCAGCTCATCTCTCTCTTCTTTGGTGAACATGAAGAAGTCAAACTTTTTCCTCTTGTAAGTAACCGTCAGCGTGCCCTTGCGGATGTTGATTTCAGCTCCCGCAGTAGATAGGAAAGGTCTACCCAATATGAGGTACTCTTCTCCATCAATAGGTGCGGTGTCTACTATCAAGAAATCGGTCACATAGGCAATGTTCACTCTTTCATCCATCGACACTATTGTGTTCTGCATGATTCCCAAGGGCTTCCTTTTGGTTCTGTCACCTAAGATAATGGCGCACTCCACTGGTTTCATTTTATTTAGGCCAAGCCGTAGGTACATGATCCATGGCATGAGACTTGTTCCTTCACCTAAGTCAATGAGAGCGTGTTGGACGGGTTGTGTGCCAATGAAGCAAGAAAGCAGAGGTACTCCCGGATCACCTCTCTTTTCTGGGAAGCCATTGTCATAGATGAAGTTCATAGATTTTGAGGCAACAATCTCTTCGGTCGGCAATAGCACTAACTTTCTCTTTCCCATGCATATGTCATTCATCAATGAAAAGAGTGATGTAACACCTATTGTTCCCCGCTTCAAGTTTCCTAGGAGATTCATAACATTTCTGCCCCCTTTTTGGAGAGTCGAACCTTCATGGGGTTGCTTCCTGTTTTCATCAACTATCGCCACTGTAGTGGCTGGAACTTACGGAAGGGTGATGGTGACGCTAGTATCATGTAAAGATCTTGGTTTCCATAAGGACATGGCTTCAAATGCTGCTATGTCTATGATAATTTTTGCATCCCCGAGTGAGGTTGGAGCCAATGAGAGTGCCTCTACATTTGTGTCTGGTACAGTAGCAATCTGGGTGTACCTATCATTCTTTGGTGGTGCTTGGGCGGCAATTCCTTCGGAGTCCTCTTCATCTTTGCTAGATCCCTCACATATCGGGACTTTGCTTCCAACCTCAGTCACTCTCTTTTCCCTTTTTCCACAGCCTTGAGCAGTTTCTTCACCCCATATGATAGTGATCATACTCACTTGCTCATGTGCAGATGGAGGAGCTTGTGAGGACGGATGTGGTGGTGGTCTTTGCTGGGGAGGATTAGGATTTTGGAGTATGCAAGTTGGTTGTGGTGGGGGTGGAGGTTGGTAAGTATGTGGAGGTGGTGGGTATTGGTAGTTTAGCGGGGGTTGGTGGGATGGCGGAGCATATGGGTGCGGTGGCCCTTGATATTGTGGAAGTGAGGTTGCTGGGCCACGTGGTGGGATGTATGCGGCTTGGTTGGCAGTCACACAGCTTCCATTACTGTTAGGATTTGTCATAGGTTGAGATGGCAGTCTCCCCTCTTCACGGCGAGCAAGTGAGATAGAAATTTGGTCGAGTCTTTGCTCAAGACGACTGATGTTTTGTCCTTGAGAAGACACCTCTCTCTTTACCTCATCTAGATTCCTCAGTCTCCAGAGTACTTCCTCTTCGAACTTTGAGTTGTAATGTGGCTTTTGCTGCCCCTGTCCTTGCCCCTCCTCGTTCGGTTGTTTCCAAGAGAAGTTTGGGTGGTTCCTCCACTCGGGAGTGTAGGAGTATTGGGCCTTGGTTGTTGCGGCCACCAAAGGAATATAGAGCATTGACCTCCTCGTCTACGGTATCAACTGCCCTTGTGGGCTGGTTAGAAGGGCCACCAGCTTGATTCTTCATCCACTTCATCATCTCGGTCATCATTGCCATCATGTCGGGGTTGGTGGCATTGCATGCGGGAGCCACGGAGGAAGGTGGAGGAGTGTAGTTTCGGCCGCAATGCCCCCCTTTAGTGGAGGCTCGGTGGTGAGAATTCTCGGCGAGATGTTCAAACAGTGGCCATGAGTCCTCGGGCGGCTTGGCCATGAACGTACCCCCGCAAGAAGAATCTACATTGTTTTGGCTCTTCTCCTCAAGCCCGGTGTAGAAGGCTTGAACCAGCTGCCAAAGCGGAACCTCATGATGAGGGCAGTCACGAAGCAACTTCTGGAACCTCTCCCATGCCTCATGGAAGGGTTCGTTCTCTTTTTGGGCGAAGGATGTGATGCACCTTCTCATGTAGGATAACTTGGCTATCGGAAAGAACTTCTTCAGAAACTCATTCTTTACTTCATTCCATGTGACGAGCTCTGGCCTCGAGACGTACCACTCCTTGGCCTTCTCTTTGAGAGAGAAGGGAAAGAGTGTCCTCCTAATCGAGTCGTCTGTGGCGGCAGGCGTATGGAATGTGGAGCACGTTTCTAAGAATGCATCTATATGGTGATAAGGATTTTCGTTCTCCATTCCGTAGTACGTGGGAAGAATCCCCAAGAGTGCCGGTGGGATGGAAAACTGTTTCCCGAGCATTTGATCAACTAGCGTGGCGATGGGGGAATTGTAGTTCCCCAGTGTGAAATACTCATGAAGCGGGTGATGCAGCGGAGGTGGAACTTCCGGTGGTGGGTTGTTATCGGCCATCTCGGCCCCTCGGTGTAGATTGCGGCGCGCTTGACGTCTTCTTCACCCAATCTCGGGGTCATAAACCACCAAGTCGGTGCAAGTCGAACGCGTGTTGCGCATGCACAGCTGTCACCTGCGCAAATCACAAACAAACAACAAGGAGCCAAGTTAGCGAAACAATATGCAAGAGTAACACAAAGAATAAAGAATATCAATGGTGAGGGCAAAAGGAAAGGCTAAGCTATGCTATCTAACTAGGCCGAGCGCCTCTATCCCCGGCAACGGCGCCAGAAAGCTTGGTGCGCTCCCGCTAGAGGCTTGCAACGAGTGCAATCCACGAGGTCGGGAGGCACAGGATGAGATGGGATCTTAGCTTTCGATATTTGTATGGTCCCACACTAACTACCTACGTCTACTAAGACACTACGCCCGCAAGCGCACGGGGTCGTGTCGTAGTATAGGTGAGGCGGCAAGTACGGGGTCGAACCTCGGAGATAGAGGGGGCGCTAGAGTTAGTTGGCGTGAGCTACGTTCCTAGTGCGGAGAGTAAATTTTTTAGGGTTTTAAGGTTGATTGTTGGTTGATTAAACTAAGAGAGCGAGTATGAAAAGCAAAATGAAACTAAGTTATCAAAAGACTAAACTAGCAATCTAGGTGACAAACTAGCTAAACTAAGGCAAGGGCAAGAGGGACTAGACTAAGCAAGCAATTAGCAACTAAAGAACTGAATTAACTACTAAACAAGATCAAAGACCTAAATTAACACTAGCTAGCAGAACTAGGCAATTAGCTAAGGTGACTAAAGCAATTAGGACTACACTAGCATTAACAAGCAAACTATGCGATTAGGGTTTTAAGTAAGATGATTAAGGTGGGTGGGCCGTTTGGGAAATGTCACTTTGATTTTAGTTGGGGGAGTTCATTAAACATGCATGGTGCTCAATTCATATCTAGATTACCAAACCAAACAACAAGGGCAATGCCATTAGAACATACCCTATACTACTAGTAGAAGACTAGGGTTAGGTGTAGTTCTAGTGAGATTGGCCAAATCTAGGTTTCTAGGGTAAGTGATAGTGGACAATTGAGGGTTGAGGGTAGAGATGGGAGTGGAGATAAAGGGGTTTAACCTCATGCCACTAGCCACTCTAGCCTTTAGAAGGCCCTATGCAATTGCATCACTCTCACTTGCACTAGCTACTTAAATCTCACACTCATTTGTAGGGGGAAGGAAGTGTATGTAGGAACAAAGGGGGCTATCTAGGGATCCACTAATTGGACCTAGGAGCCATTCCTAAGATTGCCACATACACCCCAATTCCTCCTAGAAATGAAGTGTCATCAAAAACCTCAAAACAAGCAATTCATACAAGAAGCACAAACCACATGCAATAAGATAGGAAAAGAGATGGAAGCAAGAAGTAATCATCATAAATATAAATTGAGTTCATTACAAGAATTTATCCCCCAACATGGTATCAAAGTAACATTTTAATCCCAAACAGCCCACCACAAGGGGGCTTAGCTAGACATAGTCATGAAAACAGGAAAAGAAAGGGGTAGAAGAAGGGAAAACGCCATGAAGATCGATGTAGTGGCCTCCTTCTTCACCTCCAAGTAGCTGCATATGACCTCCCTCCTCCAAAGGTGCAGGGGTGCATGAAAATGGTGGAATGGATGGATAGAAACCTAGAGAAACTAGGTTTCTATGGTGGAAATGAGTGGAAAATGGATGGAAATGGGGTAGATTGCAAGGAAATGGGTGGATTGGAGCAAGGGATGCAAGAGCAGCAACTAGGGTCGGCTAGGAGTGCTTAACCTCTAGCCCTAGAAGCAACTAGTGCTTATATAGGAGCTATGGTTAAGTGGGGGTAGAATAGGAATAACAGTGGAAAGTTATGTAGGGTATGTGATCACCACGGTTCTGGTGGGTGTGCCACGGCCGTGGTGAGGGTAGTGGGGGACGACCGT
This sequence comes from Alisma plantago-aquatica, assembly GCA_963693085.1. Lineage (NCBI taxonomy): Eukaryota > Viridiplantae > Streptophyta > Magnoliopsida > Alismatales > Alismataceae > Alisma > Alisma plantago-aquatica. The sequence continues at coordinate 990,387,714 of OY856413.1, read as the reverse complement.
GGGGTGGTGAACACGGTCGTGGGGTGAAGGAAATGGTGAAAAAGCAAAGTAGGGTGGTGGCCACGGCCGTGGCGGAGTGCCACGATCGTGGTGTGTAGCATGCACCACGGCCGTGTTGGGTAACACGGCCGTTTTGGAGGAGTTGGAGCTGACCGTGGGGAGGGGCCACGGGCGTCTTGATCAGCATCGGCCACGGTCGTGTCGACTTGGCCACGGTCGTGGCTTTCTGGGCAACTTCCCTGTTGGAAACTGATTTTTTGCAATTTAATTCCCACGACCGTGGCAGGGTGCCACGGCCGTGTTTTCTTCTACTGACCATGACCGTTCTGATGGCCACGGCCGTGGTGTCTTCAAGGGCCACGGTCGTGGCAGGTGGCCACGGCCGTGGGATTCTGTGGATTTCCCTATTGCAGCCTGTTGGAATTTGGCAATAAAGCCACGACCGTGGCATTGGGGCCACGGCCGTGGTGAGGCTTGACTTCTTGATTTTGCTTCTTACTTTGTCAATTTCGAATGTCTTTGCTCAGGGATGATTCTTGGCCACTGGAGGTAGGTTGAGGGAGAGTTTGGGGCCTTCTTTGGGTCCCTCCCTCTCTCTCGTCCATCTAAGCATGGTCCAAGTACCTGAAAAACAGTGCAAAGAACATCCATAAGCGTATTTGCAATGATACTCATATTGGGGAGAATAACCTATAATTCTAACATGTTTAGATGCAACTTAAGTACAAAATGGCACAGGATGGAGCCCTAAAATAGGGCTGCATCAATTACTCAATGGCGTATGTCTTTGGGTTAATAGATTGAACAATGAGACCATATGGATGTCAAAAGTATATACATTTTTGAGTATGTCCCTAGTCGGATGTTATTGTGGAAGGTTGATAGACACCAATGACATATAAGACTAGAGTGTGCATTGGTTGATGACACAATCTCATCGGTTATGATATCTAATATCAAACCAAACACATAAATACTAGTTAGAGAACATTGTACCAGATAGACCCACCTTGAGAGTGACACATGGAAACCATAATTGGTAGTCAGAATCATCTCTCATAGTGATGGTGGTGATTGTAGTTATTAAACCTGAAGTCACTACAATCATCACATGTCATTCAATGTACTTTAGCATCATCCATTGTGACCTTGAATAAGGGTTACCGTAAAGTTGGTAATCGGGTGCATTGTGACACATGGGGATGACTGGAAGTAATGTAGATGGGATTTGTCCCTCCAACTAGAGTTTGATATTCATTCCACTTATAAGTGAGATTGAGAAAATCATGTCCATGCACATGTGAATCAATATATGATATTGAGGTCACATACATCTCAGACAGTCTGCTCTAGTTCAAGGAACATGGATTGAACAGATGATGATTCCATGCCTTAAGTTTAATCCAGATATCAGTGATAAAGGAATTAGACAGTCACTATAAAACTAATGGAAGATTGTAGGTTGAAGTGGTTCTCAAACTTTCCTAATTACTTGGATAGCAATGATGTGTTTCTAGATATCGCTCATTTCTTGTGATGTCATAAATTAGTTATGGATATTCACTGCCAATGTAACTGGGAACTATAGGTCGCACACATAGGATATACTTGGAATAGGAGTTTATTCATGAATATGGTTTGAACTTGATTACTAAAGAGTTAGGTATTCAATTTAAACATCATTGGTTGAATGTTGACTAACTGAATTGTAAATCGAGTAGTTCAACTATAGAACTGCTCTTTTCAGTGTGTCAAGTCAATTGAACCAATATTGGCAATCTGGTCTATGGACCGACGGGTTCAAGAAGTGAACCGATCGGCTCAAGTCTATGAGGGACCACCTCAGGTTGTGAACTGACCAGTTGGTGGATCAATTCAATTGATTCAAGGATTAGTGATGACGTCATGTTGTGCATTAAATGGAATATATATTGTCAATACAATTGAAATTGGGAAATATGATGAAATGACCGGTTCAACCAATAGGTTCACATGCAAACTAATCGGTTCACTTGTGAACCAATTGTTTCGTCGTTCGCATGATGTAAAAATTTGTGAAATTTTGGTCCCTTACACTTCCACTCCCACTCAGACTGAGAACCCTAACCCTAACCCTCCTATAAATAGAGGGGTGTTGGGGGCTTCTCAAACACAACACAATTGTCTTCGACAATTGTTGTCTTCTGTGGTTTTGGTAGCTGAGAGAACCCAAGTAAGTCCTACCTGATAAAGGGAGGGATAGCAAGGGAGAAAAATTGTGGGAGAGCAAGTTGGTTCTAGTGCACCAACAAGAAGGGACAACTCCTTCTTGTCTATTCTTCTATAATGACAAGAGTTCACGGTGGTCTGTGTGGAGGCGAGGAGGTTGTTACCTATCTCTAAGAGGACAAGGTCAAGTTGTTGTCTGTGGTGATCAACTAGGAGTTGTTGCACACATTGTTTGGATGTGACTTGAAGAAAGTCATATATTACATTGAGGGAATTGTCACTAGACTTGCTCCAGGATTAGGTATTACCCCAAAACCATCACTTTCCATTACATAGTTATTGGCGCGACTATCTATTAAAAAGGAATATGGTAGATAAATTTTTGTTTCCACTGCCTATCCCAATGCAATATTTCCCAAAATTGGTATCAGAGCCTCCTCAATATACTATGTTTTGGGATTTAATCGATATGATCAGATTTGGTTTTTTTCTTTTATTTATTACATACAATGTGAATATTTAAAAAAATTAATGTGCATATTCAATTAAATACCACATACAATCCCAAACTAATATATATATGATATGATATGATATGATATGATATGATATGATATGATATGATATGATATGATATGATATGCAATTTACAGGTGTCACTCAAAAATTGATTTTGATGGTGGATGTGTAGCATGGTAATGGCCAATAACCCAAATATTTGTGTGTAGTTGTGTGTTTTATTTCTGTTTATATCTCGCTCTGCATACTCAGCCTTTACCACCTTCTTCCAACATGTAAAAGTATTATTCTTTCCTTCATATGCTCCCCTAAAATGTAACTTGAGGTTTCTAATTACCATGTAATAAGTTTAATAGAATTAGGATAGTTTTGAATTCTTGTTACGATGGAGATGACGCTCAGCTCCAAATGAACCAACTGTCTTGAAGATGAGACAACTGATTGGGGATCGAGGAGGATAGACACATGAGCTGAATTTATCGGCTGGTAGCCCAACTGATTGGTTGAAGATGTCCAAAAGATGTTAGACCGGAGATCAACCAACCGGTCTTACCAACCAACCAAAAGGCTAATTGATCGGTTCAAGTGTTGAAATTATCAACTTGGATTGGTTCAAACACAGATCTACACCAACAATAGGTTTATGCATGAGATGTAGACCTAGTTGGTAGTAGGCTCCAAGGAATTACAATAATATGGCTATAACCACCGCTTATGCTTTTATTTGTGGGATATAGCATATATATGATATGTATTATAAGTATGTGGTGAATGGATATATATATATATATATATGCGTGTGTGTATTTATAAATATAAAATCCCTAAATAAAAAATATTAAGTCTAAGATACTTTTTGTTAGCAACACACAAGAAAAGATTGACCATTTATGTGTGGGCATGCCAGACGTGGTGGGTTATCCATCCCATAGAAGTGTGATGTAGTTATGTGGGCCTACCAAGAGGGGTACATATCTATTGTGTTGGCTCTTAATTCAGGCTTAACTAGGTGTCCTCAATGAGACTAAGCACCTAGAAGTATGCAGATGACTTTGGCAAATAGTTCTGCATACCATCTATCCAAGAATTTCATAAGATGCAATCGACAAAAGTTCCCTACTTTAATGATTGATTATGGACGTTGACATTCGCCGGGTAATAACTGAATTGTTTTGGATCTTGGCTCATTAGAATTTTGTGTGCTGCAATCTTTAAAATTCATAATTCAAGATTATCAATTTGAAAAAATAATGAGAGTAATAGTTAATTAAAGGCATAATTAAACATCATCAAATTGTATTCAATCAAATCAAATCAAAAACTTTTTGAAAAAAATGCAAATTTCTCTTGTAGAATTGAATGGCAACACACAACACCTTTTTATCTACGATCAATCCTTGAGAATGACAACTTAATGGGAATAATTTCCATGACTAGTTCAGGACGTTGAGAATTGTTCTAACACGGGAGCGTAAGATCTATGTCTTGGAAACATCAAAGCCAGATGAACCTGCTCCCACTACACCAAAGACTAAAAGGGATGTTTGTAAGAAGCATATCAAGGATGTCATTGATGTCAAATGCCTAATGTTGTTATCCATGAACTATGAGTTGCAAAGACAACATGAGAACATGGATGCTATTGAGATGGGGACACATCTTAAGAACATGTTCCACAATCAGGCAAGACACGAGAGATATGATGTCTCCATGGCATTGTTCAAATGTAACATGGAAGAAAGAGATCTAGTAGGTCCTCATCTTCTCAAGCTCATTTAGTATGTGGAGAACCTATCTAGACTAGAATTCTTCTTGGGTCAAGAATTGGCCACTGATGTGATTTTGCAGTCTCTTCCAGAGTGATACAGTTAATTTGTCATGAACTACAACATGAATGACTTTGACAAGCTGTTGACAGAGTTACTTGGCATGTTGAGAATAGTTGAGGTACAAATGAAGAAAGACAAGCCCAAGTTTGTAATGATGATCAGTAGATCCAAGGGAAAGTCTAAAGGAAAAGGAAAATCTAAGAAGAGTTCAAAAGCTATCCAGAAGCCCAAGTCTTCAGCACTCAATGCAAAGGGAGGGGTGAATAAGGGAGACAATTGTCACCACTGACACTAGCTTGGACACTGGAAGAGGAATTGCCCTCTCTAACTAGAGGAACTAAATAAGAAGAAGAAGGGGATAGAGATCTCCACTTCAGGTATATAAGTTATGAGATAACATTAGTTACTTCTTTAAGTAAGGTATATGATACCAGATGTAGATCTCACATATGTTTGAATATGCAGGACCTGAAAAGACGTAACCTTTATGTAAGGGTAAGGTCAGGTTGCTTGTCATAAATGGAGCAAGAATTTATACCACAATAGTCCTAGCTTATAGTTTATCTCAGCCAATAGGGCATCTAATAGAGTTAATGAACTGTTATTTCATATATGTCAGTAAATAGGAACATTTTACTTTTTACATCTTGCATGGACAAGGATAAGTATGAATAAAGAAATAGTTAATGTTCTATTTTCAAAGATGTGATCTTGTATGGAAATGCCCCAAATGTCTTATGATCTTTGGATCTAAAGATAAATGCTTATAACATAAATACCAAAAGGGAATAAAATTTGATAACTCAAAACAATCAATATCTATAGCATTGTCGTCTAAAGCACATAAATGAGAAATACATTTTATAATCTATGATGATGTTTATCTAGACTCTTTGGTTATTGAACTATTAGAAACATGCATGTCTTATATATTGAGCAACATGACAAAATTACTTTCACTAAATGTAGTTGGAGAACAAGTATTCTATTAGGACATGTGTATATTGATGTATGTAGACCTTTTAGAATAAATGTTATAGATAGTTACTAGTACCTCATAATACTTACTAAAAGTGTTAGTTAATATGATAATTGTATATAATGAAATAAAATTATAAATCTCTTGAAGTGTTCAAGAAGATCATGTATGAAGTACACAACTTCCTTGGTGAAAGTATTAAGATACTTTGATATGATCTACATTAAAATACTTTACATCAAGAGTTTGAGGACCTACTAGATAGACTGTGATAGTGTTTCACAATGAACTCCTACTGAAACATGATGATGTATTAGAAAGGAGTCACACCCTAATGAATCCATGTGTGATTATCAATGAATCTAACTTATCTTGTAATTTCTTTGGGGCACATGTTTAACTCTAAAATGATGTACCATCTAAAATGGTTTAAAGGACATCAATGAATCTAACTTATCTTATAATTTCTTTGGGGCACATGTTTAACACTAAAATGATGTACCATCTAAAATGGTTTAAAGGACACCATACGAGATATTGTATGGGAATGCCTTACCTAGATGAATGAATTCTTTGAGAGGAATTTAATTCCAAAGGAATCAGTGGGATGAAAGTAGAACTCAAAGAGTTTGAGATCAACAAGAAAACATAGAACCTAAGGAGGTATAATGGAAACAAGAAGAATCACAAATTGTTGTGGAAACTCAAGTTCCTTAAGTAACACAAGACTCGTAGTTCTAGTAAAACACACCATGATCTTAAAATATTATGATATCTTATAACTCAGAAAGGTGGTGAGTTGGTCATAAGATGATGAGCCAACAACCTATCTAGAAGCTATTGAGGGACCAGAGTCTGAGAAATGGCTTAAGTCCATTATATACAAAATGGAATCTATGTACACCAACAAGGTATGACCTTGGTGGTACCACCTAAAGGCGTAAAACCCATAGGGTGTAGTTCAGTTTTCAAGAGGAAGACTGACATGGATAACCTAAAAGGACATATTGGTTGTAAAAGTTTTCAAATAAGTTCAAAGTGTTGAACATGATGAAATCCCTTCACCAATTGTCATGTTTGCTATTGCATCTTATCAAGAATATGAGATTTGGCATATGGAGATTAAAACCACATTCCTTAAAAGGAATATTTGAGAGGATGTGTATGTGACACAACTTGAATGTTTTATAACTCCATTAATGCAAATAAAGTCTATAAGCTACAAAGTTAAATCTAGAGGTTGAAACAAGCATCTCAGAGCTGAAATCTTTGATTTGACAAGATAGTCTAAGAGTTTGACTTTAGTCAAATAAAGATGAAATTTTTTATTGTAAAATATTTAGTGGGAGCATATAAATATTCCACATATTGATGGGGAATAACATTTCAATACTATAAGTATTGAAACCTGGCATGGAAAGCACCTTCTTAAGAAGGATTAGGTGAAACATCCTATGTGATAGGAATAGAGATCTATAGAGATAGCTTTGAAAAGTTTCTTGACCTAAGTGTGATCACATATATTGGTAAAATGTTGAAAGGGTTCAGCATGAAGGATTTAGTGAGAGAATTTGTCCATGATAAATGGGATTAGCTCTCAAGAACCCTATATTCTAATTCTTATGAAGAATGGGAAAAACATGAGTAATATGTCATATGCTCTAGTAAATGGATCTATCATGTATGCAATATAATGTAATCATCCCATTATCTTGTATGTATTAGACATGACAAGATGATATTAGTTAAATTCCAATGAAAGTCATTAGAATTCCATAAAGAACATCCATTAGTACTTGAGAAGCATCGAGGATTAGTTTCTTGGATTTGGCAATCAGGAAGAGTTGGGTGTAAAGAGTTATACTGATGCAATCTTCCAAATTGAAAACTAATGATCGTAATATAAAATTCATATTTGACCATATAAACTTAAAACTGTAAGTTGGAAAATTTATGAACTACATACCATTATTAATATTCTACAACAGAAGTTGACTACCCTAGTGTTATGAATATAGCTTAGGATATTGTATGGATCTAGAAGTTCATATAGATGAACTTATAAGATGTTCTAACCATTGATGACATAGTAAAAATACTATGACAACAATGGAGCTAAAATAGCATATTATAGAAATTTCATCTCATATGAGAGATCGTATAGTAAGGAGATGTGTAACATGCAATAAACTGACTAAATGCAACTGTTGCTAACCCGTTGGATCAACACTTATATAGCAAAAACATGATGTACATGTTTAAGATCACTAAGAATAAGATTCATGAGTGATTGGCTCTAAGTGCAAGTGGGATTCTGTTGGTAAGTATGCCTAGAGAGACAATCATATGATGATTGTGTTGGAATATCTTATAGACCAATTGATTAATGATAAAGGCAATATTCTGATTTATTCTGTTTCAATAAGTTCTGAGATAATAATGAAACATAATGAATGCCTAAAGAATGACATTACTCAATGATGTATGTCTTCAGGTTGATGACCTAAACAATGAGATCATACGGATGTCAAAAGTATGTACATTCTTGAGTATGTCCCTTTTTGGATGTTATTATGGAAGGTTGATATATGGCAATGATACATAAGACTATAATGTTATTGGTTAATGACAGAATCTCATCAGTCATGATATGTGGTATCAAATGAAACACATATATACTTGTTAGAGAATTGTGTATCAGATAGACCCACCATGACAGTGACACATAGAAACCATAATTGATAGTCAGAATCATCACTCATAGTGATGGTATTGATTGTGGTTTTTAGACCTAAAATCACTACACTCATCCCATGTCGTTCGATGTACTTTGACATCATCCACTGTAACATACTCAAACCTAGGTATATAGACTATTTTTTCCTATTCTTAGGTCCATTTTTAATTATATAAGAATTAAATCCATTTTCCTTAAATCAGATTAAATAGTAGTTAGACCCAAGAAAATATTATGAAAAATAATATCTTAAATAATATTAGCAACTAAATTAATTAGTGAAGTAATCATTTCAACGTCGATAATATAAATTTGACACTCTAATACATATATATGCCCTATATTTACATATTACCCTTACTCTATTTGATAGCCTTTACCAACCCAAAATATAACGTAGCAATTTATCTTGGTAGTCCTACTCCTAATTTACCTTTGTATAAAATTTCAACCAAATTGGAATTTAAAATACAACTCGTTTAATTTATACAAGTTGCATTGCATTTCTATGCCTTAACTATATTGATTTACTTTTTCCCTAAGTCAAGATGTTAATGCATATAACACCTCCCTCCTTTAATTGATGCGTCCGCCCTCCTGGTTTTTGTAGAACTTAAGTCGACCGGTTGGGAGTCGGCAGCCGTTTACCCTCAACCTTCCTCATCCGTTTTCTCATCCTTCCTCTATTTTTTTTGCCCACGCTTTGCTCTCTCCCTCATTCTAACCCTAGCCGCCAGCCTTGCCCGTTCTTGCATCCAGTGGCCACGGAATCAGGAAGACTATCGCGGCCTGATAAACAACATGGGATCTTTGGAGTGTAGAACGACGATGCTCTCTTCTGCCTTCACCATCACAACCTCTGTAACCGTGTACCTCTCCTCCAGCCGCCCTTCCACCTTCTTCCTTTGATCTCTTCTTTCCACAGTCATAAGTTCCTTCCCCACTCTGTGCAGCTGCAGTTCTTCACAGTGACCAACAGTTCGCTACGTTTCTTCACCATCGGCAGCCTCAACCACGACAAAGGTGACCTGCACCTCCATTACATCATCCTGTGACGGCGAACCCCTGACTTGACGCCCCACTTCGCACGGCCTTTACCTTTCTCTGAATGCCACCACATAGTGTTGAAGGGTACCTCCTTGCTCCAGTAGCCCTGTCGTACGGTTATCCCCATCTTATCTCCCTTTTTCCTCCTTTCTTTGCCACTCAAGCGTGGCCACCGGAGGTCCCTTTCCCCTTTACTCCAGCCAGCGTGAACACTGCACCACCTATCATGGTAGTTGTCGATGGAGCCAACAAGCCATGAAATTGGCCTCACATAGACCTCCAACCTCACAACGGCTGACAGTCAGAACCATTGTGCCCTAAACTCGCCACTGATCTATTCGCTCACCCCACCGCACATGCCCCTGCAGATCCTCCGACCTTATCTAATCAATCCGCGCGCAACCGAACGCAACTCCTGCTCCAACCGATGGTTGCTCAGACGAGGATTGCACATGACGGTCATCACTCTCCTTGCCAGAGAGCAAGGCACACTGAGTCGATATCTCCTGTATCTCCGACCTATACTGGATTGCAACCACCAGCCATCCTCAGCCTCCCGCGAAAGGTCGTTGCCTCCTCGACAACCTCGACAAACCTACAAGTCCGGCGATGATGACTGCTACAATAGATCCACACTGCCAGGAGTATCCGCCGACCACCCTCGACGCCTACACCTTGACTAAAACTACTACTTCCCCACAAGCACAACATGGCGCAAAGTAACCTACAGCCAACATTCTGACCAACCATAGATATGGATACGTTGTCTTCCTCTCCGCCACTGCCAACCAGAGCCAACCTATGGCATGACCACTTGTAGCTTGATCGATCAGCAGGCAGTACGCCCTCCTACCTTGCAAGCGTTGAGCCATCCTCTGCAATGACTCTTAGACATCAGTAGCACTTTGGCTCCATTTCTCTCGCAGATCAGTCTGGTCTGAGGAACATGAGACCAAAATAAAGGAAGTTTGATCAGAGACTAAAGTATCACGGATCAGTGCTAAGATGAGCCCGTGGATCATGGGAAATAGATCATCATGTAGGGTTAGTCTTCACCTACCTATTTTTCAGATTGTGATAAAAAGATTATGATAACAGAAGATTAAGTATATTCACTGACCCGATGGTGATTAGGGTACATAAGACACATTATATAGTTACTATAGCAATGTATATGATGAGTGATTCTACATAAAATATAGATATTTGAATGTGAAACTAGGTAATTCTAATATATCATTATGGAGAATATCATAAGCAATGGTTTAATCCTTACCAAAATGTTTGAAGCCATGGTATGTATATATATGATGATCCTAAAATATAAATCATAATCATCTACATATAACTATATACATTAGTTTATGAATACCAGAAGATCCCACTAAACGTAATTTAGTATAATTTTCTCTATTGTATGGTAGTCAACGATAGCATGGAATAGAGATGATGATAATATCTAACCTAGTAAACATCACCGCAAATGTTTGTCACATATGTATTAATATCATGGATTCATATATGTAGGATTATACTATGGAATTTATTCATCTATGATGTCCTTATTTGGATCAAAGGGGTATGTAAGCTAAAGATGTTATACAACATTGTACTTTTATAAACACATATGTGAATGAATTTATATTTTGACCAAAAGTGACATTAGAAAAGATGTAAGTCTATTTTAGTCTTTAGGATCATATGGAATATATTAGTGTTCATACTATATCAAGATTTGAGTATAAGTTACCATGCATTAAACCCAAGATATTCGAAGTAAGGATATTATGATCTATAATAAATAATTATCCACCCACAGTATATATGAATACTTCTAATATTTAAAAACTTGAGAATCTACATCAAGTGACTAAATTAGGTTTAGATATACTTTCTATCATGAACTATAGTTGTGGACTAATGTATATGTAAAACACCTTTAGGTTATGAAGGACAAACTATAAAGTTCACTCCTAGAGATAGGGATAGTTGTGAAGATCATGTATGTACTCCTCCCTATTTATAATTGGGCATTTATATGACTAAATTTTCCCATAATGATACATCTTTTGAAATGCATTCTCTTGTTCCATTCGTTGAACAAATCATATACTCTCAATTTTGTTATTCTTATGAAATTACTATTATCATGTTGAATTGGGTCAATGACCCCACCTCCTGTTGTGCTTAAATCATGTCACGTATGTTTGAGAAAAGTATATCTTGACACTCTATTTATGCATGTTAGATAATTTGACTAGTTTAACTATCATATACGCTTATACATAATCATTAGGGTGTGTCTATTTCCTCCCAGGGTGTGTCTTTCCACCTCTTTTTATACAGGGGTGCATTATTTCCTCCCAGGGTGTACTATTTCCACCCATTTTACTTAAGCCATTGACTCAGTGGTGTCGTGGCCCTACCATAGTTATTTTAGTCAAATATATCAACATGCAAATATTTATGTGATTGAATGGTTGATAATGGAAAGAACTCTGATTTTAATTGTTTAATTCTAGTGCCTCATTCTTTTGGAAATTTCTTCTCTTGTTACTTCTCATCGAAACTTACCTAGCTTTAATGTCCCCCTTTTTTATGGGAACATCTTACTTTATTTTTGAAATAATTAATGCCCTAATTAATCTTCTAATGTACATACTCAGCGTTTGTTGATTCATACCTTATTTTCCAATTTTTCTGGGTATTCCCTCCACCCAAGTGTAGGGGCTTTATAGAGTAGAGACCGAGGATGATCATGAGCTCAATGGTGAACTTAAGGACAGTTTGAGATAGCCTTGTTACACTCTGTATATGGGCTTATATGTATATAGATGTAACCTCTTCATTTTACGTACTACCCTCAGGGTGAGAAAGTCATGTACTTGGAAATATTTTGTAACTTTGTAAATAGTTATGTTTTCCACTATTTAAATATTTCATGGCTCATGTTTGTGCCATTGAGTGGGCCCACTATCGGGTCCCACTCTTTACAAAATGGTATAAGAGCCTAAGAATTCAATAACTAGCCTATTTCAAGCTATCCTAAATTATTCCTTAGTAGGTAGGTGACTTATAGAGGTTGGTGTTATACCTGAACCTGAATCGTGTTTACCAATTTCACCTCCTATCTAATTTGGTAGTATATATGTATCCCATACATAGTATGTGGATGACCTATTTTTGGACAAACCCCTATCAGTCCTACCCTCTCTTTATAGGTTTTCTTTCTATATGTAAAGGTTGAATCTCCTAGGAAGTAATATGTACCTCCTGCTTTAGTGGAGGACAATTCATCTACATCAAAGAGTAGGTTGACTTGAACTCACATAATTGTGCATAAGCTTAGTACAAGTCATTTAGCCTTTTTCTTTTTGTTTATTTCTAGCATGCCTATGATATGTGCATTATGTGGACTGAGCATGCATGAATACTGTGGGCTCCGATATCCAAACCACAAAATAATCACGATTTAAACTTGAGCGGAAGCAATCGATAATCAGCGGAAGACAAAAATCACGGGAAATTAAAACTTTTCGAGATAAGAGCTTGAAACCACAAACCTTTTCCATAGAAAAAGGATTTAAACTGTATACATCTCTGTCAAATTACTTCTTGAGTAATTATATACAACATGATTCAAAATCTCAAGAACTCATGACCAAAACACTCCAAGACCTGAGAGTACAGAGGACACATAGGACTGACTCTAACTACACCACATAGCAGGCTGAATCTCCACCTGAGATTTACTGCTGCTCCTGGTGCTGCTGCTGCTGGGATTGGTCACCTTTAGACCGGTTCCTCCGTCTTCGACGACCACCTAAAAAGTTGAAGTCTACGGGGTGAGACAATTATACATAATTGCCCCAGCGAGAATTATAACTCTCCACTAGAAGCTTTATAAGCAAACAAAGAATAACTTAAGCAGTAAAAGCTTTCAAAGCATTCATTAGCAGTTTTGATAATAAGCAAGAGTTCAACATTTATGAAACATGAAGAACATATACTTTATCCAGTGTAACATCAATCAAGTAATACTACGCTATTGATTATGTTTTTCAAACATTATTATGCCCTGTGGAGATGAGGTATACCACTCATACTCCAACTGATCGCTAAAAAGTCACATCAGTATCATACATAGGTCATTAAAAGAGCCGGATTCTTATGACCTCATCTTCCTCAGTCAGTTAGAGGATTGTTTGCAGGACATCTGGCAGGACGTCTGCTATTTATAGCTCACCAGGGTAAACTGGACCTTCGCTATGTTTTTAGAGTTACAGTGGCATTATGTACTCTCTTCGTCATCGGAAGATTTCTTGATTATCTTTCACCGATGCGGTGTTTGTGTTTACTTTGCGAGAATAGTGATACATCTCACCTTTTGGGTTTGTAGTGAAGGTTTGACGGACTATAAAAATCTACATCAATTCCTACACTAGGATGTAAGGTTCTACACATCCATATACCCCACATACTCAAAAGTATGTGATCCAGGAGTTCCCTTGGGAAAACCTATTTCACCATCATTTAGACTCTGACAATGATGGATCTATGATCAGGGCTCTACATTACACTTGATTAGTTAGGTACATTCAGTATTCTTTTAACATCATACATGATTCTTCAAACAATAACATTAGCATAACAGCTATAAATGAGAATACTAAAATGTAGCAAGCCTAACTCTTTTCAATCATCAGTTCTCAATCATTTCACCACAAGTCATCTGTTAAGCATGACCTTGATGGTATTTATGGCTCTTACAGCCCATAAACCTCAATAGATGTCACTAGCAGTGCATCAAGATATTTCACTTATTCATAAAGCTTAAGACATGCTTTCAATGAATATAGTATTATAATCCATACCTGGATATGATCATCATCTCATAACAACCTGCAAGGTTAATTCAACTGGTAATAGTAAACAATTCATCAATCAGGGTTTACTTATTCATCTTTCATGTCACCACCCTAGAATTAGGGTTTACTATTCACTCCATGGTGAATTGTACTCATTACATCATCATGTATGAGAAACATCATCATTAAAGCTCTTAAGTAAGATTAAGATTCACTAGTTATCATAATTAGGGTTTCCATGATCTCACATAGGTGGATCATTCCCTACTCATGTACATTCATGTGTATTGAAAGTATCTTACTTAAGTTTCCACCATAAAAGGGTACTTTCTCTCTCTTAGGATACTTTCTCTCTCCTCTTACTAGTAGATGGTGATAACACCACTCTAGATCAGGTTGGGTTAAGTCCTCATTGACTAACATAAGCCAAAACATCACTATCATGTGATAAGGGTTTGATTAAAACAAGGTTTTACTCCATTAAACCCCTCAAGGGTATTTTGGTAATTTACCCCATGATCACCATCATGGGTCAACTCATTAATCACTTAATCCCTTAATGACCTAGGTTACCATTAGGGTTTAGATTAGATCATCATTGAATCAATTACATCATCAATTGATTAAGTACAAACCACCTTGAACACCTTCAAACGGTTTCAACCTTCAACCACCAAACGGTCTTGAGACCATTTTCCCTCAAACGGTCTTGAGACCGTTTGGCTGCGTTGACCGTTTTGACTTTCAAACCGTTTGAAGCTCATGCGGTTTGAAACTGTTTGATCAAATCAACTTGAGATCGATTGGACCAAACGACCTTGAGATCGTTTGAGCCCAAACGGTCTTGAGACCGTTTGGCCTCAAACGGTCTTGAGACTGTTTGGTCCAAATGGGCTCAAACCGTTTGGACCTCCAAAGTGGTTCAAAAGTTACAATTAGTCATGGTTAAGTATGTTGAAGCCCTCAATTGGCCAAAGCCATATTAACCACTTATAAATTGAGTCAATTAGGATGAACCTCAATCACTTGGACACCAAATTAACCCTCAATTGAAAGTCAATTAGGGTTAAGTCCATCTCAATTAGGGTTTCAAATCGGATGGTCATCAATATTCAACAATGTGAATCAATTCAAGGTTGAACCTATCAATTGACCTCCAATTGGGCCCAAACTTGGCCCAAACGGTCTTGAGATCGTTTGGATGACCTCCAAACGGTCTTGAGACCATTTGCCCAAAGTTTGACCAAAAACCAAGTCGGTTGGTTTAGGGTTGAACTCCAATTAGGTCTAAAATCAGCATTTTTATCAATTCATCAACTTATTGCAATTGAACCTTCAAACCATTATATTATCTCAACCCTAGACCTCCAAACGGTCTTGGGTTGTGCCCAAACGGTCTTGATACCATTTGGAAGGACCCCCAAACGGTCTTGAGACCGTTTGGGTCCTTCAACCCAAAACTCAACAAGATCTATGCTTTAAAACAGTAATTTCAACCCGATTAGGGTTAGGATGTTGAAGTGCCTTCAACTCTCAATTGGTTAAGAATTAATCTTTGATTCTTTGCAGGAATAAAATTCAACATATTACCAACAGACCCTCAAATGGTCGTCCCTTGGTCAACCCTATCAAATGGTCTTGAGACCGTTTCAATCCAAACGGTCTTGCAAGACCGTTTGAGAGCAAACGATTTGAAACTGTTTGACCTTAAATGGTTTGCAACCGTTTGGACCAAAAGGGTCCAAGGTCGTTTGATAAAGTAGCATAGGAATTCACGCCTATCATCTTCAACCTTGGTTAAGGTCGGTTATTCCACCGTTTTGCTTGCAAAAGTGCAAGGAAGAAGGGAGGTAAAAGAAGAAGTATCATGCTAATTTGCAATAACTAAGTATACATATAAAGAAAAGAGTTTAGAGTTATAAAACCCGCCTAAAGGTCGTTCCTTGAGCTCCAAGCTTTCAAGCTCCAAGCTTTAATGGCGTCTTTGAGCTTCACAGGTTCGGCCAAGGTGAATTCTCCAAGGAAACGTTGGAAAGGAAGGGCTAGAAAGATAGAGCTAGGTGAGCTAGCCATGAATCTAACCTTGAAAACGAGTTTCCTCCATGAATTCAAGCAAAAGGGATGATCTAAACTTACCTAGAACCCTTGGTCGTCCCTCTCTGCTCCAGAGCTAGCCTTGGTCGGTTGAGAAAGAAGATAAGAAGTGAAGGAAATGAAAGGTTCGTTCACTTGTTACAAGGAAAGGGCTTATATACTTTAGGCCTTTTTTTACACCATAAGGACCTCTAAAGTATCGAATTTACATCTAAGTACCCCCTTGCTCAAGGCACGTCCAAACTCATCTAAACTTATGCAAATCTCATGAAATCTCAAGATCTAAGGGTAAAGAAAGCCAACTTTCAACTAAGGTACATATATGAAAGGCTTCCATACCCATATTAGGTGATTTTTACCACAAGGATCATTTTTCTTATCTGTTTATTCATTGACGTCCCCTTTTCATCATTTCTACTCTAAATGATGGCAAAAGTTATAAAAGATGTTCTAGAAAGTGAATTTTACAAATTACACCCCTCAATTTGGGTAAATTTGCACTTTACTCCAAATTAGGGTTTTTAGGCACAAGGATCATTCCACAAGCTGCATCTTGATGCCCAAGCTTGGAAAATCCTTCTTACTTCATCATATTTACTCATATGATGTCTTATTATCATAAGAACATCTTAACCTGTGAACATTGCAAGTTAACCCCTTTAACTGGGTAATTTGCACATAGGTCCCTGCACTACAAAACAATGCTACAACTTTACATATAAAGGAGCAAAATTGAAAGTAAGTATTCCTGAGGAACTTAATTACATGCCAGGGAGTATTCACAAGTATATAATTACATATTTAGTCAAAACTTCTAGGGTCAGGTTATAACCCAGGTCAGGGATGTTACAAATTATCCACCCCTTCACAAGGATTTCGTCCCCGAAATCGATAAAACGTATTAGGAGAAAAGAGCAGGGTATTTCCTTCTTATCTCATCCTCTAGTTCCCAAGTGGCTTCTTCAACACCACGATGGTTCCAGAGGACTTTCATGATGCTTATATCTTTCTTCTTTAACTTTTTAGTTCTGTTATCAAGGATTGACACTGGTCCCTCCTCATATGTTATATCATCATTTAATTCTACTTCCATTGGTTGTAGAACTGACTCGGTGTCTAGGTGACATTTCCTTAGCATGGAAATGTGAAACACAGGATGTAACTTCTGCAACTCTTGAGGTAACTCTAGTCTATAGGCCACCTTTCCAACTCTCTCAACAATTGGATAAGGTCCCATAAATCTAGGAGCTAACTTTCCTTTTCTTCCAAAACGAAGGACTCCTTTCCAAGGTGAGACCTTGAGATACACTCTGTCTCCAACCTGGAACTCTAGGGGTCTACGACGTTTATCAGCATACGACTTTTGCCTATCCTGTGTAATCTTAAGCTGTTGCTGTATAACTTTAATCTTCTCTGTAGTTTGCTGCACAAGATCAGGACCTAACAACTGGTGCTCACCAGTCTCATACCAACACAAGGGTGATCTACAACGTCTACCATACAAAGCTTCATAGGGTGCCATATCAATACTGTGTTGATAGCTATTGTTATAGGCAAACTCTATCAAGTTCAGATGTAGATCCCAACTCCCGGTAAACTGGAGAACACATGCTCTCAACAGGTCTTCCAAGGTCTGTATAGTCCTTTCCGACTGTCCATCAGTCTGTGGGTGAAAGGCTGTACTAAACCTTAGTTTGGTGCCTAAGGCTCTGTGTAACTGCTCCCAAAAGCGACTTGTAAATTGGGGACCTCTGTCAGAAACTATTGTGACAGGAACTCCGTGCAAACGCACTATCTCTTATACATACAACTGTGATAACCTTTTTGCAGAATAGGTTGTTTTGACAGGTAGGAAATGTGCTGTCTTTGTCAACCTATTAACAACTACCCAAATGGAATCATGTCCTTTGTTTGTCCTAGGTAGGCCAACAACAAAGTCCATGGTCACATGGTCCCACTTCCATTGTGGTATGGGTAAGGGTTGCATTGTTCCTGCAGG
Organism: Alisma plantago-aquatica; assembly: GCA_963693085.1. NCBI lineage: Eukaryota > Viridiplantae > Streptophyta > Magnoliopsida > Alismatales > Alismataceae > Alisma > Alisma plantago-aquatica. Next base: position 990,369,434 of record OY856413.1, on the reverse strand, counting down.
TTTCTGGTGCTCAGCCTTGACTTGCTGACACACAGAACACCTTAGAACAAACTCAGCTACATCCTTCTTCATCCCAGGCCACCAATAAATATCCTTCAAGTTTCGATACATCTTGGTGCTCCCTAAATGCATGGCATACATTGAAGAATGAGCTTCCTCTAGAACTATCTTCCTTCGGTTATCTACATCAGGTACTATCATCCTCCCATGATAGCATGCCACCTGGTCATCTGAATCATGAAAACCTTCTTGCTTCTCACTACCATACGCGGATCTAAACTGCTGAACTGCAGCATCTACTTGTTGTGCCTCCTTTATCTGCTCTCTTAGGGTAGGTTTAATCTGCATCTCAGCTAACAAACCAGCTAACAATGACACCTTCAACTGTACATTGTTTTTCCTTAAAGAGATAAGCATATCTCTCCTAGAGCATACTAAGGAACTTAGTTGTGCTCTATCCATGGTTGATGTTGCTGATTTCCTACTCAAGGCATCTGCAACCACATTGGCCTTGCCCGGATGGTAATCAATTGTACAGTCGTAGTCCTTGATTAACTCCATCCAGCGACGTTGCCTCATGTTAAGTTCATGCTGAGAGAAGATATACTTAAGGTTCTTGTGGTCTGTGAAAATCTGGAAGGTTTCTCCGTAGAGATAAAGTCTCCAGATCTTCAAGGCATGGACCACAGCAGCTAACTCTAGATCGTGTGTCGGATAATTCTCCTCGTGTTTCTTAAGCTGTCGGGAAGCAAAAGAAATCACCTGTTTATCCTGCATCAACACACATCCAAGTCCATTCTTGGAGGCATCACAGAAGACTACATATCCTTTTCTTTGTTTAGGTAGCACAAGCACAGGTGCACTTGTCAACCTTTCTTTCAACAACTGAAAAGATTGTTGACACTTATCACTCCAGGTAAAAGGAACATCTTTCCTGGTTAACTTGGTCAAAGGTAAGGCTATAGAACTGAAATTCTTAATAAACCTTCGATAATAACCAGCTAACCCCAAGAAACTTCTAATTTCTGTTGGTGTCTTCAGTTGTTCCCACTGTAGAACAGATTCCACCTTTGCAGGGTCAACACGAATTCCCGAGGCAGATATCACATGTCCAAGAAAAGATACCTCTGGCAGCCAGAACTCACACTTGCTAAATTTAGCGTATAGCTTGTGTTCTCGTAGTAAGGTCAGAGCTTGGCGAAGATGCTGCTCATGTTGCTGGGCATCTTTACTATAAAATAGGATGTCATCTATAAAGACGACAACACAGATCAAGGAAGGGTCGAAAGACTCTATTCATGAGTTCCATGAATGCATCTGGTGCATTGGTTAGTCCAAACGACATAACCGTGAACTCATAGTGACCATATCTTGTCCTAAAGGCAGACTTGGATATGTCACTATCCTTAATGTGGAGTTGATGATATCCAGACCTTAAGTCTATCTTGGAAAAGACCGTTGCACCACGCAACTGGTCAAAAAGATCATCAATCCTCGGCAAAGGGTACTTGTTCTTTATTGTTACTTTATTGAGTTGTCTATAGTCAATGCACAACCGCATTGATCCATCTTTCTTTTTAACAAACAAAACCGGAGCATCCCAAGGTGAAGTGCTCGGTCGGATAAAACCTTTCTCAAGTGACTCTTGAAGATGTTTCTTGAGTTCTGCCATTTCGGTAGGCGCCATCCTATAAGGAGTCTAGGATATAGGTTTTGTATATGGGACTAAATTGATTTCAAAATCAATCTCCCGAGGTGGTGGTATACCAGGAAGTTCTTCAGGAAACACATCCTCGAATTCCCTGACTATAGGAACTTCAACAGGGTTGGGACTCTCCTTGGTAACATCTACCACATGGGCCAATAATGCATAACATCCTTGCCTCATCAGCTTATCAGCAACCATAGCTGATACAAGACAAGTGGGCAGAATCTTTCTTTCTCCTTGAAAGATCCATGTGTTGCTTTCATCAGCAAACACTGCCAACTTGGACTCACAATCCAAGACCACTCGATACCTTTCCAAGGTATCCATCCCTAGGATTACATCAAATCCTTGCATATCAAGCGGTATAAGGTCCACTTGAATGCGATGTTTAGAAAAGAAGAGGATGCAGGGAGAGCATACCTCCTGTAAAACAGCAGACCCACTCAACGGAGTCTCCAACAACAACCTATCTGCCCTATGACTAGCTGTCATATTGCAGTTGCGAATCACTCTTCGAGTGATGAAAGAGTACGTAGCACCCGGGTCAATCAGAACAGATATTACACAAGGTTTAGACATATCAGAATATAAAAGTTTCATCTGACCTGTCACCACTTGTGGATCGACCACTTCCTCTGGTGGGTTCATAGCATAGAACCTCGTTGTCGCCTGGTGTTGAGGTGGTGCTGATGATCCAGCTTGAGACGCTTGTCCACATCCTCGAGTTGCTCCTTGAGATTGCATTCTCTGAGATCCTTGTTGATTATGTCTCAGAGGCTGTGTCACACTGACAGGCTTAGATCAGCAGTCCTTCATCAAGTGTCCCACTTTACCACAGTTGTAGCAGCTTCTCTTCAGTTGTTGTGGTCTGGGTGGTCCAGTAACTGACATTGATGCAGAACTCTGAGTCTCCTGAGGTGGTTGTCTTCGTCCTCTACCTCTACTTGGAGACCACTGAGTCTGAGAACTAGATCTAGGTGGTGGAGGGTTAGGTGCAGAGGATCTAGGCTTCTTAAAGTCCCTAGATGAAGAACCCTGGAACTGTGGATATCTTTTCTGAGTTTGCCTCTTCTCAACCACAGATCTCTCTATCCTTCGGACTGACTCAACGAAGGTAGAGAATCTCTCTCGGTTTTCTAAGGCAGACACGGGGGTACTCATGTCAGCATTCAAACCCCTCTCGAATCTCCTAATTCTTTCTTCTTCTGTGGCAGCCATGTGCGGACAAAACCGCAACAACTCCATGAACTTAGCTTCATACTCGCTAATGTTCATTACTCCCTGCCTCAGTCTCTCAAATTGAGAGATCTTCTCATCTAGGAAGGTCTTTGGGAAATATCTATGAACAAACTCCCGCCGAAAGTCTTCCCACAAGATCTCTATTCCAGGTCTCTTCTGCTCTTCCATTGTCCACCAATGACCAGCGCTTCCTTTCAGAAGATAGACAGCATGTCTGACCTTCTCAGTTTCAGGGATATTGAGGATCCTGAAAGCCTTCTCCAACTCCGTCAACCACAGATCAGCATTTGCGGGGTCAGCAGTCCCAAGGTACTCGGTAGCTCCGACATGACATAGTCGCTCGAACGTCTTACCGATACCTTGTCCTTCAGGCTGGGCTAGTGCCCTAGGTGCAGGCATAGGCATCCTGTCGGTTATGTGTGTCATGGCAGTCATAAACTGCCCGAACATCATTTGTACTGCTGGGTTACCCATGTCAGCTGGGTCAAACTAGGGTGGCTCCCTGAGTGGCTCAGGTGCAGGCTGTTCTATTTCTGGAACCCTTGCACCGCCTCGAGGTGCACTAGCACTACTTTGTGCCACGTACTCATCTTGTGGCTCAGCCATCCTTATGTATCTTCTTCTCCTGAGGAGCAGAAGATTCTATTAGATAAGGAAGGAATACTAGAGATAGACTCGACTTCCTAAGTCCTATGCCTCTGTAGACTCGGCGAACCTGGAGCTTTGATACCACTTAATTGTGGGCTCCGATCTCCAAACCACAAAATAATCACGATTTAAACTTGAGCGGAAGCAATCGATAATCAGCAGAAGACAAAAATCATGGGAAATTAAAACTTTTTGAGATAAGAGCTTGAAACCACAAACCTTTTCCATAGAAAAAGGATTTAAACTGTATACATCTCTGTCAAATTACTTCTTGAGTAATTATATACAACATGATTCAAAATCTCAAGAACTCATGACCAAAACACTCCAAGACCTAAGAGTACAGAGGACACATAGGACTGACTCTAACTACACCACATAGTAGGCTGAATCTCCACTTGAGATTTACTGCTGCTCCCGGTGCTGCTGCTGCTGGGATTGGTCACCTTTAGACCGGATCCTCCGTCTTCGACGACCACCTAAAAAGTTGAAGTCTACGGGGTGAGACAATTATACATAATTGTCCCAGCGAGAATTATAACTCTCCACTAGAAGCTTTATAAGCAAACAAAGAATAACTTAAGCAGTAAAAGCTTTCAAAGCATTCATTAGCAGTTTTGATAATAAGTAAGAGTTCAACATTTATGAAACATGAAGAACATATACTTTATCCAGTGTAACATCAATCAAGTAATACTACACTATTGATTATGTTTTTCAAACATTATTATGTCCTGTGGAGATGAGGTATACCACTCATACTCCAACTGATCGCTAAGAAGTCACATCAGTATCATACATAGGTCATTAAAAGAGCCGGATTCTTATGACCTCATCTTCCTCAGTCAGTTAGAGGATTGTTTGTAGGACATCTGGCAGGACGTCTGCTATTTATAGCTCACCAGGGTAAACTGGACCTTCGCTATGTTTTTAGAGTTACAGTGGCGTTCTGTACTCTCTTCGTCATCGGAAGATTTCTTGATTATCTTTCACCGATGCGGTGTTTGTGTTTACTTTGGGAGAATAGTGATACATCTCACCTTTTGGGTTTGTAGTGAAGGTTTGACGGACTATAAAAATCTACATCAATTCCTACACTAGGATGTAAGGTTCTACACATCCATATACCCCACATACTCAAAAGTATGTGATCCAGGAGTTCCCTTGGGAAAACCTGTTTCACCATCATTTAGACTCTGACAATGATGGATCTATGATCAGGGCTCTACATTACACTTGATTAGTTAGGTACATTCAGTATTATTTTAACATCATACATGGTTCTTCAAACAATAACATTAGCATAACAGCTATAAATGAGAATACTAAAATGTAGCAAGCCTAACTCTTTTCAATCATCAGTTCTCAATCATTTCACCACAAGTCATCTGTTAAGCATGACCTTGATGGTATTTATGGCTCTTACAGCCCATAAACTTCAATAGATGTCACTAGCAGTGCATCAAGATATTTCACTTATTCATAAAGCTTAAGACATTCTTTCAATGAATATAGTATTATAATCCATACCTAGATATGATCATCATCTCATAACAACCTGCAAGGTTAATTCAACTGGTAATAGTAAACAATTCATCAATCAGGGTTTACTTATTCATCTTTCATGTCACCACCCTAGAATTAGGGTTTACTATTCACTCCATGGTGAATTGTACTCATTACATCATCATGTATGAGAAACATCATCATTAAAGCTCTTAAGTAAGATTAAGATTCACTAGTTATCATAATTAGGGTTTCCATGATCTCACATAGGTGGATCATTCCCTACTCATGTACATTCATGTGTATTGAAAGTATCTTACTTAAGTTTCCACCATAAAAGGGTACTTTCTCTCTCTTAGGATACTTTCTCTCTCCTCTTACTAGTAGATGGTGATAACACCACTCTAGATCAGGTTGGGTTAAGTCCTCATTGACTAACATAAGCCAAAACATCACTATCATGTGATTAGGGTTTGATTAAAACAAGGTTTTAATCCATTAAACCCCTCAAGGGTATTTTGGTAATTTACCCCATGATCACCATCATGGGTCAACTCATTAATCACTTAATCCCTTAATGACCTAGGTTACCATTAGGGTTTAGATTAGATCATCATTGAATCAATTACATCATCAATTGATTAAGTACAAACCACCTTGAACACCTTCAAACAGTTTCAACCTTCAACCACCAAACGGTCTTGAGACCGTTTGGTTTCAAACGGTCTTGAAACCGTTTGCCCTCAAATGGTCTTGAGACCGTTTGACCTCAAACGGTCTTGAGACCGTTTGGGTGCGTTGACCGTTTTGACTTTCAAACTGTTTGAAGCTCATGCGGTTTGAAACCGTTTGATCAAATCAACTTGAGATCGATTGGACCAAACGATCTTGAGATCGTTTGAGCCCAAACGGTCTTGAGACCATTTGGCCCCAAATGGTCTTGAGACCGTTTGGCCTCAAACGGTCTTGAGACCGTTTGGTCCAAATGGGCTCAAACCGTTTGGACCTCCAAAGTGGTTCAAAAGTTACAATTAGTCATGGTTAAGTATGTTGAAGCCCTCAATTGGCCAAATCCATATTAACCACTTATAAATTGAGTCAACTAGGATGAACCTCAATCACTTGGACACCAAATTAACCCTCAATTGAATGTCAATTAGGGTTAAGTCCATCTCAATTAGGGTTTCAAATCGGATGGTCATCAATATTCAACAATGTGAATCAATTCAAGGTTGAACCTATCAATTGACCTCCAATTGGGCCCAAACTTGGCCCAAACGGTCTTGAGATCGTTTGGATGACCTCCAAATGGTCTTGAGACCGTTTGCCCAAAGTTTGACCAAAAACCAAGTCGGTTGGTTTAGGGTTGAACTCCAATTAGGTCTAAAATCAGCATTTTTATCAATTCATCAACTTATTGCAATTGGACCTTCAAACCATTAGATTATCTCAACCCTAGACCTCCAAACGGTCTTGGGTTGTGCCCAAACGGTCTTGAGACCGTTTGGAAGGACCCCCAAATGGTCTTGAGACCGTTTGGGTCCTTCAACCCAAAACTCAACAAGATCTATGCTTTAAAACAGTAATTTCAACCCGATTAGGGTTAGGATGTTGAAGTGCCTTCAACTCTCAATTGGTTAAGAATTAATCTTTGATTCTTTGCAGGAATAAAATTCAACATATTACCAACAGACCCTCAAACGGTCGTCCCTTGGTCAACCCTATCAAACGGTCTTGAGACCGTTTCAATCCAAACGGTCTTGCAAGACCGTTTGAGAGCAAACGGTTTGAAACCGTTTGACCTTAAACGGTTTGCAACCGTTTGGACCAAAAGGGTCCAAGGTCGTTTGATAAAGTAGCATAGGAATTCACGCCCATCATCTTCAACCTTGGTTAAGGTCGGTTATTCCACCGTTTTGCTTGCAAAAGTGCAAGGAAGAAGGGAGGTAAAAGAAGAAGTATCATGCTAATTTGCAAGAACTAAGTATACATATAAAGCAAAGAGTTTAGAGTTATAAAACCCACCTAAAGGTCGTTCCTTGAGCTCCAAGTTTTAATGGCGTCTTTGAGCTTCACAGGTTCGGCCAAGGTGAATTCTCCAAGGAAACGTTGGAAAGGAAAGGATAGAAAGATAGAGCTAGGTGAGCTAGCCATGAATCTAACCTTGAAAACGAGTTTCCTCCATGAATTCAAGCAAAAGGAATGATCTAAACTTACCTAGAACCCTTGGTCGTCCCTCTCTGCTCCAGAGCTAGCCTTGGTCGGTTGAGAAAGAAGAGAAGAAGTGAAGGAAATGAAAGGTTCGTTCACTTGTTACAAGGAAAGGGCTTATATACTTTAGGCCTTTTTTTACACCATAAGGACCTCTAAAGTATGGAATTTACATCTAAGTACCCCCTTGCTCAAGGCACGTCCAAAATCATCTAAACTTATGCAAAGCTCATGAAATCTCAAGATCTAAGGGTAAAGAAAGCCAACTTTCAACTAAGGTACATATATGAAAGGCTTCCATACCCATATTAGGTGATTTTTACCACAAGGATCATTTTTCTTATCTGTTTATTCATTGACGTCGCCTTTTCATCATTTCTACTCTAAATGATGGCAAAAGTTATAAAAGATGTTCTAGAAAGTGAATTTTACAAATTACACCCCTCAATTTGGGTAAATTTGCACTTTACTCCAAATTAGGGTTTTTAAGCACAAGGATCATTCCACAAGCTGCATCTTGATGCCCAAGCTTGGAAAATCCTTCTTACTTCATCATATTTACTCATATGATGTCTTATTATCATAAGAATATCTTAACCTGTGAACATTGCAAGTTAACCCCTTTAACTGGGTAATTTGCACATAGGTCCCTGCACTACAAAACAATGCTACAACTTTACATATAAAGGAGCAAAATTGAAAGTAAATGTTCCTGAGGAACTTAATTACATGCCAGGGAGTATTCACAAGTATATAATTACATATTTAGTCAAAACTTCTAGGGTCAGGTTATAACCCAGGTCAGGGATGTTACAGATACAAACTAGGATATTGAAATGAGTTATGGACATTGAGATGTTATGATAGAATGTGGTGATATGAACTAGATCCTTTAAGGTTAGACTTGTCTTGCCTACAACATGGAGTAATCTCAACATAGTTTTTCTTGAGACTCGCCATCCAAGGGCTAGATACTATCTTATCAAAACTTGTAATATCTCATAATGGGTGTTTGTTGAAGGAAGATATATGTTTCAAGTAACTATCATAGGATTTCATCCCTCACATACCAATAAAGTAGGAATAATGTTTATCTCCCTTATCCTATAATGGATTCATCATGTAGTGGGATCACATAATAAAACTGTGTCATGTTATTTTCCCCAAAGGATATATGGAGGCACAATCATCTTTAGAAGCTATAGTGGATACTCTTTTTCTTGGAACTTTAGATGTATGTCGGCATTGAGGATAGGTGAGGTAGATAAATCTAGGGTTGATCCTTAAAGAGTTGACCACTCTCTCATTGTCATCTTGTAATTAGTTTATCTGATGTGTGAGATAAAGAATAGCTTGACTGGGTAGTTCACATGGGCTTGTAATGACACCATGGATGTAAACCAACTAGGGAAGTAGAGACCCTAATGTTTTATTATTATGGTTACACGATCTTATAAATAAATGATGTTTTGGGGTGTGATGATGTAAGTCGTGATTAAGAGAATGGTAAAAAAATTGAGATCGTGCTTAGTAGGACCTACTAGAAGTTAATTGCACGCCAGAAGAAACATGTATCCCCTCCTAAACTAGAATTTGTATATGCTTGATGTATGCCTTGATGATGTGTGTAGAGGAACCTCCTTTATGAATATTAAGTGACGTTAGAGTGATAGTATAAGTTGTATGTGGTAGAAAGTGGTTGACTTAGTTCTTGGATTGATTTTGGTGCCATTTTGGATTCCCATTGTAAGGTTTTTATCGTCAGACTTATTTTCATTATTATATTATATCTACCAAAAAAATCAGATTTCATCGATGGTTTTGGAACCAAGAATCCACCACAAGAAAGTTGTAGTAATACAATGCCTTAGTGTAGACATATGTGATTTTTATGTTCAACCCTCAGACCCTAGGCATAAAGAACAAATATATTTGGCTACCCCTCCCAACTCATTGAATGGTTAGATAGGTCCTTTTAAGGGGTGGAGACTTGTACATGGGTATGTAACTTTTTTTTTGGTCGGTCAAAAAGCGTGTTACTAAAATACCAAAAAATTTTGGGCACTAAGTACCCCATTACAGCATACGAGTTAAAAAAACTCAGCCTTGGATCAGATACCTCTCGCAGGAGGTACTCAGTAGGTCTCTAGAATCAGGCAAAGCAAAGAAAGCCTAATAAGCTAAAAACTAACAACTAGACAATCGACCAGGGGAATGGATATTAAAGCCTGCAATTACATACATTCAGCCCACTCACAAACGGTAATCACAGAACTAAACAGAGCAAATGCCAGGACCTCTTGTCATGAGCTAGCTTTAATGACTTTTTGACCTTCTCTGATTTTCAGGAGCTTAGGTATCTGTATGGATTGTACATCCACAAAGAAACCTCATGAAACTAACCACAAAACTGACAAAGCCATTTGAGGAAGTAGAAACCAACACATTCAGTCAACAGTGAGCAGCCAAGGGGCAGCCGAATTCCTCCTTTCAGGCTTTGCACATCACCAACTATCACTAGAACCACCCACAAAGTGTGGTAGTATGCAAAGAAATCAAGACTTCCTTCAGCCGAGATCCTAGGCAAACAGCCTTGTGATATCCTGCGAAGGTCCTGCATCCTCTCAACCAAAACAGAAACTCATAAGTTCAGGGAAAAAGCCCCAGCCAGAGACCAAAAGCTCCATCACGTGATGCCCTATTTGCACAGAGGCTTAACATCGAACACTTAAAGTGTTCCTTCATACAGCAGCAGGTTAGAGAATCCGCACCAGGGCTTGAAGCCCATGTTTGCACTGAATCATATCATCAGGCATCTAGCTGGCGTCCACCACACAGCATCAGCTAGCTCGGAAAAGAAGCAGCACACCAACTGAAAGGAAGGGCGTCGCTGCTGACCCAGTAAGGAAACCAACCACCGAATCTCAGATCCAGGGCCGAAGTACCCGAGATGAGTAGCCGCCGGAGCAGTGGCTCTAGGACACACAGACAAGCAGCAAGCCCAGATCCACCCGCTATCGAAGCCTCCAAGGACGTCGATGTCGAAGGGTCATCATCAATCTGGTGAAACCAGACAAGAGCCACCCGCTGTCAGGGTCTCCAAGAGCCCAGCCGTAATATACACCGACCCTCGCACCAGGAAGCGTGAGGTCAAGCCGACTCACGACGACCAACAACGCTGCCTGGAAGAGCAGTCTCTATTGTAGGTCGATTGGCCAAGCAAAGCCCTAGTCGGAGGAGCCACTTCATCGGGGAAGACAAAAAAAAGGGGAGGGGAGAGGATGAAGACTCTCATGCGTGATGTCGGATCTAGGAAAGGGGGCTCCGCTCCGTCCAATCTCCCTTGAACTGGACGGAGGCCGATTAAATCAGCACCGCCGACCCTCCAAATCTAGCCAGCACAAGCAACTTCATCACACCAGATCTCCTCGTCGAGTCCCTCTTCGATCACCACTGAAGAAGAATCTCCCAGACTAGATGAGATGAGGGCCGAGACATGTCGTCCCTCGCGCCTCACGCACCACCGTTGAACTGGATCTTAATCACAACACCAGCAGCACGTCGTGGATGCGAAGAAGAAGAAGCCAGGGGGAGGACAGCGCCCGAAGGGCGGCGCCCCTCCCCCCCAGCGGGGGAAATCTAGAGAGAAGCGGGAGCTCCCGTTCTAGAGAGAGAAAGCGGCCGCTCCCTTTATACATGGGTATGTAACTTAATTTAATGAATAGTTGAAATCAATGGTTATTAGTATTGGAAACTTATCATGGAAGGGATACCAATATCATAATAGTTAGATGAAGAAACCTCCTTAATAATGTAGATAACCATAGCAAATGAAAATTGTTAATATCATCCTCAATCTTAGTGTAAATTTCCTAGACCAATTCATAATATGAGAAGATAATAAGATAGGATGGATGGAGTAATATAAATTCACGTTGGTTTCTATACAAGTGTGATGTGGGTATGTTATGCTAGGGATCACTACATTAACTTTATCTAGTGAATTAGAAACTTATAATTGGTTAGAAAATTATAGCTTAGTATATTAAGTTATAGCTTGGTGGATTTCGGGATGAAATCCTCTTTAAGGAGTGGAGCATTGTAACATACTCAAACCTAGGTATATAGACTAATTTTTCCTATTCTTAGGTCCACTTTTCATTATATAAGAATTAAATCTTTTTTCCTTAAATCAGATTAAATAGTAGTTAAACCCAAGAAAATATAATGACAAATAATATCTTAAATAATATTAGTGAATAAATTAATTAGTTAAGTAATCATTTCAAAGTCGATAATATAAATTTGACACTCTAATACCCATATATGCCCTATATTTACCATATTACCCTTACTCTATTTGATATCGTTTACCAACCTAAAATATAAAAGTAGTAATTTATCTTGGCAGTCCTACTCCTAATTTACCCTTGTATAAAATTTCATCCTAATTGGAATTTAATAGAACACTCATTTAATTTATACAAGTTGCATTGCATTTCTATGCCTTAACTATATTGATTTACATTTTCCCTAAGTCAAGACATTAATGCATATAACACCTCCCTCCTTTAATTGATGTGTCTGCCCTCCCTCAAGTTTGTGGAACTTACGCCGACTGGATGGGAGCCAGCAGTCATTTACCCTCAACCTTCCTCATCTATTTTCTCCTCCCTCTATTTCTTTCACTCGACGCTTTGCTCTCTCCCTCATTCTAACCCTAGCCACCGGCCTTGCCCGTGCTTGAACCCAGCGATCATGGAATCAAGAAGACCGTCGTGGCCTAATAAACAACATGGGATCATTGGAGGGAAGAATAATGATGCTCCCTTCTGCCTTCACCTCCACAACCTCTACATCCATGTACCTCTTCTACAGTAGCCCTTCCACCTTCTTCCTTTGATCTCTTCTTTCCACAGTCATAAGTTCCTTCTCCACTCTGTGCAGTCATGGTTCTTCACAGTAACCAACAGTTCACTAGGTTGCTTCACCATCAACAGCCTCAACCACAATAAAGGTGACCTCCATTACATCATCCTGGTGACTGTGAACCCCTGACTTGACGCCCCACTTTGCACGGCCTTCACCTTTCTCTGAACGCTACCACATAGTGTCTAAGGGTACGTCCTTGCTCCAGTAGCCCTATTGTATGGTTGTCTCCCCATATTATCTCCCTTTTTCCTCCTTTCTTCGCCACTCAAACCTTGCCACCAAAGGTCCCTTTCCCCTTTACTCCATCCAGTGTAAACATTGCACCACCTGTCGTGGTAGTTTTCGATGGAGCCAACAAGCCATGAAATTGGCCTCACGTAGACATCCAACCTCACGACGGCTAACAATCAGAACCATTGTTCCATGCCTAAACTTGCCATAGACCTATTTGCTCACCCCCACCACACACGCCCCTGTAGATCCTCCAGCCTTATCTAATCAATCTGCCACCGACCACAAATCCTTCTCCAACCGATGGTTTCTCAGACAAGGATTGCACATGACAGTCATCACTCTCCTTGCCAAAAAGTAAGGCACACCAAGTCAATATCTCCAACATCGCTGTAAAAGAGTAAATCACTCCTTTACTAAAAATTTGAAGAATTGACATCCATTCCAAACACTCTCAGACGTATGATGGAATGGGCATAAATTTTCCAATTTTATTAAACATTGGTATACAAAATACCATTAGAAAGTAGTGGAATAAAAAATAACTGACTATATCAATTTTGATAAAAGGTTTACAAAAATACATAGAATTCTCCCATTAGGGTTTACATCAAGACACACGATTAGGATCTAGATAGAGGGAAGTCTAGACTACTACAATCTTGTCTCCAAGCAACATCTCCATCAATGGAGTCTAAGCTGAAAGCTAAGATCTTCCTTGTCTTATCTATCACCTTGCTCAACACCTCGGTGATTGGGAAGGCACCCAACAAAAAGGAAAAGGGAAGAAAAGTATTTGTCACAAAACTAGTATAGGATATCAAGATAAGTAAAGCAAATAAAAATAGGCTAGGGTTTATCATATGATGAAGATAACAAGAGTATGAGGCTATATATCAAAGAATCTTGCCATTAACAAATATAAAAAAAAGATTTGCATGTAAGATAATTATGGCTACCTAACTAAGTAGGGTTGAGGCACCTACCGGACCTCTAACCTTAGGTGAGGGAGAATAAGACATTCCCAGTCACCTTCAATATTATGGGGAGAATAAGACATTCCCCAGGGCGATTATTTACATGCCCTTTGTGGGTGGTTGTACATAAGTACCACTACTTTAAATTAAATAGAACATAAATCCACATGCTAGAAAAAGTATTCATGGCAAGAATAATCATATGAATTAATAAGCATGGTAGTGGGGTACCAAAACCCAAGAATAATGTTCCAAAATTGATTTATAAGTATAGCAAAAAATTCAAGAGTATATGAAATAGGGTTTAATAAAGCCTCATTATAGAAAAGTAGGTTAAGGAACAATTATTCCCAACTTAAGGTGTAAATGCACATACCTCTCTTACTGATATCAATTACTAAATTTCACCACTTTAATTGAGTACAAGTTCCACTTTGCCTATTTTCAATGTATTAACATGTATTAGAGTACATAGTGCACATTAACATATAGAAACCCTAATTTCAGGAAATTTTTAGAAAAAAATCAGATTTAGCTCTTAAAAATATCACCAATGAACTTATTAGGTTCTCCTGATGAAGAAAACATATTTTTATGTTAATTTTGGAGTTATGATGATTAAGATGTAATTTTTATGGATTTTATGCATTAAATTCATCTTACAAAAATCACCCTTCATCAAACCATGAAATAAGACCTTGAAAATATTCTTATTATATAGTTATTAATTTTCTAATTCCAAAACATACTTATTTTTCAAATTTGGATAAGCAGATTAGAAGATATGAATTTTTCAATACTGACCAATAGGAAATTGCCACATCATCAAACTGGTTGAGATAATTGAAGAGAGAGGGAGAGGGAGAAAACACCATTCCACCCAATATCAGGTTTGAAGTTGAATAGGTAACCAAACTAGAGCTTCTAGAGAAGGTAAAACAACAAGAAACCAAAACCCTAGATGAACATGGTAAAAAGAGATGGAAATCATCGATTTTAAACATAGAAGCATGAGTTTTAAGCATGTATTAAGCAATATATGAGAAGGGGGTTAACGAAACTTTCCTCTAGGAAGGTAAGAAGGTCCAAATAGAAAGAATCCTGAGATTAGAAGGCCCGGTTGCTCCAAGCCAAGCTCCTTTCTTGAGCAAAGATCACCTCCACTTTAGAGGTGCAAACCTAGCAAAAGAGCATGGAGATGAGATGTTTTAGGGTTCTAGGTGGAGTTTTACCATGGAAGGTCATGGTTCCGACCTGGAATAAGGTGGGAGGAATACTAACAGCATGAAAACAGGGAAGGAAAGGAGGATTCTTGCTAGTTTTGGTCAAAATCACCAAGGAGGAGCTTAAGAAATCCTAAATAGAGAAATTTGGAACCCTAGGAGCCTTCTTCACCAAGGTAGGCACCCTCTTTTACCTTGGGATAGCAATTTCATGGAAAACATAGAAGGGATGATGCTCTAAGCTGTGGGAAATAGAAGGAGAGGATTGCTTCTTGGATTGGGAGGTGGGAAGGGGTAGGCATGGCTTTATAAAAGAAGGGGGCAAGTGTAACATCCCTGACCTGGGGTTATGAACTAACCCTAGGTGTTTTTCTTAAATATGTAATTAAAGCTTCTGAGGAACATATATTTCCATTTCTGTCTTTTTTGAACAATGTTGTAATATTGTTTTGTTAAAAATGGACTAATGTGCAAATTACCCAAGTTGAGGGGTTAGCTTGCAAATTGCACATGTTTAGATGTTTATCTGGTGTTGAGACATCATAAGAATGAATATTATGTAGTAATATGGATTCTCCAAGCTTGGGCACCAAGATATAGCTTGTAGAGCAATCCTTGTGCTTTAAAACCTAGTTTTGGTGTAAAGTGCAATTTACCCAAAACATAGGGTGCAACATGTAAAATATACCTTCTAGAGTATCTTTCATGACTATTGACATCAAGTAGAGCAAATATGATGAGGAGGGCGCCTCATCATAAAGTTCAAATAAGAAAGATAACCTTTATATCTAAATAACCAAGTTTTATGCAAAATGACCCTTTTATATGAACAACTTAGTAAAGTGTTTGGCTTCTTTTCCTCTAAACCTTGGATAAGGGAGGAGTTTTGCTTAAGTGAAGAAGGGAGAGATGTGTCTAAGAAGGGGAGAAGGACCTATTTGAGAAATAAGGAAATAATTGTCCTTGCCTTGAAAATATACCCAAAATATATAAGTACATCCTTTTTACAAAGCAAGGGGATCGTTTCCCTTCATTCCTCTTCTTATCTCTTTGCTTTGGCCGACTAAGGAGAAGCTAAGGAGCAGAGGAGAGCGGCCAAGACTGAATTGGGTAAGTTTTGATTGACATCTAGCTTGAAATCATGGAGGAAATCTTGCTACAAGGTTGGTTTAGTAGTCTTCCTTACATAACTCTTCTTTCTAGCCATCTTCTCCATCCAAATCTTGAAGAACGGACCTTGGACGACCTGTGGAGCTCAAGACACCATTAAATCTACGAAGCTTGGATCTCTAGATCTGATCCTAAGGCGGGTTTTATAACTCTAACCCTTAAAGTTTTGTTTATGCATCTTCTTTCTATGAAAACGTTGCTTAATCTTCTTCCTTAGACATTTCTATGTGTTCTTGCTTTCAAAACCGTGAAGAACAGTCCATGTTCTTGAGGTAGAAGAAGGTGGCATTATTTACAAAGTTCATCCTGATCTTGCTTTAGCAAACGTTCCTCCACCTCTTGCCCAAACAGTTTGCAAAACCGTTTGGAAGCAAACAGTTTCAAAACCGTTTGAAGGGTAAACGGTTTCACAAGAACGTTTGGGAGCAACCGGTCCAAGACCGTTTGGATGAGTTGACCAAATGTTGACCATTTGGAGATCTGTTGTACACATTATGTACTAATCACCCACCAAAATTCATCACCCAATTCCAAGTAAATTACCAATTGAAGGCACTTTACTCACCTAAACCCTAATCGGGTTTATTGCTGATTTCAATAATGCAATTATGTTGAAGTTTGGGTTGAGTGGCCCAAACGGTTTCAAAACCGTTTGGGGATCACCCAAATGGTCTCAAGACTGTTTGGTGATCACCCAAGACCGTTTTGTGGTCTACGGTTAAGTGGGTTGGTCAATTGAGGGTCCAATCACATCAAGTTGTTGAATAATTAAGTGCTGCTTTTGTGACCTAAATTAGGGTTCAACCTTTAAGTGAATGACTTAGTTTTTGGTGTTGACATGGGAAAACGGTCTCAAGACCATTTGGAGGATGTCCAAATGATCCCAAGACCGTTTGGGGTCAGGTCATGACCCAATTGAATGATGGTTCAATGGGTTCAACATCAATTAGACTCATGTTGATGTATGTTGGAGGGTAATCGATTCCAAACCCTAATCAAATCAATCCAAACCCTAATTGGTGACCAATTGAAGTTCAATTGAGGGTCAAATCAGTAAGGATTGACCTAATTGATTCAATTGATGAGTGGATAACCATGGCATGAACGTTTGGGGGGTTCAACATTGAAAACCCTAACTCAATTGGATAGGTTGAGGCACCTTTTGGTCCATGCGGTTTTGAGGGTGTTTGGACCAAACGGTCTCAAGACCGTTTGAGTCCAAACGGTCTCAAGACCGTTTGGGACCAAACGATCCCAAACCGTTTGGTGGCCATGCGGTTTCAAGATCAATTTGTCCATGTGGTTTCAAGGTCAAAGTTGGCCAAACGGTCAACAAGACCAAACGGTCTTGATGGTGTACTTGGCCATGCGGTCTTGAAAGTCAAAGGGACCAAACGGTCAACAACTCCATGCGGTTTCAAAACCTTTTGGAGGTTGAAAATGCAAAACCGTTTGGGGTCTATTAAAGTCAAAAATGTTTGATGACTTAGTGGTCATGATGGTTTAGTAATTGATTAACCTAAACCCTAAAGATACCTAAAGTCATTAAGGGGTTAAGTTAATAGTGGACTAATATATGTATGGTCAATGGTGAACATTACCAAAGTACCCTTGATGGGATAGAGTAACCAATACCCCCCCTTGATCAAGTAAACCCTAATGACCATAGGGGTGATGACATGACTTATGTTATCAAGATTGATTTGACTTAACCTAATAAAGAGTGATGTAAACATCATCTAATAATAAGAGGAGAGAGAAGACTCCTAATATGAATGTGAATCAAGTAATATACTTCCAACATGTATGAATGCACAGAATTAGGGTATGATCCTTTAGGGTGAGATCATGGAAACCCTAATTATGGTGATTAATGAGTCTTAACTTATTGAGGGCATTAATGGAAGTAATTTTCATACATGATGATGGTATGACCTCAACTCACTGTAATGTGAATAGTAAACCCTTAATCTAGGGTGATGTGCTGATATGAATAGTAAACCCTAATTCTGGGTTATGCTTTTAAGCATGAAACTTCATGATTGAAGTATGAAATGAGGAATCACCTTCCTTAATTAAGATAAAGGGGTTGAATAACCCTAATTGAATTGAATAGGGAAAACCTAACCTTATTGAAGGCTTAATGGTACAACCCTTGAATCGAAAGATTATCTCTATTTTGTAATATGCTGATATAGAGATAAATTGCCTATTATCAAATGTATTAACCATGTAGGTTTTTATAAAGAAGTGATCATAGTCAGGTAAGGGTTATGATGTCATATTCATTGAAAGCATGTTATAAGCTTTATGAATAATGATATACTATGTTGCCTGGTTTAAGAGAAAACATATGAGATTGATGGGATGTAAGAGCCATGAACAATATCTACATTGATATAATAAAGGTCATGTTGTTAGATGACTTATGATGATCTAAGGGTTTGAACACCCATATTCCTAAATCATAATGATGAGATGGTTAGGGATTGACATCCCAATGATAACTGGATATGAAATGAATTAAACTTGATACATTTAGTATTCTTCCTTTATAGCAGTTGTTTTAATGGTTTATGTTTAAAAACATGCCTGATGCTAAAAGAATGCTATAATGTACTTAAATAATCAAGTATAATGATATCATGTAGAGCCCTGATCATAGATCCATCATTGTCAGTAGTTTAGTGATGGTGAAACTAGTTTTCCTAAGGGAACTCCTGGAGAACATACTTTTGAGTATGTTGGGGTTATGGATGCGAATATCCTTACGTCCTAATGTAGGAATTGATGTAAGATGTACCTTTAATCCATCAATCCTCCATTATATATTTTATGCCGGGATGATGTATCACTAATCTCCCGATGATGTTGTTAATGCCGCATCGGTGTGAGATAAACATGAAATCCCTCGATGGCGAAGAGAGTACAGAATTCCACTGTAGCTCTAATAGAGAAGTTGCCAGAATACCCTGGAAAGCTATTATAGCAGAGACACGAGATGTCCTGCATGTTGATCCTCACACTGACTGAGGAAGATGAGGTCATAAGAAGCCGACTCTTTTGATGACCTATGTATGGTACCGATGTGATTTCGTAATGGTCGGTTGGAGAATGAGCGGTATAGCCCATCTCCTCAGGTCATAATAATGTTTGAAAAACATAATCAGCCGTGTAGCATAACTGCTTAGGTTGAACTACGAGAAACAATGATTGATGATACATTGTTTAGAATGTTCTAGTTAGATAACTAGTATACATGTCCTTCATATTCTTTATTGAGATATGCTTTGATATTCAATTAAGTTATAACTCTCGCTGGGACAATTATTCAATTGTCTCACCCCCGTGGGACTCGACTTTTTAGGTGGCCGTCGAGGACGGAGGAACCCATCTGAGGGTGAGCAGCAGCAGCAACAACATCAGGGACAGCAGTGATTCTCAGGTGGAGACACTACCTGTCAAGTCTTGTAGATAGTATGTCATATGTGTTGTCTCTGTACTCTCAGGTCCTAGGAGTCAGTAGATCTGAGGTTTTTGGCTTAATGCCTCGAGATTTTTGTATCTTGCCTTACACAGATAATAGGGCAATTGATGTATGTAATCACTCGAGATGTGATTTTACAGAGATGTAATGACGAATCATGATGTAGACAATTTATCTTGTTTTCTTATGAAAGAGTTTTATTACTTAAAGATCTCTTTCCAAAAAGTTTTAATTTTTAGTGATTTTTAATAATTCCGATGCTAGTTAATCGCTTCCGCATTCGTTGATCTTGTTTTCACGATTCGATCTTCACAGCAAGCATGAGGTGTCTATGGGACTTTCCATGTGTCCTTAGGCTAGGGCTTCATGGCCATTCAAGAAAATAGCTCATAGACTCTTCTTGTATATAAAAGGTCTATCTTAAAAGCCCCTAGAGACTTCTAGGCCATCCCCACCATCCTTCAAATAAAGAATAACCCCATTGGTTGATAGCTTTTAAAGATAATCTCATTTATAAAGAGGGTAATCCCTATAATGCCCTTGGAAAGTAACACATTCAAACCAAGGTGCAACTAGGTTCCCCATGGTTCAAAATCTTGAGAATGTTAAGGAAATATCTAAGGATTAAAATTCAGGTGATAATTTGCAAAGAAAACCTCCCAATTGGGTAAATTGCATAAAAGTCCAGAATGTACCTAAAATTGCATAACTTGCACAAACAACATCCAAATCGAACCAAATTTGAAACTTAGGCTCATTTTATGTTTTCAAATCACATTAAAAGTTAGATTAATATTTATAGAACTTAACTATGGTAATTAATCTTATTTAATACATTAATCAAGGTTTAGGGCCTTACACTTCTAGCACAAATTAATAAACCATTATTCTATTAAAGTGGTGATTTTACATTTTAGATTCTTCAATAAGATTTCACCGAGGTATTTGTGCATAAACCCTTCCATTGGTACAATTATTGAACAAATGTTCACCAAACCACTATAAATTCCACAATTTAAGCATCAAGGCCAAAAAGGATAGAAATGATACGAAAATATTGGGAAAGGGCCAAAAAGAGAATATGTCAAAGTTTCGGTATGTTACAACACTCCACCCCTTAAAGAGGATTTCATCCCCAAAATCACAAGAAATAAGGGAAGGGTGAGTGTGCAACATCTCATCACAAAAGTTCAGGTTATTTTTCCAACCTTAACTTCCACCAAACAAATCATCAACATATACTCACAAGCATTTCAACATAGGTCAGGATCTCAAGGATCACCTAGGTTCCATTGTTTAGATATTCTTTTTAGGAGATTTAATGTTTTTGGCTCATTAACATTATATTAATTATGATATCACACTATCACCATTATTTTAATTATGTCATGTCATAATCAATTTATTTCCAAGGAAGTTATATTTCATTATCATCCATGAAACATTATATATATATATATATCATTTATCTAACTAAGAATTTTAGCAAAATTATGGGTTACTCAAGTCCCTCAATATACTTGATCATTATCCATAATATTTTGAACTTCGACATCATTATCCTTATACTATCACCTCATTAAGTTATAACAAATTATTTTGCATAAAATATTCAATTTGTCATTAAGTCTTCATTCAATCCAAATTATGTCACATCAATTACATATATTTATATTAAATGTTATCTCATTACCACATTATCTTTATTGCGCACATTAATATCATCATAATCATTTTCTCATATTTATTTATATTATTGATTTGCACATTTATGTGAATCGAATCACTTCATATTCATATTGAAGCCATTCCATATATTTTAATGATCAAGGGGAGTCATATTACAAATTGATTCACATTAAGTGACTAATTGTGTGTGTATTAGATAACAAGCTAACATACCATGCATTTCATATTGATGGCTTGATTAATATGTGATTATATGATTATATGTATCATTTATGTGTATCAAAGTATGTTAACTAATTATGGTACCTAATGTCATTAATGTATCATGAAAGACATTAAGGATGTATATGTTAATGTTAGATGATTACAACTTAGGGTTCAGGTTAATATGATCACTATATTTTACTTAGCATGTATTAAGTCCAAGATTGGGTTGCAATCATCTTACTTGTCATTTCATTAGAGTTTATTGGTTTGTGACATGGGAAACACCATGCATATCCATTAGGATTAATATGTGAGTTACTCATATTATGTGCATTAGGTATTCGTTGGGGTTTGAACATATAAATTATTCCTCAGATGATCATTATATGTTCGGTAATATATAAACAAGCACATTAGGCTATAATTATAACTTGTTTGGACCCCACTAAGGTTTCAAGAACAACAACCTCCTAAGTATGGGGTTAGGGTTTCTAAAGATAGTGTAGATAGATTTCAAGATGTCACGGGGCTCCATCCCCCTAAAGAGGATTTCTTACTCAAAATATAACCACCCAACATCATCAAACTAACTATATTCCACCCCTTAAAGGGTTTGACCTATCAAGCCAAACTACACTAGGGTTAAAGGATGAGTCTAACTAAACCATGTACAAGATCCATCACACTTCCACTGTGCACTCTGATAGCTCACTTAACCCCAAACTTCAAAGTCTAGGTTCTAGGGATAAACTATCAAAGCATGTGGCCCCAAGGGACCTAACGAGACTATCTTGGTGTCCATCCTCAAACAAGTCATCATACACATAAAACTTTGGGTTTCCAAAGATATACAACATAGATGTCTAAGGTCACTATAGCCTAAAAGTAAACTATTTTGGACAATCCATTTCAGCTTAGGTCAGGCTGGTATCATATGGATCTGGGAGTCCCTGTAAACCAAGCAAGTGGCACGGAGGAAAATATTGCCAGCCCCCAAAACCAAATCCTTTCTAGACACCTTTGCTTCAACTTCATGCCCTAATAGTTTCCTAAACGCAAACCAAAACAACATTAAGTTATGCATATTTTAGTTATGAGTATTTTAGGGTTTTATTCATCATGATTGTAACGACCCTGACCTGGGTTATGAGGTAACCCTATTTGTTTTGACTAAAAAAGTTGCTTAGAAGTTTAATATAATCCTCTAAGGTGTTTTGTTATCATGTGACACACTCATGTTTCAAGTTTGGTCCCGATTGAATGTTGTTTGAGCAATTTTCCTTTGTTTTGGACCAAAGTGCAAATTACCCAAATTGAGGGGCTATAATGAAAAATGTCACATATTGAACATGCCTCATGTGTTTTAGCATCATTATTGAGAGAATTATGCAAGGTGGTGGCTTGTGGAAAGCCTAAATTCCAAGTTTGAACTTGTTTGAACAATGCTGGTACCTTTTGCACCCATTTTGGTACAAATTGCAATTTACCCAAAATTTGGGATTAATATAAAATTTACCACATCTAGAGTGTTCCTACTCCCTCCTAGAATCATTTATAATAGAGATAAATGAGGATACACCATACTTGATTCCATTATGAATGATGGTAATCTTGGTGAAGAAATGACCAAGAAAAGGGTTGAATTTGAAAGCTTAACTTGAGTTGTATCAAGTTGAAAAGCTTATATATGAGTGCCTATCGGCCATGGAGCCCAAGGAGGTGTCCCATATCGTTTTTTGGACTCTTGGAAAAGTCCATATCGTGCAAAGCACCTCAAGGAGGTGAGGTGTGTCGGGTTACAACTTCCTTAGCAAAGTTGTGACGAGTTGTGAATAAAGTGGTGATTTTGTTGATATATCTTATTCAAAGAGATATGTAATGGACGAATCTTTATCCCTAAATGATTCTCAACTGTTTTTCAAGACAAGATAAATGTTGATGCATGCATGTACACGTGTCACCCATGCATGACACGTGGCACATACTAGCTCAAAATGTTGACACCTCATTTTTGCCTTTCTTCATGATCAGCAAGTATATATACCCCTAGTTTCACCCCTTGGTGCAATTTTGTGACCCTTACCACCCTCCTACCCTAAGGTATCGTGCATAGAGCTCCCATATCGTGAAGGGATGTTGTGGTATCGTGCATGGGCCTTGGGGTATCGCCCATGGCAAGACCATATCG
This sequence comes from Alisma plantago-aquatica, assembly GCA_963693085.1. NCBI lineage: Eukaryota > Viridiplantae > Streptophyta > Magnoliopsida > Alismatales > Alismataceae > Alisma > Alisma plantago-aquatica. Next base: position 990,346,018 of record OY856413.1, on the reverse strand, counting down.
CCCAAGTAGGTGATATCGGCCATATAGGGTGATATCAGCCATAGAGTGAAGTGTTTTGACTCCAAGTGAGTGTCATATCATGCAAGTGAGTATCATATCATGCAAGAGGGGTGGCATGTCGTGAAAGAGCACAAGGGTATCATGCATAGGCCTTGGGTATCGGCCATAGCAAGTATATCGGCCATACCATGTTGATATTGCCCAAAGCAAGTTGATATCGGCCAATTGAAGTGATTTTGGCCACAAGTGAGGGGGTATCGGCCACAAGCAAAGTTGTGTCGGCCAAGAGGAAGTCCATATCGCCCAAGAGTTGTAGGGTGTCGGCCAAGGAGCTAAGGAACTCAAAACTTAACCCTAAGGAGTTGTGAACGAGCCTTGGACCTTTGATAAAGTCATCTTCAACCTTAGGAACATGGAGCTTTGGAGCTTGAAGCTTTGAAGTGGTCCTTAAGGCGGGTTATATAACTTGAACTCAACCATGTTATTATTCTTCACCTAAATTGCTATAATTAGTGAAATACTTTTAATTCCAAAATTTCCTGAAATAGTTGATGAAAGTATGAGTTCAATTAGTTGCTTAGACCTGTTGCCATGAATTATATCAGTTAGAACAAAGGTCTAGAGCTTGAAGATGATGGTATCACTTTATAAAAGTGATATCGGGTGCAAGCACCTCTAACCCGATATGATGATGCAGCTACTTCACTAAAAAGATATGAATAGGTTTGTAAACCTTATTGAACGATATAGGGGTGTAGTATACACCTCTTGCACGATATGGAGTCAAGTATAGACTCCATGCATGATACAAGGTCAATGGTATACTTGTAAGTTGACAAGAAACCCTAATTTGGGTAACCCGATATAAGTGAAGTGTAACAAGTGCTATGGTTACACGACATGGTTACACGACATGGTTTCACGACATGGTTGCATGACATGGTTGCACGATAGGGTTGCACGATACACAACCCTAGACGATATGGTAACCCTAACATGTCATGGCTAACCCTATATGGTGACTAGCCCGATAGGGTGATTAAATGTACTTTTAGCCCGGTATGGTGATGGGTTGATACCTCATAAGTCTCATGGATGACACATGCACATACCTGGTGCTCGATATGAGTTCAAGAAGGTACCTCATGCCAGATATGGAGACAAGTGCAAATCCTAACCAGATATGGTGAGTATTCATACACCTCCAACCCGATATAGTGGTATCTAGACACCTACAACCTGATATGGTGAACACATGCATATGATTTAACCCTATATACCTTGTAAAGGTGAGAGTAAGACACTCTTAGGAGTGATTTGTGTAGCACCAAGTAATGGTATGGCTAATACCTTGATAGGTGAAGCACCCAGAGTGGTTGTTAATGGACAACCTTATACCAATAATGCCTTAACCCGAGATGAGTCCATATCATTAATGGTGGTTGAATAATTCAATTGTGTGACTTATGACCAATACATTACATGATAAATGTGATGAGCTAGTGCATAAAGTATTAGGATGGGACATACCCTAATACAAGATAAGTTGATGAACTTAAGTATGTTAAAAGTGATGAGGGAAGTGATATATCAAGACATGATAGATATCACATCCAGCACTTCAAGGTTGATGCACCTTAAATCCAATATACTTGGATGAGTAACACATGAAGTGGGTCATGTCAATTGTTACATTGAGATGTAATGAGATTAATGCGCTTTGATAAGTGTAGGCTAACATACCTTGAGAAAGGGTTTAGCCTAGTTAATCAAGTATGATGTAATCATTCCCTGGTAAGGATGAGAGAGAAACTCATACCTTGTGTTGATGATCATTTAATGATAAATGATGAGAATAAATAAGTATGATTGAATACTTATGATATCAATGTTTGCTCCTAGATGTGTGGAGCAATGAATTAGGGTCTGGATCAATAAAATGAACATGAAACCCTAATCGGTTATAAAAGGAAAATCCTAACCCTAACGATGGGAAGGTTGTATTTCTCTTATTGCATAAGCCTTGTAAGGCATGTTAAATACTTACATAACAAGTATCATGTGAATAAGTTGTTGCCTAGTGAGAGGTGACAAGATGTGAATGGCCTTGTGAGCCATGTGAATAAGTTGTTTCCTAGTGAGAGGTGACAAGATGTGAATGGCCTTGTGAGCCATGTGAATAAGTTGTTGCCTAGTGAGAGGTGACAAGATGTGAATGGCCTTGTGAGCCATGTGAATAAGTTGTTGCCTAGTGAGAGGTGACAAGATGTGAATGGCCTTGTGAGCCATGTGAATAAGTTGTTGCCTAGTGAGAGGTGACAAGATGTGAATGGCCTTGTGAGCCATGAGAATACTTGTACAACAAGTGAAATGAATACCATGGTCTGAGGACCTAGAGGTAATGGTTACCTGTTATAGAGGTAACAATGTTATGTGACGATCTAAGGGTTTGAATACCCAGATCCAGCAATCATGATAATGATTATGTGAAGGGATGAGAATTCCCAGTAATGTGATAAGGGACTAAGATCCCAAGTATCATGTGTTTTAAAGATTTGAAAAGTACATGATAGATGTATTATACCTTTCTTGGTAGCATTTGTCATAATAATTCATGTGTGAAAACTGGACTGATGCTAAAAGAATATGGTAATGCACTTAATTAATCAAGTGGAATTTTATCATGTAGTGCCCTGGCCATAGATCCATCATTGTCAGCAGCTGGTGATGGTGAAACAGGTTCTCCTACGGGTTAATCCGGAGCGCATATTGTTGAATATACGGGGTTGCTCCTACCCACAAATAGGAAGGTTAGAGTACAACTTCGGTTGTAGACTCCAGAGCACGGTTTCAGGCCCGTGGCTCAGTGTGATAAGAGCATGGTGAATAGTCCCATGGCTCAGTGTGATAGAGCATGAATACATTCATGGCTCAGGGAGCACGGTGAACTGGCTCGTGGCTCGATTCACTAGGGTCGACACCTGTACCAAGGTGGGCTAGGCAGAGGGTAGCCTGACCCTGTGTGACTAAGGTCACTTAAGCAAGAGACTGCGGTCCTGCTTGTGGTCTCACACTGACTGAGACGTGGGAGGTCATGGAGTTCGGCTCTTCCATGGACCTTGTATGGTACCGATTTCGACTTCGCAATGGTCGGTTGGATTTGAGCGGTACGGCTCACTTCCTCAGGGCATAAGTGTGATTGTAAAATGTAATCAGCCGTATAGCATGTTTGCTTAAGGATTGAATACGGAAATCATTGGTTGATTTTATATTTCTTTTATGCATCCTTAGTGGATAGATGTGATTTATGTTTCTTTACATTCCTTGCAAAGTAGATAGTTGATTATTAATTCTACCATGGGTAGATGCAATGTTCTCCTTAAGAAAGGAGATTACTTCATTCTGTTTATACAATGATTAATCATGCCTATTAATATAATAAGAACCTCTGCTCAGTTTATAAATGATTAACTCTGATAATAATATGGTCGGCGGAGAGTTATATCTCTCGCTGGGACAATTACAATTGTCTCACCCCCGTGGGACCTAATTTTTTTTAGGTGGATGTGGACAAGGAGGTGAAGACCTTTTGCGGAGGAATAACAACAGCTGAGGCAGCAGTGACAGCTCAGGTTGAGTGTACTGTCTGTCATGTCTTGTAGATATGAGTCATATGTGTCGTCTCTGTACTCTCAGGTCCTTGGAGTTGGTTCGTACTGGTTTTATGATCAATAAGAGATTTTGGCTTACGTGCCTCGAGGTTTTATGTTTCTCATGTATAGTTTGGTAAAGCAATTGTTATATGTTATTCTCGAGATGAGA